>OY720675.1:71508284-71827284 GCA_963170755.1 Amphimallon solstitiale
CTTCCATTTAGTGTGACTACACTAAGAAGAACTACAATACTAATAAATAACTAGTTTACAATTATAACTGTTACTAGGGATCGGCAGGAGTATAGGTATTACAGGTCTGGAATTAAATGAATAATGTTATTCGAAATTGCGCACAGTAATCGTTATATACAGTCTTGCAATGTACCCCTTACTGCCGCTCCCTAGTTAGTTATTACAATATTTACTGGTGTTTAAATAACAATCGTTCCACACTGAAGCAAGCAGGCAAGTATAACTATCGGTACCGCCTATTTCGGTAATCTTTAAACTATCTTAGAAGTGCTTGCGCATACTGAAAGCGAATAACACCCTCCTGGTGTTTAAGTAAATTGAATTATAAAAATTTACCCACAGATAGGATTCACGACCTTCCAATGGCTAGTCAGGTGCCCCTATCCACCGGGCCACCGAGGTTATAATTTCGAATCTTTAAGTAGATATGAATCTCATCAAATAATAGTTGTTAAAAGAAGCACGCAGTCAAGCATGTCTACTGATTTTTAAATAAATTAGAATTCATTTTTCAATGTTTGAAAATTATAGTTATAATTTTCTGCTTGGAACGTATAAAAAGACTAACTAGCCATTGGAAGGTCGTGAGTTCGAACTCACCTATGGGTAAATTTTTATAATTAACTAGCTGTAACTCAAAGAACTCGCACGTTTTACAGCTTGCTTCCCGTTGCTCGTCTGTTTCAGACGAACGGGCGGGCTTAAGCAGTGCGAACTCGAACAGTTTCCACTCTAGTTTTCCATTGCTCGTCTGTTTTTGAACTTGGACTTTTGCTTTCATGGTTTTGTAGATCGATCAATCGCGTGCCGGTGGCATAATTGATTTGACAGCAAAAGTAATGCTTTGGGGCGACTAATACAAATTCACTTAAAAAAACACAAAGAAAATGCGTGTGATGTCTATTATCTAATGTCGACCGGCAATTGGAATTTCACACATCACTTGTTATGTCATACACGACCTGAAATATCTCTATTTGTATTTGATTCAGTTCTTTCAAGAGTGCACTCACAAGCCTCAAACACAAGAATTTCCACAAAACTATATGAAATACATTTATTTATTGACTATTGCCCTGTTAAGTACATTTGAATTCTTTATAACCTAATAGTAGACGAAATATTGGTAACAGTCGATTTTTTCACTGAAGTAGAAGATTTTACGGAAACTCTAATCAGATTATACTCGTAAATATAAAGTTTCGTATTGATAGCTGTAGCCGTTTGGCCATTATCGTGTCGCAGACAGACAGGCAGATAGATAGATTTGCAAAAACCACTTTTTCGGTATCAGGGGACTTCAAAACGCGGACATTTGCAAAAATCTCGAGGACGAATATTTTTATCATCACATAGGTACATCCTTATACTACATATAAGAAAGTAAAAAAATAACCAAGAGAAGAAACCCTTTTCTTCTTCTTTATTTTCAGAACGTATTTCATGAAAATACATTTATGAACAACAAATAAAAATTTTACTAGATTTTATTACAATTGATGATGCCAGTTTATTATCAAAGTAGATAGAAATTCAGAGAAAATATGTAGTCAAGCCTTTCGATTATTGTAATGTATGTTATTTGACAAAATAGAGGAAGGAGAAAGTGAGTGCTTAGTGTCTCCTGGACGCACTAATTTATAGTGATCCACTGATAATATTTAAGTCTGTTGTTTTAAGAGTTGGAGTAAAATTAATGGTGTGCATCTTTCCAGTTACCAAACTGCGTACCGCCTGGGTTGTGTTAACCTGTTAAAACTAAGCTAATGAAATAACGACTTGTATTTAGCAGAATTGTACTTTTAACAATAAACCTATAGAAATTACGTTGCATATATGGAATAGATATAATTACACAATAATTAACATTTTAATATCACAGACATTTCCGTACATTCTATATAATAGTAGATATTCATTTGAGCTGAGCAATGGACTTGTCAACTGTAGTTTTGTAAATGTATCATTATAATTATAATTATGTATTTACAAAACTAATAGAGTAAATAATTTCTTACTCTTTTCTTCATATGTTTTATCATGTCTTCTACAACATCTTTAAATTGCTTAAATAGAAGACTATTTATTTTAAATTATTATAAATTATATACTATGATTTAATACATCTGTAGCACTCCTAAAAAGACTTTTCATATTTAAAACTTTCTAGAAATATCGGTTAAACTGTATACATGTAGCTCAAAATAACTCAATGTAAATAAAGTAAAGTTTTGGAAAAGCGTATCAAGATACGCACATATTTTGGTGTCCATAACGAAGATAACGAAGTAGGTGCTATAAATTCTCGGCCTGATATACAAAAAAGAAACTTGGAACAATATAAGAATTTTTATTTAAATGTAATCTCCCTAACTTCTATATATTTATTACAACGATTAATTAATAATTCGATAACCTTGTAAAAATAATCTGAAGTTTTTTTGTCAAAATGTTCTAT
The DNA here is from genome assembly GCA_963170755.1 of Amphimallon solstitiale. NCBI lineage: Eukaryota > Metazoa > Arthropoda > Insecta > Coleoptera > Scarabaeidae > Amphimallon > Amphimallon solstitiale. The sequence continues at coordinate 71,510,785 of OY720675.1, forward strand.
AACAGCTGCATGTAACTCACTGTCGTCCTTAAAACTACGTCCCCTATGGTCTTTTTTGAAATTAGAAAACAAAACAAAACACAAGGAGCCATATCCGGACTATACGGTGGATGTTCCAATTCCTGAAAGCCGCATTTGCGGATGGCAGCTTGTGAAATGGCGGCAGTATGGACAGGAGCATTGTCGTGCAATAATCGCACACTTTTTGTCAATTTTCCACTACGTTTTGCACGAATACTGTCCCTTAATTTATGCAATAAAGACGCATAATATATGCCGTTCAGACTTGTATTGCGCTCTTTAAAGTCAATTAGCAAAATGCCCTTACAATCCCAGAATATTGCGGCCATCACCTTTTTCGTTGATTGAACGACTTTCGGCTTTCTGGGACGAGGTTCATCAGGTCGCCGTCATTCCATGGACTCCCTTTTCGATAGAGGATCATAAAACAGAACCATTGTTTCATCCCCTGTAATAATGGACTCCAAAATCGGTTTTGTGTCGTCTCCACACATGTTTAAAAACGACTGCACACATTCGACTCGACATTCGCGTTGGAGAGCAGAAAGAAGTCGCGGTACCCATCTAGCACTAATTTTATTCACACCCTAATGGTCATGGGGAATTCGGCGAACACTTGTTTCGGAAATCTTTGTTACCACTGCTAATTCCTTCACTTTCAAACGGCGATCCTCTAGCACTAAATGTTCAATAATTGAGATTTGTTGATGCGTTATCAGTTCAATTGATCGACCCTACCGATCAGCATCTTACAGGGATTCTTGTCCCAAACGGAAACATTTTCCCAACTTTTTTACAGTTGAATACGAAGGAGATGAATCACCGTAAACGCCGTCTAAACGTTGTTTAATGTGATAAGGTGTATGCCCTTCTTTTGTTAAAAATTAAATGACCGCGCGGTGCTCAATTTTCGTCAATGTTTGAACACGTTTGAACCTGTATAAGCCTGTCAGGCCGAAAATTTATGGCGCGTACCTCGTACATATTACTATAACCATATAAAATCTTAATAGATCTTTTATTAACACGTATGAAGGCAATGCCTAAGTTTAATCATTACTAGCCCCTACGAAGTTAATATGCTTCTTATTGCATTTTTTTACATATTTATTACTGATAGGATCTCACTTTGTATGAATATTTTATCTATAGAAGTTAACCATGGTTACTAATATTTATGTCAAAGTTTTCAGTAATCCTTAGACAAATATACATATATTCATTTCTTTAAGTTTATTTGTATAATATGGCTGACGCTTACAAGTTACATGTAAACATTATTAATTTTATATGAAAAGAGAACCATATGTTGGAGAACAGTGAAAATTCACATAAAAATTCCTCATGAATATTCAGTCGAGCAAATGAACATCACCATCATGTTGGCGGCCTTTCCGTATAGGAAAGATGTACCTAATACTTACAAATAACAAACTTGACCTCTAATACCCTGAACAATATCAATAATGTAAGAAGTGTGATTTGAATACGACCTCATGTGCAATTGCTACATACATGTCTTCCAAGAACACGAATTGAACTTCGAATGCATGTTTATTTATGTATGTATGTACATATGTTTATATGAAGATTAAAGACTACCTACATATACTATTGTTCATTATTTCTTATTCCGTAATAGCAAGTAATTTAAGTCTATTTGTGTATTTTATATGAATTAAGTTTAAGTGAAAGCTAATGTAAATACCTTACTAAGACAAAGTGATATTATAACCGTAAGTTTATTCATTACAATCTTTGAGATACAACTTTTTTGGAAGTGGATTAAAAACAATGGCAGTTAATTTCTTTGGAAAATTTTTATATAAATAATATCCGCACACAAATAGATCTTTTTAGATTTTTGCATAATCGACACAATCACAAATCTATTCAGGTACAAGAAAACGTTAAGATATTGCATTCACATGAATAAGATTAACGCGACTATCGTAGGCATGGGTACTTTCGACTTTACGTAATTAAATAGTTAATTGATGAGGCTGATACATGTTGAAACTCCATATTTAACTGAATAAATAAAATACGTAAACTTGGTTTCAAAAATTATTTAATAATATCACTACAATATCGTTTCGCCAAACTTTGGCTTCATCAGGTGATGAGTAACTGTTACTCATCACCTGATGATATTATTAAATAATTTTTGAAACCAAGTTTACGTATTTTATTTATTTATGTAATTAACGGAAACACTAGCATGCCACTTTGGAGGTCAAGCAACATCATAGATTGTCACGCTTCACCACAATCTTAAAATACTATGCCTCTTAGTTATGTATGTAACACTACTATATTCCATGTAGACAAAGAAAACTGCCCTTCAAGTATGTGAAATATGCTAGGAGACCCGGTCAAAGCAAATTATATTTCAGGTTATTTTGAATTAACGTTTTCGCAGAACAAACTCAATTTCATTCTCCTTTCCTCTTATTTAAAAAATGAAGACATTATCAAAAGACAGTACATGCAAATTTACCACTTATAAGACTAAATATTTAAGCCAAATTTGTTAATACTTTAATAGACTTGGTAATTATTTGGTCATAATTACTGGAGGTAAAAACTGGAGCGTTCTCCCAGTGTACTAGATTTAAATAACTGAGCCAGAAAATTTTGAAGTAAATCTATTTTTTAGGGAGTTTGCAACGCTTCTTTTCGTCTAAAGGTATAAATGGAACACTTTACATACACAATAAGTACACTAGGTGGATCGAATTGGCTTGACACAAATTACATGAGCTGACTGCAAAGGAGAAAAAGCGTGGATATTACATTATGATGAGCAAAGTCACTAAATTCAGGCATTCTGTAAAGATAATTTCTTCACTTATGAATCTAAAAAAAAAGATAACTAGCTAGATATCGGAGATACGAAGATCCTAATATCCTTCAAAAATATTAATACATATAACAATAGTTGAAACAAGTAAATGCAGGGCATCGTCATTATGTGCATCTGTACAAACAGATCTCTACAACTTGTTCCCCGATTTACATTAGTCATTATTCTGATGACTCTTTCTTTGTAATTCAAAAACTCTTATCATATCACAGTCGTACAATAAAAATGAGTGAATGGAAATAAAAAATAAAATATTTTAGGTAATATGGGATTTAACTGTTCGTGCAATCTATTCTTATATATTCTTATTAGAATATATATAGAATGCCTAATATATAGATAAGCCTGTCGCAAATATTGTACCACTTATATATCATTTTCTTAGAATTTATATTGGATCCTGGACTGTCATTAGGAATTTTGTAACCCTCTGTCAGTGGTATCGTAGAGTGAGTGACGACACCGCTATGGGTGCATATTATACGACATAACTTTCTGAGGAAATTGCGACGGTTTTTGATGTGTATTTATAGGAAGTGTCTTATTTGTTAAAACTTATTATTCACTTTTTTGGAAAATTTGACCTTAAACAGTGTTCGGTCACTAGAGAAGTGAATCAGTGTTATACGTGTCCCCAATCAAACTCATTTGACTAAAATACAAATGTAAAATGTATTATTTTTTTGTATTACATAGACAACTTCGTTAAAAAATCAATTATTTTGTTACCTTTCTGTGACTGATTTTGAATTTTATCGATATTTAATGTATATTTTTTGATATTTTGTAAGTATTCTTTACTGTATGTATAATTCGTATTTTTTTAGCTTTGTGGCTTTTCTTTATGTGTCGAATAAACAAAAATAGTTATTTATTATACAAGGGAAAAAAGTATTAGATTTTAGCTCGAGGTAAGGTTTATCTATAGATAAATTACCGAGAGCTAAAATCTAATTTTTTTCCCGTGTATAATACACTATTTTTTTCTGTGATGGGAAAAACGACGATTTAATATTGAAAAAACACGTAAATACTATATATCAAAGTCAGAAAATCAATCGATGTGACATTTCAAGTGACATTACACCTGCGTTGCTAATGGAAACCTGTAAAATAAACAAATATCTGTCAATTTAAGCGGGCAAAAAGTGAGCACTTTTTTCCCATTGTTGGTAAAGTGACATTTTATTACCTGTCAAGAAGGATAAAATGTCAACTTTTTTCCCGTCACAGGAAAAACTATATTATTATTATTATATAGAATCTACCCTTATCAGAGCATAAAAATATTTGCTCCAAACTTCAAGATGACCAAATTTAATAAAAAATATCTAAAATTTTTAATAAAAGCATGTAATAAATAGCGGCGCCAAATTCGATATATGTATTCATAAATAACGAAATAACCATTAATCATAAGGAATTGACTCATAGAACCGGTATTCATTTCATATATGTGTGTATATATAAGATAATTATGAGTTTCACATGGTATACATAAATCCAAACTTAGATCAATAATCATAATTAATAGACAGGCAAAAATAAAAAGTATTGGAAACTTTATATTAAAATTAACGTATTACTAACAACTAATACTTATATGGAAGTGTAGTTTTCTAAAGTCATAATCACTTGATATTTAATAATCATCTACGAATTCTTCTTTAATTTACATTCGGCTATATTTCAAACATAAATTCTTATTAATTAAACAAAACGGTATTTCTAAATCCTAATGGATGACAATACAAGAGGTATTTACTTCTTTAGATTTCTCAATGTTAAAACCTCGGCAATGAACCAGAGAGATGTGCACTTTCGTCGTTGTTACGTTGCGTAGGATGACATCGGCCTACATACTAAGGTCGACGTTAGCATCATTCCAGTATTAAACCCACGAACCTCCGCCGCATTACTGCACCGCACGCTCTTCAGCGCCAACGTGCAGATGGCGACAAAATTATAGATGTATTTCAATTTCTTAACGCGCACGTTGTTTATTTTGGCCTTTTAGACGGTCGTCCCACAAAATGGACAGATAAAGTGAAAGATCCATTAAGACGATAACCCATGAAATCGAAAGACAAAGACGTGAATTTGTGAGCTTTCCGAACTGACGCCTCCTGGTTTAATGGTTTTATTGGTTAAGCTGTTCGTGGTCATAAACATTGAATGACACTTTCAAGACACTCTAATATGTTAATATGTGTAATTATATAACGTACAGCTCAATATTTATACTGTTTGTGGCCGCAGAATACTCCTCAAAAATGTCGGTCGTTTAATGAGCTCTACTTTAAAATTTAGTTATTGCATAATAGAATTAATTGCTTCTTCTCTCATGATCTTGTTAAACAAAAATACTTTAAATATTTTACAATCACGTAGTCACTTGGTTAATCTATTACTCCTTCATTACTTATACTTCAGTAAGTAGTTAAATAGTACATCTGATATTCTTACGTTTTAAAAATGCTTCCATTTTATATATACATTCAATTGTTTTCATACTCTTACAATATTATTAATTGTTAGTTTGTGTTTTAATTCAAGAACAGAATTGTATTGTTGTAAGAACTGGTTAATTCTGGAAATGATTGTACTTCTATGTCAATCTTTAGCGAATAATAAAAATACTTAAACATGGCCGAATATCATTGAATGATGTGCATGCTAGTTTCTCTGTTATACCTTTGACAATGAAGATGTATGGTTAGACAAAGACCAATATGCAACATTAACAAGGACATCAAAAGTCACGCTTATCATATTTATGAGTACGTTGGATTACCAAGATTAGTACGTATTCCACTAATGGTTGCGCCACTCTCAACGCTTGGAGTTTTTACTAATTGATTAGTAATTAGTAACAATTATTAGTACATCCCCTCAGAAAATCTTCTGCAATGAGACAACGATAAAATGGATATAAAGTGATTTATGATAAATGCTGAAGTCAAGATTTGCAAACTTGATGTCTTCAATTATGATTTCCTAGAAATTGAACACACTATTTTGTGTTTACAGATATAAAAAAATAATTATGATGAATTGTTGAAGGAAGTCAAAAGAATATCTAAGGCGTTGGCTTTAACAATTGTCGTTGATATTTTTTTGGTTTTTGAGTTGTAACCGTGTTACCGCCTCTACTTTAGCTGCCGACATTTCGTCCACTATCCTAAGGGACATCTTCAGGAGTGCGATTACTTGAAATGCACTTGAATCTGTTTTAAGTAAAAGCAATAAAATGATTAGCCGTGAAAACTCAAGCCTGAAGGATAGTGGAAAACAGGTTGACAGCAAAAGTAGGGACTACAACACTGTTTTAACAGTAACCAAGAAGATATCTAAAAAATATAATTGCAAAGTTTACTGGTGTTATTGAAACCGTGTGTACTCGTATTGGAGGAAAATATTATTTTATAAAACAGGTTTACTATAGTGAAATATTTCAATACCTCTCCCCTCCACCCATCCTTATTTTTGGCAAATTTTACACTCCACATTTGAATATAACAATAAAGTCTTTTTCACAAAACAAAAGTATGCGTTTCGCGATGAGATATACAATATTAGTGACTTTATCTACTCAATGTATAAAAAAATATTTTTCCAACTGCTCTAGTCTTTGATTTTCATGCCTAATTCTAAAATATATAAACGGTTAACGAACACTCGTATTATTATTCCAGCACACTTAAAGACTACTGTATAAAGCACATTACACTTATCGTTGCTGCATTATATTGTGCATTTTAAGAAAATAATATGTTACACAATACTAATTTAATACCTAAGTACTAAGTATGTAGTTCAACTTTAAACACGTTCGCTTAAAAACTATTTCTTTTATTTATTAGGCAATCAAAATTGATCACTTATAGTTTAATGTCAAAAAGTAAATCTGTCTGCGTTTCCACGACTAGAATGTGAACAAAGGAAGAAACACACTGAATCATCATTAATAGATACCATCATCAATTTTTTAATCGTAATTAGATTTTTTTTGTTTATTTTTAATACAACACAATGACGTTTTATATATAAGTAAATGTGTATGACATAAATAGATATTATACCAAAAACTAGCTGTCCATCAATCTCTTCGAGCTTGAATCGCCTTTCGCGTCCGCTTACAGTTTTATTACAGTTCGCTGTAAAACGCCAAAAAAAATCATTTTTGATTTTCTAAACTTTTGGCACACCTTGTATAGACGTATATTTTTGTCCACGAAGTACTGTCACGGTGACAGGTGGAACGACAATTTAAAGCATCTTAACGTCAGTCTGACTTTTCGTTGTTGGAGTTTGAAATTTAGATGCTATTTAGCGTAATACTAAGACTTGACACTAAAAGATTCATAGTTTTATTAGTTTTACACAATGAAAGGACTAAATCATTATTGAAAATGTAATATCAGATTTATTTTAATTTTGCATAATTTAACCTGCCAATTATCATAGCCCGCAAACATACTTTTGACATACCTTTTGTTATAATGCAAATTTGTGAACAATGCATGCCCATTACACAGAAGAATCAAGTTTTAAATAAAATGTTGGTATAGAATAAGTATGACTTATTACTTTTATTTATGATAGTGAATTTATAACTGGCTTTCATATTAATAATTAGTTTCATTTGTCTGCTCTGAAATTGTTCCTGTCAAAGTGAGTTTGCAGTGGCATTGAGTCGTCGCCTGTAGATCGTGCTCTGGCTATGTCGGTTGCTGAGACGATCCTATTATAATTTAAATATTTAGTAGTGACGCTGGTAGTTGAACTAAAAACAATAACCAAAAATAATACTGACCGACGTTGGAATATCTGTGTAAACATTTTGCTTACACACACTGTAAAAAGAATATAATTTGTAATTGTTGGATCATTTTGTGATTTTTATTAAGTATTTAAGGAAAAATAACACAAAAAGGTAGTTCATGATTACAACCAATCCATCGAAATAAGAGCCACCAGCCTGGGACGCGATCATCATCAACCATCATCAGAATGTTTGATTAACAATTTGATTTAATGGTGTATTTTCAAACATATCGCATTAAATGATTGAACGCTGCCCATACTTCAAACTTTCTACTGACAATCAAACTATTTAGTAGAAGTAATTGTTGAATTAGACTGGAATATTTACTTTAGTAAATTGAATAGTTACAAAACAATTGTCATTACATTGGAATTTGATTCGTCTGTCACCTAGTAATAATAATATAAATCATATTTTAAGGTAATTGTCTAATACCGTGCCGTCAAATACTTTTCGCATTAGAGTAGGCTGTTTTTGAAGTTTTTAATCAATGTTGGTGTACATGCTAATTTTTTGAAAACTTCAAATTCTGACAGTTGTCATACTTAAATTCAAATTATAGACGCCTATTATTATTTATATGACATAACCAAACTATTAAAATTATGCACTGTCATCAACCATTAAAAAAAAAGCATGGCCGTCTCTAATGCGGAAAGTAGGTATTTGAAGGCACGGTATATAGGCAAAACTAAAATGGATCTGATAGCACTTTTCTCATTAATATTTTAGTCATTTCGCTGTATAAAATTTGTAATTTCATATCTTTTTGTGTCAAGGTCTACAATAAATATCGATGAAGCTTAAAAACATGAACCATGAAATATCAGACAGATGTCAGGGTGTTTAACCTTTTTTTTTTGAAATAATTCAAATAAATCATGAAAGCAGTTCAGATTTCATCACGAACTGAAATCGATTGATCGTTTTGACGTTTTATAACCTGCAATTAAATTTTTGTGAAATTGCCAACATTAATCAAAAGTCAGATGGACTTTTTCTGACAATTCTGACGTTTCCTGTAACATGTAAGCCACCTAACGTGAATGTTGAGTTGACCAACATTTCGCGTATGCTCTAGTTAAATATATCGGTGTTAAAATAATAATAGATGAGTAAAGATGGCTACACCCTTTAACTGTTACTTAATTTTAGTTTAATAATATACTATGTTCACCAATTTTGATCAGCATGATGTATTCGTTTCTTTGAATTACAATTAACGTAGGGCTTCCGGGACAATAGTCAATAGAAATAAATTTATATGACGTTGGTTGCAAATAATCAAGCTCATCAGTGCTCCATAATGTTTGTCATAAAATGTCGATATAAGTCATCAAGTGCTGATTATTCAATTTACTCTTTCCACCTTTTTTTTATGTAGGACACATTAATTTAATAGAATACTTGCTCTTTTTGTTATTCCGTGAAACTCTTCGAGTTTGAATTGCTTCTTTGGAACGTGACCACTGCCAGTCGCAGAGGCACTTGAATTTTAACGGTTATAAATTTTCTTTTAATTAGTTTATGAATGAAGATGCAAATTAAATGAAATATCTCTAGAAATTAATTATACATTATTGTGGCATCTATAATTATAGACAAATGGATTTATTAATTAAAAAATTTCCCATAAAATGTTTAACATTTCTATAGAATTTACTGAAAGCTGATTACTTGGAACATTTCGTTGACATTCAAGTTTGATATAATGCGTGTGCACCTAGTCTAAGTTGAATGTAAGTAGGCCGAACAGGTAAACCTAAGATGGTTGTATGATCAAGATTTGTTGTATCATATATAAATTTCTTTGTTTTTTAAATTTGGTAGTACTCTAACTTTATTTGTCTCAAGTTTTATGATAAACGTTGCCCATACGTTAAATTATCTTGCAAACTGTCATGGTGGTGACAGTTCGATCTATTGCGAGAATGAATTGTCAAATTGAATGTCACTGTAGACATACCGTGCCTTCAATTAATTTTTTTTGGAATAACCTACGATTTCAATATTAATTTGAAAACACTGTGGAACTTTTCAATAAATTGACTTAACTATGACAGTAGGTAGTCAAAATGAAAAACATTACTATAGCACAGTATTCCCAAATTAATATTGATATCATAAGCTACTCTAAATTTAAATTAAAGACGCAGTATGTATATTTGTATGTAGAAAGATGACAGAGATGTGTCCAAGACATTAAAGATACGATAAATGACCGATACAATAGTAATAATAATAATAATTGATAATGCAATAAAATGTAAATATTAACGGTTATAATATTTCTTTCAGTGGACGTTAAATGTTATTAATCGCGCCTTTGCTTTAATTTTTAAAACTACGATATTGGAAACTGTACCCGAATGACCGACAATGTAGAGTAATTACAACCGCAGTTCAGTTTCTTCTTGTTTATGAATGAAGACGCATATTAAGCAAAATGTCTCTTAGAAACAAATTAAATATTATTGTGACATTTATAATTAGTGGCAAATGAATTTATTTATTAAGACTTTGCCCACAAAGCGAACAACATTTCTATATAATTTACTGAACACTGATATTTAGACAAATTTTGTTGTCATTCAGGTTTTGTATCAATTGTGTGCATCTTCTTCTTCTTCTTCTTCTTTATTGTGGCTTTGAGTTAGACTATTTAGTCTTTTACTCTTCATCTGAGTGCGGTGAATCTTGGATTGTTGAAGTTGAATTTGATTAGCTATTGTTTATCTTTATTTTGATTAAAAATTAAAGTAGAAACATTTTAGGTCTTTTGTGTTTGAAATTTTCATTTCCATCATATGCAAGTGCTCTTTTAAGATTTTGATTTGAGTGGTTTTCCATCTGGTTATAGAAACTGAGCGCTCTTTCCTTGATGTAGTCAATAATGGTTTGGGTATTTGTTTCATTCATTATTTGATTATTTCTCATATACCATGGAGCATTTAGTATCATTCTAAGACTGGTGTGTTGTATTATTTGCAGTTTTTTGATGTTGGTCTTGCACATATGCACCCATATTGGGCATGCATATGTGAATATTGGACCTAATACTTGTAAAGTAGAGTTTTGTTGTTCGTGTTCGCTGGCTTTTTCTGCCTATAAGAGACCATAGTTGACATCTTGTGTGTTTGGTTTTGGTTATCGTTATGTGTGTGTTATAATTGAGCTTTATATCCAGGTATATTCCCAGGTATTTAATTTCTCTACTCCATGGTATAGTGTTGTTGTTGATGGTTATTTCGTTGTCTGTTGTTTTCAGATTCCTTTGAAAGATTATTGCTTGGGATTTGTCTTCGTTTATTGTTGTCCTCCATTGTTTGAACCATTTTATCGTGTTGTCTAAGTGCGTTTGGAGTTCCTATACCGCGTTCGTCGGACATCTTGATGTTGAGAGCAGTGCCGAATCATCTGCAAAGGTGGCCGTATTTAAGTATCTTGTAGGATTTGATACTGGTATGTCTGCTGTAAATATTGTATATAGGTGAGGTGACAGGCATGAGCCCTGGGGGACTCCCGCTGTTGGATGTTTTATTGAGGAAAGTGTGTTCTGGATGCTAACTTGAAAGCAGCGTCCTTAGAGAAAACTGTTCGTGATTTTTATGATGTGTGTTGGGTAATTGTGTATTATCATTTTATACATGAGTCCCTGCCTCCAGACTTTATCAAATGCCTTTGCTATGTCGAGAAATACAGCTGCTGTCACTTGACTTTTGTTGAATCCGTCTTGGATAATCTCAGTGACTCTTGAAAGTTGTGTTATCGTTGAATGTTCTTCTCTAAAAACCCATGTTGATCTTCTGGTATTATGTCTTGATTGTCAGAGTGGTACTTTATCTTCTGTAGGATTATTTTTTCTATCACTTTGCTAATGGATGGTAACAGGCTTATGGGCCTGTAGCTGCTTGGTATTGTTTTTGGTTTTCCTGGTTTAGGTATAACTATTACTTTGGCATGTTTCCATATCTTTGGGAATGTTTGGAGTCTGATAACGGAGTTTGCTATTGCTAGAATTGACATTATTGCTTTTGGGGGGAGGTTTTGTAGTGATCTGTTGGTGATGTTGTCTATACCAGGAGCTTTTTTGGGATTTCATGCTTTAAGGATTGCTTTTAGGTTCTCGGCTGTGACTGGGTCGTTGCTAGGGGAGTGGGGTTCACGTATTTCTCTGCTTACTACTTTGTGAATCTGCATTACGTGTTGCATGTCTACTTCATCCAAGTTCGGAGTGAATTGCTCTTCTAGTGATTCCGCTAGAGCTTCTGGTTTTTCTTCTGCTGTGACTTGTGTGGAGTTATTGAATTGAAGTGGTGGGATTTGTATTTGTTCTCTTTTGATTGCCTTGATTATTTTCCATGTCTTAGAGGGCTCTGCACCTATTTCTTCGAGTGTTCTTTGCCATTCTACATTTTTCGGTTCCAGTAATTCCTTATGTACTTGATGTTGAAGGTTGTTTAGTATAGTTTTGTCTTCTCCTAGCTCTGTTCTTTTCCTTTATTAGTTCTTTAATATGATGTGGTAGACTACCTGATTTATATATCCTTTCTATTTTGATGGTGTTATTTTCTACAGCGTTTGTTATTTTATCTTGTAGTGATTTTATGTTCTGTTCTAATTCTGCAGTGTTTTGTATTTTAGGAACTGCAGTGATGGTTTGTTCTAGTTCTGTTTTGTAGCCGGCCCAGTCTGTCTTGAAGGTGTGATATGTTCTTTCGGTTATGTCTTCGTTCCAAGTTATTATAATTGGAATGTGATCAGAGCTCATGACACTTTCAGTTTCTATCTTTATGGTTTTGTTAATGTTTTTACTGATTGCTAAGTCTAATTGTCTAATTGTGTGCATCTAGCCCAAGGCGAACGTCGACAGACCAAAAAAAAAAAAAAAACCAAGACGGTTCGGCAATGAAATGTTGTTTCATGTTATATATAAAATTGGTAGTACCATGCCTTGTGTCAAGTTTACGATAGAAATAGTGTATACTTCAAATTTTTTGACAGACTGTCATCGTGACACTTATACGACAATAAAAAGTTGATGTTTAACCAAATTGTCGTTCCACCTGTCATCGTGACAATACTTCGTTGTTGTGTATTCGTTCACACATAAACTTGTGAGAACGAAATGTCAGACTGAGAGTGCTTAACAACATTGTCTTTCCAATTGTCAAATGAAATTAACAACATAACATGATGAACTTTAACAAAACATGTTTTAAACTTACAGGTCATTGAGAGAATTAATTAATTTTCATATTACGCTTTAATAGTTGTATATATATGTACTTTGTAAAACCCAATCAAAAATCTTGCTGGCTCCTAATACCATTTAACCGAAAATGTACTTCTGATTAGTTTGTGCCAACCCGCATAGTCGCGTACTTTAAATGCTTTCTTTTATAACTGAATTGATAAACGAAATTACATAAATGCTTATGGGAATTTTACATATTTGATGTATTTATGTTATTTCGAAGTGTTTCGGACACATCTGACAAATAAAGAAAACTCAGATGATTCTTTATTTAGGCTTGCTTCGGTACTTCTTTCGCGAGAAGTGACGACATTTCGATGACATATATAATTGTCAAGTTTACGATAGAAATAGTGTATACTTCAAATTTTTTGACAGACTGTCATCGTGACACTTATACGACAATAAAAAGTTGATGTTTAACCAAATTGTCGTTCCACCTGTCATCGTGACAATACTTCGTTGTTGTGTATTCGTTCACACATAAACTTGTGAGAACGAAATGTCAGACTGAGAGTGCTTAACAACATTGTCTTTCCAATTGTCAAATGAAATTAACAACATAACATGATGAACTTTAACAAAACATGTTTTAAACTTACAGGTCATTGAGAGAATTAATTAATTTTCATATTACGCTTTAATAGTTGTATATATATGTACTTTGTAAAACCCAATCAAAAATCTTGCTGGCTCCTAATACCATTTAACCGAAAATGTACTTCTGATTAGTTTGTGCCAACCCGCATAGTCGCGTACTTGAAATGCTTTCTTTTATAACTGAATTGATAAACGAAATTACATAAATGCTTATGGGAATTTTACATATTTGATGTATTTATGTTATTTCGAAGTGTTTCGGACACATCTGACAAATAAAGAAAACTCAGATGATTCTTTATTTAGGCTTGCTTCGGTACTTCTTTCGCGAGAAGTGACGACATTTCGATGACATATATAATTTGTGTTTAATATATCTTAATAAAATATAGAAAGATCGTTATATTTGTCACTGTACTTACGTGCGATAATACACTTTAAGTTTATTTTATCATATCCGTCGGCATTGTTCATATATTCATAAATAGAAAAGAAATAGTAACAATTGATAATAATAACACTAATACGTATCTGAAAGGTACCACTTTCCCTTCATAATCCCTTTATTTGTCGGCCTTCTGACATTTAAACTTGACAACCGATCGATAAACGTGAATAGATAGTCATTATATGTGTTGTGTATTACACGACTGGTGCTTTCCGCCAATTTTGACGTTTCCCGGCAAATGCCATATCGCGAACTCAAACTGATTTGACGGTTTTGATAATTTATAACCTGAAATTGAATTTTTCGTGCGTTTAACTTAACCTTATCCGAAGTTTGATGTGTCACGGTCATCTGTATCGATCCACCGCCATTTTAAAATCGAACCTAGTCCATATTTTTTATTTTACACGTAGGCCTTATGGCAAAATACTATGATTCATACTCTTTTTCTGCACGTTCTAAAATTTTCAAAAACTCCTTTCGGGCCCTCGTTCTCTCTTCGGAGACGTGAAAAATGGCCTAAGGCACGTGGGACCGTGGTCCCCGTCGCGTGACACTTTCGTTCCCACCGTAGATGCGCCAGGTTCTCAGAAAACTGTCTCCCCAATTCGTCAATTTTGGGGTATAGCTTTGCCGTTTTAATCGTTCGTGTTAAAAAGAGCGAGACAATTGGCTTTTAGTATATATAATTATTTGAAACGCATTTCACTAGAGGTCACTTACAATTTCCTGCGATGCGAGATAATTATCTAAAAAAAATTTCGTATTATGAAAGTGAAAGAAAAAGATCTAAAACGTGTTTGTTTCGCTTATATACTTTCCCTTAGTCACAATAATTAGAGTTTTCCTTTCGGAAATTCTTGTACAGTACGTGCTGATATCCCTAACAAATCAATTAAATTCACACTGGTTGCTACAAATAATTAATGCTATGCTTATAAATACCAATAGGTCTAAACGTATTTTTAGAATACATTAAAATACATAAATTTGCATGTACATTAAATTTTAAATACCAGTTTGCATAATGTACACTTCAAAAAAAAGGCAACCCAACAACTGTAACACAAATAGATATCCAGAGTATGCTCATAGTCATAAATATTCCATGTATTCAAACGAATGAGAACAAGTTCTCAATACATTAATATGGCGTACGTGTAGGACTGTAAGTATATTCAGCTTGCAATTAGCAGGAGCAACTAAGTAGTTACATTAATGATAATGATCTTATAATAAATCTATGAAAGAATACTATTCGATAATTCCATCCTCTATAGAATTTAGATTGTTTTGAAACGTAGTTTCCACTCCCATCAAAATAAATTTCCAATCATAGAGTGTGGCGTGGCGATTACTTAACACTATGCCAAATTAAATGAATACTACGCTATCTATTTTTTGTCGTCAGTTATTATGATATTAATTGCAAAATATTATATATGTAATTATGTAATTATAAACGATATGTATATATATATATATATAGTTTATAATTACATAATTGCATAATATATTAAAATTCTTTTCCGAAATGCACAAGAAATCTATTAAAATAATTAGTTATCTTGGCATAGCGACATGTAATGACAATAATAAAATGACAATTTGACAGCAAGCTGTCATCCTAAAAGTTTCATTAACTATCAAGATATAATGCAAACGAGAAATGTATAAAAGTGAAAATGTAAACAATTAAGCAGAGAACAATCGCTATTACCTATGTAGTTTTATCAGTGGTATTGATCTATCAAAGACATAATTTAATACTACTACACAAATAATATCGACGCAAATTGTACAAATAAACAGAGTAATGCAAAAATTATGAAGAGAACTGTCATACCATTCACGTGGGTCAATTAGAAGGTCTGGTCCAGTATTTTTATGTAATAATGTTAGATTCGTCTTAGGTAAACCAAGACCTTCTATTTGACCTACATGAATAGTATGACAGCTCTATTCCTAATGTTTACGATACTGTTTTTATTTGTACAATTTGTGTCGATATTATTTGTGGAGTAGTATTAAATGCTTGTCTTTCATAGATCAATACCATTAATAAAACTTCGTAGATATGAGCGGTTGTTCTTTGCTTAATTGTTCACATTTTCACTTATACACATTTCTCCTTTGCATCATATCTTGTTAGTTAATGAAACTCTCTGGATGACAGCTTCCTGCCAAATTGTCATTTTATTAGTAATTGTCATTACAGGTCGCTACGCCAAGATAACTAATACTACTTTTAATATATATATACTACATTGGGTCAACTGATTATAAAGTATGTTGTAAGAATATGCAAGTATTTAACATCATAATATGTTGTAGTTTCAGCAAGTTATTGAACTTAAAATTTATAGCACGTCTTTGAGTAGAAAATAACAGATTATGATAAAAAAAAACGTCGGATATGTAAAATCTGTTTTGGAAAGATAAACATACTTATTATATATTGAACTTTACAACTTCAACCTTCCGACAGAGACGATATATTGCAAAACGTTCTATCTATTCGCACTTGTTTCAAGCATTTAGATCAAATACTAAAAAATTTTTGGGATCACCTCTATTTTGCAACTAAAGCCTAACCAATAAACACATGTTTTCACACAGAAAAAGACTTCCAAACATACGGATTATGTTTGGAATTCTATGAATGCATTAAATTCAAATTTGTGTGCAGTTCCATGAAGTCGCAATTCTAATCATTGTTTTTCTGCCTAATATAACACCTGAAAATACTGCCTACTACTATTTTCTATTGGCCTACATCATTTTGAGACCTGGCTACTGACTCAATTTTATCATAGCAAGAATTGTTACTGATTTAGCTGTCCTGTGATGTATAACATTAATGGTACAGTATCGTTCTTAACGTAATTTAAGCTGAATTCTTTAAGCATAGTGTTCTTATTTGCGATCGCCATTAATGATTTTAAAACGGATTAGAAAATTTAAATTAATGAATTTTGTGTTTATCACTACGATTATAAAATGAAATAGAAGCTAGAAAAATTAAAGTGTTACTCTCAGCTCGGAAATTAACGCACCGTTTGACTGAAATAAAAGTAGATATAGGGAAACACAGACACGCACACATGTGCATGCAAACATGAAATGGAGGGGTACGATAATAGGGGAGATGAGTTCATGCCGGGACACCGGGTACCGCAGCTTCAGTGCAAAACGTTGAAAGCTAGTATGCGGACGTTTGCTTTAAGGAATTGCTCCGCTATTATGGTAATTGATGTATAATGTATTAACATTGAACTGAAACAAAACTCTATAAAAATTGTAACTAAAATAAAATTCTCACATTTAAAATGAAACAAAATATTATAATGAACTCTACAAATAAATTTTGCACGACTTTGTACGAATTATCCTTCGCATACCATAACACAATCTGTATTTTTTCCTCGACAGTTAGGGGCATTTTATTTTAATATTTGCGAGTTTGCTCAGACACAATGTAAGTTCACGCTCTAAAGATACGGAACGAATGCCATGCAGGGATGGGCTGGAGGCGGTTCGCATCGGTTCGCGGGAACCGTTTGTTAAAACTTAAGGAGTTCGGCGAACCGTTTGTTAAAAATTAGAAAAATTAAAGCAGGTAGAACACGTATTAAAAAAATTGGTTGAGGAAATAAACAAACTGTACAGAATGCACAAAATTCAAATTACTGCAGTTTTCTTAAAAAACCCGAATACCCCATCGGATCGGTGTATTTTTATTAGTAGAGTCCTCGCCGACAATTATTTATGACTGGGATGTTTGATGTGAAACGCAAAAAATTATATTGCCTGTGAACCTTCAGTTCAGTCAATGATTTTTTATTTTCAGTAATAGTTCGTCGTTTGTCTGTTCACTTCTCGTGTAGATTTTGAAAAAATTAGTTTACGAATAGTGTTGAAGTTTAAGTTAAGTTTAGATTACTTAGTAAGTGACAATTTTTAAATTTTTATCATGAAAAGATAAAGTGTTCTTTCTTCATTTTTTCAACCAAAAGTGATGAAATTAGCTGATGATGTTCTACCAACGACATCAACAGTAACCAGTACAAATCTTGAGCAAGGTATGAACAAACTTCATTTTATAAGTAATCTTGTTTTTATAAATTGCGCACTTTTAGAACCCGATAATATAGAAGATAAAATCTTTATATCCATGCCATGTGACAAAAAAACTAAAGAATCAAGATCAGGTCATGATGGTAAATTTATTTTTTAAAATCTAGAACGTTCATAGTTAAATTAAGCTATTTTTCAGTAACATCAATAACATCTGTTGACGACAACATATCTGATAATGGTCTTTATCGCGAGTTGCCGGAATGTTGGTCCTTAAAACAGTTTAAATATTTTGAAGAAAAATATAAGTGGTTAGAAGTAAAGGGCGGTAAACTTGGATGTAAAATTTGTCGTCTTGGCATCTGCATGGGTAAACTACAATGTAAATGCAAATGGCTCAACAAAAATCATTCAACAGGCGTCTTTTAGAAAAAAACTAAACGAGCATGCTCTTTCACAGTCTCATTCAAAAATCGAATTAATTTTGAAACAATCTGGAAAAGAATCTTTAGCAACATGTATCGAAAAAGCTAATGAAAAGTCTATTGAAGTGACTGCAAGAATTTTCAATATAGTATATAGTTTGGCAAAACAAAATAGACCAATGTCAGATATGGAACGCGAAGTAGAACTACAAATAAAAAACGGTGTAGATTTAGGAACGTGCCTTCATTCCAGATATTCAGCTATACGAGTTATCGAGCATATATCTTCGGAGATAAAAAAACAACTCTTTAATAAAATTATTGAAAACAATGCAAAAGTTTGCATAATATTAGACGAAGCGTCGACTATTGCAAAAAGAAGTGTACTTGTTATATATTTGAAATGTGCATTGAGTTTATGTCCAGATCCTATAACTGTTTTCATCGAACTTAAAGAACTTGAAAACACCACGGCCGAAGGTATCCTCAATACACTTTTACAGTGTTTAAACGAACATGGTTTTACAAGAGATTTTTTATTAAAAAATTTAATTGGACTTTGCTGCGATGGTGCTAGTGTTTTGTTAGGAAAGATATCTGGTGTGAGTGCTCAACTCTCGAAGATTTTTCCAAATATTATTGTTTGGCATTGCTTGAACCACAGGTTACAGCTGGCTTTGGATGATTCCATTAAAGATATTAATGAGATCAATCACTTTAAAATTTTCTTAGATGAAATTTATTCAATTTATCATAAATCTAACAAAAATCAAACAGATATACGACAAATTGCAAGTGATTTAGAAATTGAGATTTTAAAATTTGGGAGAGTCTTTGGGCCAAGATGGTCTGCATGTAGTTTACGAGCTGCTAAAGCTGTTTGGAATGCATATCCAGCTCTATACACGCATTTTGCAAAAATTAAAAAGTTTTCCGGTATGGCTAACAGAATGGTTAACAAAAATTTTCTATGCGATCTTGCTCTTATGATAGATATTTTGGAGGAAATATCATTATTATCTAACGCATTTCATAAAGATAAATATCAGGAACTAATTAATATCTTTAACTTGATCGATACATCATCGTGGTGCCTAGAAAAAGTGTTTTCTCCATGGATTGAAGCAGAAAATAAGTTACCGGCGTTAGAAAAGTTATTAAAATATGAAATTGATCGAAATGAATTTAGAGATTTTGTTGATTCCTCTCTAGAATCAAGAAACAATGTTCCTCCATCCATCATGTGTGCTAAAAAAATCGCAAATACCATAAGCATTAGTAGTGCTGAAGCGGAAAGAGGATTTAGCGTAATGAATGACATTGCAACAAATGAAAGAAGTAATATTACGATAAAACATATTTCAGATTTAATGACAATTAAAATAATCGGAAAACCGTTATCACAATGGAATGTTACTCCATTTGTTAAATCTTGGATCCGAAAAAGGCATCGCGATGCAACTGATACGAGAATTCGTAAAAAAGCGGAAATAAAATATTCAGAAAATGAACTTCAAATATGGGCTTTAATTTGATAAAATCCAAATGCATCCTTGGG
Source organism: Amphimallon solstitiale (assembly GCA_963170755.1). Lineage (NCBI taxonomy): Eukaryota > Metazoa > Arthropoda > Insecta > Coleoptera > Scarabaeidae > Amphimallon > Amphimallon solstitiale. The sequence goes on from OY720675.1 coordinate 71,530,865, forward strand.
TCCAATATTAATCAATCAATCAAATATGGGCAATTAGTTAAAATATTTCAGTAAATTTATTTTTATAATTCACCTGTTAATTGTAGTATATGTATTGTAAATATAATAGGGTCAATAGGGACACCACTGCTATTGCTAAAAACTATCTGTTTTTACTGACATCATAAGTAATAATTAATATTAATAAAGAAATAAAGTGTTATTATTAGCGAACCGGTTGATAATGATTTGGCAGCCCATCCCTGATGCCATGCGCGCATGGTGTTCGCGCTCTCGGTCTCCCCACACCACCGGTCTTATGGTGGTGTGGGTAAACCGAGAGCCACACTCTTGAACTGTTGTATACATACATAGGTATGTATATGTTTATGTGTGTGTATTTGAAGATGCATATTAACTTTTAAATACGACAATCTGTATATACACTAACTTGTATCGGCTAATTTTTGGAGATTTCAGATAAAATGATTCGTTGACATACCAAAGAAAAACCGATAGCATTCATCATTGTATCATTGCTGTTTTATCAGTAATAGAGAAACATAGTATTTATCTTCACAATTTAAATTTATTCAAAACTTTCTAACAAATAATTTTATTTTAAACTGAGAAACATAAAAGTACTTAAATAAAAAAGTTAGTAGAATATTTGTTTGTTTATAACGCAGCCTTGATTATTTAAGTTTTGACATACATCTGTAGTCCACAATAAAATTGTTGTTGATATTACCTAAAGTAAAATTCTAAATTACTACTAATTAAATTGTTTAAACGATATACTTTTTATTAAAACTTCATGTCATACATAACTGTCACAAATCAGTAATGTTAGGACATCTGATGAAGAAGAAATTAATCAATTAATACTAAACACGCATATTTTTTATTATTATTCACAAATGTCCCAGTTTATAACAATCGAGGCGAATCTAAAGCGCACGTCACTTCTATTTGTGTACTCTGGAACGAAGTAATCTTAAGGAGGTTAACTGGCAAAGTCAATTAATACCAATTTACATTTAACAATGATTCTACCCCCTCACACATTTCAATTGGAGTCATTTGTGTAAGAGTCCGCTTAAAAGCATCACTTGACGCAAAGGAAACTATTTAATTTATACGTTCATTCCAGAAATCCGTGAAGAATCACAAAAAATATACATCAACAAACTTCAACTTCTACAATGACAACAAATTAATGAAAAAGTTGATGGACTTTTTATGTTCTGTGTGTTTTTATTACTTGGAATGATTCAGATTTAATCTACATTTCGACGGGAGATCAGAAAGTACAAGAAGGAAACGAAAAACCTCAGAGGCGAGTACACGGTGTTACAAGGATATAAAATATAATTGCTCTGTACTTGAATAAAACTACTTTATTTACGTTTCAAGAAAGTCGACTAATTTAAGTGAATGTATAAGAACAAAAAAGGCAAGGAAATATAAAGTTTAAAATAAAAACACTGAATAAAAAGCATGTGTGTATATAGGTAGATACTACGTAAATCAAATAATAATAATAATAAGAATATTTATTAGATAAAGTTGCACGTATGTACGTCTCCGAACATATATCCGGGGGCAATGCGTTATACGTCTTAGCGCGCATATAGCTAACTCCTGTTTGACATACGGACAATCTATAAAAAAATGGCTCTAATTAGGTCACAGGCCCTAGTGGGATACCTATGCTGTTCACTATTAGCTTATAGTGTCAAGTATTGGGAGAATAAAGTAAGTTACATATTGCTGTGACTTCTTCTATATTGGTTAATAACCAAAAATTGAATTAATAAATTAATGTACTTTAGTAATCTCAGGGTCTAAGTGTGAATTTATTATATTTTTATAACGGATGATGTGTCGCAGCCTTGTACTTATTGTGAGTCCTAGCTGTGATTGTGATGTTTACTTTCCTTAGATCTCCCTGGGATGGGTATAAATAAGTAGATATAGAATGTCAGCACAACTTATTTTATTTTATATATATAAATTTTTACAAAACATTGTTAAATATCATTATTATGCAATACAATACATTATTCATTTCATTACTATATCCAGCCTGTTTCATCTGCGGTACAAGCACCTTGCAATCCTTGATTCTTTATGAAATTGTTAATAATAAATAAAAATAAAATTCACTGCTCTAATCCTTCATGTATGCTCATATTACTAAATTGCCGTTATTCAACTGAAGCGTTATACCTCGTTGAGTCGCCCTGAACCAAGATTTGCACGTCAATCCAGAGCTTACTCAAAGAAGAATTTATTTTAAATTATTTAAACAATATTCTAAATGTTACTTGCCATCCGGAAAGTTTACTAATACTTCGTTAAACCGCTTTGGACCAAGATTCGCACGTCAATCCAAAGCATGTTCAAAGAAGAATTTATTTTAAATTATTTAAACAATATTCTAAATGTTAATTGCTATCCGGAAAGTTTACTAATGCCTCGTTAAACCGCTTTGGACCAAGATTCGCACGTCAATCCAAAGCATGTTCAAAGAAGAATTTATTTTAAATTATTTAAACAAAATTCTAAATGTTAATTGCTATCCGGAAAGTTTACTAATGCCTCGTTAAACCGCTTTGGACCAAGATTCGCACGTCAATCCAAAGCATGTTCAAAGAAGAATTTATTTTAGATTATTTAAACAAAAGTGTTCTAAATTGCGTTGCCCGTGGTTTATGCAACACTCATGAAGGTTCTTTCTTTTATTTATTTTAGAATTGCAAGATGGAGTTTATTTTATAGTGCTTGTACTCACTTTTCTTGGTTATATAACATTTCGAATTCCTCCTGGTAATCCAGTCCCTCCATTTTAATTGAATTTATTGTTGTCGCTTCTGTGCGGTCCAATCCCAGTATTTTTCGCGCCTCTTTGGGTATCTGGTGCGCAGTTATCGTTGCCGCCTTTTACGTCTACCGCGTTTGAATCTTAAGGCGTTTTATGCCTTTAGATCCTTTATTTCTTCGGAGCACTGGTTTAACTATTTTCTTTTTAAGTTTTGAAGAGCTTCTCGTGGACTTCCTATGGACTGACTATTTTCGCCGGTGTGTCGCCTTTTATAACGATAAACATCTGACAAACGGCTTATTTTTGTTTTTAAATCGTTCCTCTTAGTTTGAATTTTCGTCTGCTACGCCCCCCGTGTTAATTTCGATAACTATCGAAATTACGTGATCATATGACCTTGTTCCACCATGTTTGTTGTTGTTGTCATTTACCTATTCTACATTTTTATATTTTATATTCTTTGGACCCTTGATTGATTTCATTTTAATGGTAGGTATCCTTTTATTGTATTTTATTATATTTACTAATGCTTTATTTATTTATTTTTAGCCTAAATGTCTTGAAGCATTTGTACGTGAATAAAATTATGTACCATCGCATATTTAGACGTACATTCAACAATGTCCTTTTTATTCTGTAAATATCAGTGAATTTGCATGGCCAGCATAATGTTTTATTTTCAATGATGAACTAGGCCCCAATATTTACATTCTGGATGCGTTAGTGTATATCGAAAACAAGCAAATCATATATCTTTGTATGCGTTTTGGTGTCCCTACGGACGAAAATATAATTGATCTTGTGACCGTGAAATAAGTGGTATATATTTATTTATTTATGTATATAGACCTTTGTTTAATGTTGTATTTTTGGTTTTAGCTTGGTCTTTCTTTGGAATATCTTCGTGTAGAGGAGAAAATACACAAATCGTGCCCCTTACGTACACTCAATAATATTTTATACAGGAAATATAAGTGAAACGTGTATAGTGATACATAACATTTATTCTTGACAATGTTGGTGGTCATAATATTGATATTCTTGGTGATTAATTCCTATTTTTGAACTATTATCGCTGCTAGAGAATATATTGCCCGGTTGACCTACTTTTCTATTGACTGCTAGTAATACTGCTTTAGGTTATTATATCCTTTTATTAAACGGAGGTCAGTATTTGAATATTGTTTTATGGAATATTTAACATAATTTTGTGCTCTAATTTATTTAAACATTGTTTTATATTTTTCATTTTTATTTTTAATTGTGAATGCTATTATTTTTACGGGTATGCAACCCATATTGCATTTATGTATATACTACTGCCTAGTTATTAAGAATGAGTAAATACCCATCGTTATTGTGCAATTTGAATTATATAAATATATTTTTACTTATAAATTAGTGGATTATTATATATTTATTTATTGAAATATAAAATTATAATTTATATCTAACATGTAAGCTTATATTTATTTAAAATAAACACAGTGATATTTTATTTTTGTTGATTTTTATTTGTTTGGTTTCTTTATTTTATCTATTTATTTATTTACAAGAAAATACCACAGCAATATGTAAAGTGAGAACACCATCATAATTCGATACTTCACAAACAATTGTTTACAGTGTGCTCTATACGTCGATCCCTCCATCAGTTTTAACATTTTTTTTGCAACTTCAGGACCTGATCGACGCGGCCACTGGAACCTCAAAAAACTAGTCCATACGACATCACCGATTGGAAAAGCCCAGAGTATATCCTGTGCGCCACCTCCCCTGACACAGTACCTCCGATTGCGAAAGACATGTACACGACCAAACTCAACTTGACGCAGACCCAGTTGATAGCTGTTTCCCATGTAGGTTTGGGTTGAATGTACAGTCTAATATGTTTGATACAGTCTACCTGTTTGATGGACCTGCCCCCAAGCCTCACAAGGAGGCTTGTGTCAACTGCTTTCGTCTTTGGGTAGAATTGGATTAACCTGGTTTTGCTAGTATTAAGGAGTATGCCGTTTGAAGTGCACCAATCCAGAATGCTGCCTTCCGCTGTTGTGTTTCTTTTCACCAATTCTTGTACATTTTTGTGAGCCGGAGGTGATGGTTTCGTGTTGGTTGCTGTGGGACAACTTTCAGGTAGATCGTTAATCATGATGGGTTCCAGAATAGTGCCTTGGGACACACCCCTCCCAATCAACTTTTCAGTAGACCTCGAGGCACCAGTCCGCACCCGCTGCGAACGACCCTGCAAGTACGACTTTATACACGCATTAGCGACCCTGCAAGTGCGACTTTATCCACACATTAGCTGAGCCTCTGATACCTACTGCACGTAGCTTCGCAAGTAGAAAAGCATGATCCACTCATATCGAAAAGTAGGGCTACTCCGTGTTGTTTCTTGTTCAGAGCATCACATATTGTATCAAGGTTTTTGTAGATGGCTGTGCAGGCGACCTATGTTTTCGATATCCGTACTGGGATTCATTAAGAATATGGTATTTTTTAAGGAAACTGTTCAATCGCACCAGGAAACCGTGTTCGAATATCTTTGACGGCTGATTTTGTACAGACACAGGTCTGTAATTGGATACGTTTATTGCTTAATGAATTTTAAATAAAGATCCGATATATTGCATTTAAAAAATATTGAATCTGCTACTTTAAAATGCCACTATTTATTTATGACTATGTGTTCCACAAACTGAAGTACGTATTAAATTTGTTTTTAAATATGATATGTTCATTTGTTATTCGTTACAATTTGAAACATGAACTTTATTCACCTTCAAAAGAATTTTTAGCTAGTTTCTTAGCTCTACTTCCAATAAGCAATATCCTTATTTTGATATTGTTATATTTTATAGGTATATTTCACATACTTATGTATGTATCTGTTAATTCAATAATTACTTACATATAACGGCGTAGAGGTGAAGTGACAATATCATAAAATACTTTAAACAACAATAATTAGAGTAGAGCTTAAATAAATTTAAGACAGATGAGTGAGTTGCGCTCTCAAAACGAAAAAAAAAAACATAAATGAATTGTCTTGTATATTAATTCATTCTACTTTGCATTGCAGGAATTTACACAGACTTATGTACATGGGGCACTTGTACTTGCTAAAAGATGATTATGTTAATCAAAATATGCAGTATTACTTAACAAATACATATGAACTTAATATAATCCTAGTCAAGATCAAAAACTAAGCTCTATGAGAATATTTTACTAATTCTAGTAAGTAAAATATTATTATTTCAAAATATTACGGAAGAAAATGACGTTCTAAGAATTTATTATCTTTAATTTCTGTGGAACATTAAAATTCCATTCCGTTGAAACTCTGACGTTTAAAATTTATTAGTCTAGAGCAGGGGTGTTTTGTAAGGTTACGTACACATCTAAAAGCGTATGCGAGCGTGTATGTGTTCATATTTATACCGAAGCCCTTAGGGACATAACCAGAAAGCTGTTATTACATACCAAGCTAATCACAAAGAGGTTAACTCTCCTCATCTCGAACAAAAAGGAGGCGATTTTCGCAAATTAGGTGGTTCACATAAATATATAACGCGTGCGTTTTCTTGGTTTCATTGGATAAAGTAATATGCATGTTATCTGTCTACATATGTTGATATAGAAAAGACGACCCTAGGAAAATGGACACAAAACGAATAAGAGTTTTAAAAGCAGGGGACTGTAGGAGGTTATATTATATATCACAATAACGGGGTTCGAAAACCGAGATGGTCACGAACTACGGAGACTCGAGCCTTAACTTCCCCGAGGGCGAACTCGCCTACTACAACAGACTTGACCCGGTACCTTTTTATCTCGGTCTTACTCTTATTTATCTTGCAAGGTGGATTTCTAAATAACTGCTATTTATCACACAATATTTAAAATAATTATTTTATACCTATATTTTCTCAAAGCGTTATTCGAAGTTCACGCTACATATATGTAATTCACATTCTCAGAACTAGTTAGTGTACTGTTGAAGGTAAAAAAGGAATTTTAACATACAGAAAGAACATATGTATTACTACACCCCCGTATGTATTTCATTTTACAATATTCAACATAGAGGAAACGTTATTATACAAAAATATAAGGAAACAATCTGGTTCTGCTCCAAATTTAATATATATTTATTTCGATTGTATACAGTGCTTTTCATTTAACTGTGGCCATAGGGATTTACATGCTAATATTTCGACTCCCTGTTAACTTTTGTAGTCGTATAAATTTTAAGAAATTTTTGGTTTTCATTAATAAATCAAACATTTCTCTACGAAATGTACATTGCCACAATAACATGAACATGTTTTATTTTTTTATTTTATCATTACAAGATGGAATAATAACACAGATAATTAAACCAGAAAAATCAACGTGGCTAAAATGTCATTATGCTTTCTTTATTAAAATGATTTCAATTTATCATTAGAAATTACAATGAATCTACCAAAAAATTTTTTTTAAATCTCATTTTATACGACTTTTTAATTTCTAATAGCTTGGATTTTACGCTGAAATTTGCAATTTTTGGCCGACACGAATAAAATTTAACACAATGTTATAAGATAGGTGTGTTTTCTTATAAAAATTTATAAATTTTATAAATAATTTTATTGAAATAAGCAAACATAATTTTATTAAAGTAATCACTTATTAAAGAAATTGCTCAAAGTGTTGTCCTTGTGTGGCTAAACAATGTCCCAACCGTTCAGAAAAATGTCTACGCGTCTTTTGTAACTCTCGAACTGTGATGGAGTTGCAAGCCTCTGTTATTCTTCTCTTCAACTCTTCTAAGTTCTCTGGCTTATCTCGCACATTATCGTAGACTTGATTTGATAAATGACCCCACAAAAAAAAAGTCGAGAGGAGAAAGGTCTGGGCTTCGGGCAGGCCATTTAAATGGTCCAAATCGCCCTATCCAACTATTGGGAAAACTTTCATTTAAAAATGCCGTTATAACTGCGGCACTATGAGCTGGGACTCCATCATGTTGAAAGATAATTTGTCCATTCGCTCTCATGTCGTCTAAACGAGGGCCTACTTCCATCTGAAGCAAATCCAAATATTTTTGCTGATTAAGGCACCCATTAATAAAAAAATGGCCCCAAGATGTTATTCCCTACAATTCCAGCCCAGACGTTAACTTTCTCAGGCCATTGTGTGTGAGATTCTCGAATTTTGTATGGATTTTCTCGTGCCCAAATGCGTCGATTTTGTTTATTGACTGTCCCATCTACTTAAATGTACTCTCATCAGTAAATAGAATTTTCTTTAAAACGTTTTGATCATTATTAATTTTTTCCATCCAAAGTTCACAAAATTCCATCCTTGGCAAGTAATCTCGTGGTAATAATTTGTGCACATTTTTAATTTTGTATGATTTGTACTTTTCCTTTTTTAACACCCTGAAGCAACTACTATGCGAAACATTAAATTGATCCGCAAGGGAATGCAAGGTAGTGCAGCCCTCATCTTCTATTGCCAAACATAAATTACTTTTCACCTCTTCTGTCAGAACCAAAGAATTTCTCACACGTTTATGATGCTCAGAATTAAGACAACCTGTTGTGCGAAAAGTGGCGTACATTTTAAGGACTGTCGTCTTACTAGGAATGGGACGATTGGGATGTGCAGCAGCAAAGTTATCTACAATTTCTCTGCTAGACATACCTTTTATGTATCCCATAACCAATTCCACTCTTTCTTTGATGGTATAAACCGACATTTTCTTTAAAAGTCACAATAAAAAGCTTTGGCGGAACTTTATAATAATTAAATGACAGCAAGCATAATGACATTTTAGCCACGTTGATTTTTCTGGTTTAATTATCTGTGTTATTATTCCATCTTGTAATGATAAAATAAAAAAATAAAACATGTTCATGTTATTGTGGCAATGTACATTTCGTAGAGAAATGTTTGATTTATTAATGAAAACCAAAAATTTCTTAAAATTTATACGACTACAAAAGTTAACAGGGAGTCGAAATATTAGCATGTAAATCCCTATGGCCACAGTTAAATGAAAAGCACTGTATACATAATGTTACCCAAATTTGATTGTAAATTAATATACGTCTAATTCTATTAATTCTAATATGTATATTAATATATAATGTAGTTGTTTTTTCACCTATCTTAATCACTGGCTAAAGACGACACTTGTTCATTTTATATAATTTAACTAATGGTTTATATATTTATACATTGGTATTAAACACTAACATATACCCATTTAAATAGTTCTGATATCGGCAATATATGTAATAACTAACTAAATAAACTACTATGTAACTTCAAATGTACATTATTTAGTGTCCCCTTCCTATATAAGACAAATGAGGAAAAACATGTTAAATTAACATATTTAACGTCAAAGTTAACATGCATATTGCATGTCTATATAACATGTCTGTAATTGATTTGAATTTAACACGAGCAGATCATAAGTTGTACAGTAAAATAAAAATATTTGAGACCACAAGGAGAAAATATATTACAGAAAACAAGGAAAAAATAATTGAATATATTGTTGATACTTACTTTATATAGTATGTACTAGTTCTAGGTATTTTTACTTCTTTTTATTTTCTTATGGCTGCTTGTTTAGGTGTTTTAACAAAAGAAAATCTTTAGAATTGAATTGACGTTTATTGCTAACATTGAGAAAAATCTATTTCACAGTCGTGTAAGTCATCTTCTCGAAATCCACCACTCTCACCCATTATGCATATATGCCACACCAAGGTCATTTTTTCTTCATTAATAAAGTTATTAACTAGTCTTGATAATTATATGTACCCTTTATACATAAGCAAGAAATTTACTATTGCTACGATTTGTAAATATTATTTAAATTAATAGCTAATTTTCGAATACTATTTTTATAGAATTTCACTTGACTCCTGCTTAATTTTCTACTGAATTAATTTATATTTATATTATTAACAAAAAAATAGATAATGTGTTAAAACTCAAAAAATTGAATGAGTAAGTACTTTTCGATTCCATTTTTTACCGCTCGATATAATTACTATCCAAATTCATACGAATTATACATAAATTTTCAGAGCCAGTACATATTTTTTTATTATTATTTACGTCTCAAACAAGTAAGTTGACAAAGCGGAAAGATTAATATAAGTGTAATATAAAACGTGTAACTCTATACTCCAAAGATTCCCGCCGCAACAAATTAAGGGCTTATTTTAGTTTCATTTTATTGTAATGGTTTTGCAGAAATTTGATTCAAGTATAGTGAAAAAAATGTGTACTTGTTATCCAGTGGTGTAAGTCTACCTGGCACATACAAGCTGTTTTCAATCTTTGGTTCTCTTTCGTAAATATAAAAATTAAAATTAATATGCTACATATAACCGATATTTAAGAGAAAAGTACATAATAATAACTTTTTAACGTTACCAGCATAATAATATTTTGCGTATTTTATTTATTTATTTGAATGAACTTAAAATTTAATTCTAGTTTGAACTAATAAAGTATTGAATGTAACGTGTAACGGTAGGCCCTGTATATAATGAATAAAATATAAATATAATATAACATCCAAAATATTTATATTAAGGTAATGTATATTATGAAATTAAGGTAGATAATAAATCAACACAGATCAGGAAACATGTATTATTCATTATATTTGTATTAAATTATTATATTCCTGTTTAAAATGTTTCTATATAAATTCTGTATATGTAAGAAAGAAATAGTGCGTAGGTGTATCTGTGTGCAAGAAACTCAAGTGGCGCCAATGTTATCAAATTCAGACAAGAGTTTAGGCGGCATTAACAAGAAACGGTGTGTGTACAATCAACACGGGAGCAACCTTGAACGCTACATATTTTGCGAGTGCATGTTCTCACGAACAGAGTTTGAATAGAAGTAAAGTACATAAGTGGCTCGGGGAATTCCCTAAAAGAATACGGTGTGATATGCCTTAAGTAAGGAGTAGGCAAGCAGACGCTCCCTAACTCGTGAACAAGTAGGTAGGTTCACAGGTCCCTTTGGTCGAATAACGACTGGACCGCACCCAAGCTAAAGGGAACGATCTCAGCGAATAAAAAATATAGTAATTTCAAGCATTATTTAAAAGTAAGAGAAAAGCCTAGTGAGACAAGAGATATAATTTTAATAAAACCAATAGTGTACTACGTGAGATAGAAGTTTTATTAAAAACAAGTGTGTGCTCGAGTACGAGACAAAGAAGACGGCAATTTCAATCCATCCTGGGGAAAAGCTGCTGATGAAAACACCATTTCCACCATCATCGCATCTGTATAAAGGTACCCAACGTAATTTGATTTAAAGGCCTATATCATGCATGCATTTTTTTTGTGAATAATGAATTAGAATCTAGTAAAATTCACGAGATATTATTTATATAAGGCAACGTTGTTGAATCAATTTATTATATTTGCCCATATTGTAATTGATGCGTAATTTGTATTGAGATGTACCATTTGAATTGTGTTTCGTTCTATAACCTTTGTTTGTAACCTGATCTGTGTTGTTGTGTTTTAATCAATATATTCATAATATTTAAATATCTTTTTGCATATTATTTGTCTACCTTCACATAAGAAATTTGGATTATAAAAAAGCAGTAATAGTACGACTAGAAAATTAACCTTAGTGTCTTAATACCTGAACCGATCTGAAATTAAGAGTTTTGTGCAAAACCGAACTATTTATCTGAGCTAAGTACGAGGAGCGTTCATTAAGTAAATTCATTTCATCAATAAATCAATTTTATTCATTTTAATTTCACTATTAAATTTAAGTTTATATTATTTTATATTATTTAAATCCGTACTATTACATAGGGTGTCCAACATTGGGGCATTTTAGTCATTTTTGTGTAACAAAAAGAACGTACTATTACATATGTCGACCAACTAAGGGCCGTACTATTACAAACGGAATTGAAATTATTAACACAAGAAGCACACAAGTATCTGAAACTAATGTTTTTTATACAAAATTATATAATAAAGAAATGAAGTGTGACCACCACACGACCTTCTTATACGTATGAGCGTTTCAAATTATAGAATTTAAAAAAAATTATACAACAAAAGTTATTCAAAATCCCATTTTAAATACTTCTATTCTCTTAATAAATCATCGAGATTAATTAAGAAAATAGAGGGACCTAAAATGACAAGTATTCTTTCTATAGAGAAAGCATACCTTGCAAGATATTCGAAAAAAAGTGCTACTCGCTAAGAGTAAAAGTGCTACTTCCGGTCCGAATTTTGAATTATTTTTTATATAAAAGATATTGAAAATTTATGTTTTAAATACTTTTATATTTGTAATGTACTTGCCTAGAAACCATAACTTGTGAGATATTCGCAAAAAAACTGTATTCGATAAGAGTAAAAGAAAAACTTCCAGTAGGAATTTCAAAAAACTGTTTTAACATGATTTTCTTCAAATTTAATTTTGAGCGTATTTGTATTCTTTATAAATTTGTTTAAACTTAGTAATTGACGAAATATTGGTAAATTCGATTCTTTCTCCGAAGTAAACTACTACTTCCGGTCTACCGATTTTACTGAAAATCTAACCAGATGTCAAGAGGGTGATTATACACGTAAATAAAAAATTTGGAATTGGTATCTAAAGCCCTTTAACTGTTATCCTGCTCACACAGAGAGAGAGAGAGAGAGAGAGAGAGAGAGAGAGAGAGAGGAGGAGAGAGAGAGAGAGGAGAGAGGGAGAGAGAGAGGGAGAGAGAGAGAGGAAGAAAGAGATTTTTTTAAAACCACTTTTTCGGTATCCGAGGACTTCAAAACGTGGACATCTGCAAAAATCTAGAGGTCGAAAATTTTCGCCAGTACAATACTCCTTATACTACGTATAAGAAAGTAAAAATATATAGTAGATAATGAATTATTTTATTCTTTTGTGATTGGAATTGAATACAAAATAAAATACAGATGTTAATAAACTGTATCAGTAATTCATGCCTAAATATACCTTGTTTTTTATTTAATATTTTACAAAACAACATTAACTCTCCATATTTAATTTCACAGACAAACTTCTCAATCCCCTCGGTTGAAAGTTTTCATGATCCTAGATAAAATTCCCATATTTTATTAAAAGTCCCGATAATGCATATGACTCGAATTCTAACAATTTTAAGTTTGATGTATTATTAAGTATTTATGTATAGTATATATATTATTAAACATTTACATTTTTAGATATACATATATGTATACAGTTATGTAGATATATAGATATATTCTGTTTTATTTTGGTACTTTTTGTCAAATCACATTTAATTTTCTTTTTGTTAATTGTATGAGGCGGAAATGATAAATAATATTTTGCAATAATACGATCTAACAATCCAAGTGGCTCGAGATTATAAACGACAGGTGTCATTTTCTTATTAATAATGAGGTGTGGACAACACACGACTTTCTTAGATGTATGCCTTCCGATTTTTTTTATACAAAACTTGTTCCAAATTCAGTTTTATATACTTTTATCCTCCCAAAAAAGTACTATTCGATAAGAGTGTTTCATACTCTTACTGTACCTGTCTAGAAAGCATGACTTGGTAAATTATTTTTCGATAATAGTAAAATGCCTACTTCGGGTAGGAATTTAGTAAAGCTTTCTTTATGATTTTTTTCTCAAATTTACTTTTGAGTACATTTTTATTTTCTTGAAATTTGTTTTTTTGACGAAATATTATTTTTTCACTGCAGCAAGCTACTAGTCTACCGATTTTGCTGAAAATCTAATCAGTTCTCGAGAGAAGATTATACTTGTAAATATAAAGCTTGGTATTAATAGGTTTAGCCGTTTGGCCGCTCTCATGGTCAGACAGACAGACAGGTAGAGAGAGAGAGACTGTATGATTACAATTCTAATTTAATAAATTCTTTCCAATTTTAAAAATATGTATATGCTGATGAACTCATTTCTTTATTCCTTTTACTGTCTTATACGTAGTGTAAGGAAGTATTGTGATGATGAAAATTTTTGACCTCGAGATTTTTGTAGATGTCCACGTTTTGAAGCCCCTGATACCGAAAAACTGGTTTTTAAAAAATGTCTCTCTCTGTGTGTGTGTCTGTCTGTGTGAATTCCAAATTTAATATTTACGAATATAATCCCCCTCTTGAGATCTGATTAGATTTTCAGTCAAATTGGCCGACCGGAAGTAGTAGTTTACTTTAGTGAAAAAATCGAATTTTGCAATTTATTCGTCAACTACTAAGTTTAAACAAATTTGTAAAGAATTCATATATACTCAAAATTAAATTTGAGAAGAATTTTATTAAAAAAGTTTTTCGAAATTCCTACCGAAAGTAGGTATTTTACTCTTATTGAAAATCAGTTTTTTGCGAATATTTCGCAAGTCATGCTTTTAGACAGGTACGTTACAAGTATAAAAGTATTTAGAACTTAAATTTCAATACCTTTTGTATAAAAAAAAATTTCAAAATTCAGACCGGAAGTAATGCTACTCTGAGCGAGTAGCATTTTTTTGCAAATATTTCATAAAGTATGTATCCTGTAGAGATTTATTAAGAGACTGAAAGAACTTAGAATAGGATTTTGAATACTTTTTAAAATTCTATGATTTGAAACGCTCACGTATAAAAAAATTCGTGTGGTGGCCACACCTCATTTTTTACTCTGCGACGTAGATATTGCAGTATAAAAAGGTCTTTATTTCGAAGAAATTATTATACAAAAATGCTAGGACAGCTGTGTTGTAATAAATTTAGTTACTGGATTTTTCTTATTCTTTTTTATTGACTTTTCGTATTTGGTTAATAAAAGCTAGTATTATTATTACATCTTAGTTATTAATAAGCACATCGGATTCTCTTATTAAAATAAGTACCCATATACATATTATCCAACTAAATGTAAATAATTAAGATTTATACCCATAAAATACCTCACGTACTGTAATTGCACATATTCCAACGTGTGTAGACGTGGAATCTACTCAAGCTGTTAATTCTTATTACACCATTAAGAAAGAAAAAGAACGGAAAACTAAATCTCATGCTAAATTTCAAATCAACTTCAACCTTTGAGGTCAACGCAGGTCATTGCGTCTCACATTTATCTTTTCTAGTGTTGCTATAGTTGTGACGGAATAACACACAATCTTCTCTACACACAAAACAGGTATGTGTGAGCATTGTTTATCGAAAATGAATTTATTTACCATACCTATCAGATGTAACGTTTTGCCCTTCCTAGTGCTTTTATTGCCCAATTTTCCGTTATTCCATTATGTACGTCAGTCGAGATAAAGCATTTAGTTTGTTAATTGCATCGTAAAATGTGTGTGTATTTACATTATAATATAGATTATGATGGCTACGATGCTCTATTCTTATAAGAAACTATTCTTCTATTAATGGGATCAGGAATTAGCCTAGCTGTATAAATAGACTAAGCGGGAGGCTTTAATTCAAGAGATTAATAAGCTGCCTATTTTTCATTCTAATTTTCCTCTAATGACCTTTTACAAATGCATAGGTTCCATCAAAAGAAAATATGTATATATGAATGTATAATACAAATGAAAGAACTTGATAAGATAAGTTATATTTGAATAAACCGAAATATAGACTTTATACTAAATATTATATTGACAATTACGTACTTAAAATTAACCTTTTTGAAACAACATATACATTATACAGACGTTCACTAATTTTGTTGTACTAAAAAAATAAATCCGGCAATAAAATTACAAACTATATCTAACCTTATTCCACTGTTCATATTTAAAAGTGGTCAAGTCGTCAAGGTTGAGGAATGGATGAAATTTAAAACAGGGGTGAAATATGATACCCTAAAGTTTCCCGCCACAGTGTGTCTAAGCGTACCTACCTACTTTAATGATTCACTAGACGTAAGATGTTAATAGAGCGTTTTGCTGGATTTAAAATCTCCCTCTAAGAGACACCTGTACATTATCTAAGCCAATTTAGTAATGTGTCACTCGATTATATCACTCAAAAATTTATGCAACATATTTAACAAAATTATTTGTTCAATAAAGTGCATTATGCTTTCAGTCGAAAGGTGATAATTAAGCACTATAAATATATGCTTAAAGAAGGAGTTTTGATAATAGCAAACATTATGAAGGTACTTATAGTGTCTATAGCGGTACTTATTAATGCCGGCTAATGGAAATCGTATCTTATTAACTATTTGCAAAACACATTAACTCAAAGACTTGCAACTATTTTAATGGCGTAACTTGCCATATTCCAGTGCACAATTTAAGAATACAATAATTTTGGTAAGTTTACCTTCCGTTTACTGCGAATTTGATCACATTAACAAACTTATCGAAAATGTGTTTTTATATATAATACTTCCTGTCATAATTTGTACCACATCATCAGTTAATAATATTCATGACTCCGTAACACATATTGTCACTATTTACTATATTTTCCATTAAATATTAACTATACCTACTTCTTGTAAATCTTGTAAAAGTTTTAATTTGAACAACAGAATAATAGTCAACACATGGCTGAATTTACATAGACCATTTAAATTAGACTTCATTGAAAACAAGTGTCTCTATTTTACTCTCTTCATTTACTATCTTATACACACATTTTCAAGTGCAGATGCTCCAGAAATTTCAGCTGATGCATGTTGGCAGTGCTCGGGGAAGATAATTAATTCATTTTAATAACCCCACAATACAGGATATATTGTGTGAGATGGACCTTTTTAAATATTTCAACATGTTACGTCTCTTAAACTGAAGACACTAACTAAAGTAGGGTGACTTTAACGTATTCTCCTAAAATGCTCTCTTTTTTTTCCTTCGTATAAAGCAATAGTATGGCGTTCAACATTTTAATACACGTCTTTGAGTAAAACCGTCTATACATTAATTTCCCTTATCGACGAGGAGACGGATGTGAAGAAAGCGACAATGGCACACTAGATGCACCGACGAACTGCATATATGTTAACGTGGTACATACATCTCAGCATGCGTGGTGTTGATAACACAACTGGCCGGCCGGTGTGTCATTGTGAAGTGTGCTTCGAGTATTTAATGGCGGTTCGCTTTGATCTACCAGTTGCGTTGATTTTTCTATGGTTTATTCTCATGCGACACTTTTTGTCTGCCTAGAGATATATACTATTTGGAATACGTGATAAATTGTCACTGGCGGGGCCTCTATCAACGAATTTTTTTATTACAGGACATTGTGTTTGAATTCGTGCATTGATAAAATAAATAAACTGCCGCATGCCATCCCAAGTTTACCTGTAGAGCTTTCGGATTCACTTATACAAATACAAGAGTACAATTCTTTAAATATTGATTTAAAGAAGATTTAATAATTATCTTCCGCTTGATAAGTACATAAAAGGTAACAATGTCTATGGTGAGACTATTATTACCTTTATCATAACAAGGTATACATGAACCATTTAGTTATGTGTGTGTTCTTTTTATATTTGAACACATTTTCTTTGTTAACAATATAATTATTAGAGTATGAATTTTATTTATAAATTATTTTAAACTCACAAATGGCTACAATGGCAGAGTTCTTGCCTATCTGGCAATAAAGAGGCATACTACCGAATTTTACTTAAAGCCCATTTGTACAAACGAACTGTCAAATTAAATACATATAAGTAATACATGTTGTGATTAAGTTAGATAACAAGATATCAATATTGGAAATCCATACACCATCTATACATAATATAATACTTAATAGAAATAATAATTTCAAGTCATTCCCCATAAGAAGAGCTAGTTTTTGTCTTACTTCCTGATTATCTAGACATAAAAATTCCTTTGTCTGAATACTTCTGGAATACTTTAACAAAAATTGTTCAACCCTGATAATTTGCCTTTTATTGCAATAACTTATACATTTTCAGGAAATTACCAATTAGAATCTGCTCTAAATATTCAATTTTTGCAAAGAGAAAAGTTACAGAAAATATGAAATAAATTGCTGGAGTTATGATTTGCATGCAAGTAGACTTATAGGATGAACTAAAGTTCAAAATATTAGGCGTTTTGAGCAATACAAACGAAATCGTTCCTTCAAATATAGCTTTATCCTATTAAGAATTTTATGGATTACGTCTTGAAATTTTGCCAAAATTGCGTGATGAATCATTCAATTCATTCCGTATCCATACTTAAGATTGTCAACAGAAAAAACCTGACGCTTAAACATCGCACCCTTATACCATTGAGATGTTATATCCGTTAGAAAATCAATTATCCTCTAATAGACTCCAGTAGATCTGTGCCGCAATGCTTCTATCTGAGGTCTTTCAATTTCTCACAAGTTTCATTTTCATGCAGACGGATTTCGTTCTGTACGAAATCTCTTCCACCGCACATCTTTTTTCTTTTTTGCAATGTCAAATCAGGTTAGCTGGAAATTTAGCAACTAGCTCGCCTAATATTTCATTAGTTTGATATTGACTTACCGTCATCTCCCAATGGGTGATGTTTAATTTCTATGATCATAAGGGGCATAAGATTATAGACATACGTTGGTTATCACTGCTTGATAAGTCGACTAGAGTTTAGCAATTACTAAAATCGAAAGAGCATTCAATTTTGCATAATGTAATGACCCTAGATCTGAGAAGCCATTCTATATTAAAGAAAATAAAAGTTTACTCGCTGGAAAACTTCAAAATTGAAGTGTTTATATTTCATTCCCTTTTATTCTTAGTGAATTTAACATGTCTCTAAAAAAGTACCGATTTTTTCTTTAAATCGATAAGTGAAAACAGGAGTGTCATATCATGAATACAACATTCCCATGCTGACCATGTGTGTTTAAACCAAAATTTACCTGATAATAATAATAATAATATTCTTTATTGTCATAGATCAGATAGACAGATATTTACATTGTCAAAAATACACATCCAAAACACAAATATAACAATATATAAGAAACTATGAACAACTTAGAAATAAAATAAATAAATAAACGGGACTCAAATTATGACTGTAAAGGGGTCAAATATGAAGTTATAAAATTAAAAAAACTTAATTTAAATTTAAAAAATCTTGAATTGCATATAACGTATGCTCAATTAAGAAGTCCTTAACTTTCCTTTTAATTGACGCGACAGCTTAGCGCCGGAATAGTATGGAGATTTTTCAAATAGCGCTGTTTTATGTTTTGGAAGGGCGATAGAACTTGTTCTGCGTGTACCAGGGGAATCGGGCCGAACAAATAAATCAAAGTTTTCCTTCGCAAATACCACCATATTGTAAATGAAAATACATGGAAACGTGAGTATTTCATTTGTCTTGAAAACGTCTCTACACGAATCACTCGGTCCCATGCCAAAAATCATACGAATAATCCGTTTTTGTCCAACAAACACCCGCTCCAAGTTGACTCCCCGCTCCCAGACTAACACGTTATAACTTAGGACAGAATGTACCAAAGCGTAGTAAACGCTAAGCAGATTTTTTCGTGAAAGAGTGGGTCTTCGTTTTAGAATTGCGTAATATTAAGTTTACTACAGATATCGTCAAACTGATTGTCAAAATTTAGATTAGCATCTAGACATGTACCGAGGAACCTCACAGATTGCTCCCTGTGTATCCCATGTCCATCGGGAAATCCAATGGTCGCCTCTGGTGGAAATAAATGTAGCATGATTTATTAAAGTTGATGCTCAGACGATTCGCACTACACCAAGAGGAGAATTGACGTACAACAAGGGTTGTAATAATTCTGGATTATCCGCACAGATAGCAACAGATGTGTCATCTGCAAATAACACCATAAGTCCCGCCTCAGTCAAATACGATGGCAAATCGTTGATAAAAAACAAGAATAGCAATGGGCTCAACATAGACCCTTGAGGCACCCCTGTTTTTACATGGCCCTCATCATATCTATAACCGGATAGGGCTACAGATATCTGCATATCCCTTAAAAAGTATTCAAGCCACAATGACAACGGGTCTCGTATACCAATTGCCCACAATTTGTCGACGATATACTCAATATGAAGGCTGTCAAATGCGCGTGATAAACCGGCCGTATACTTCCCCGTAACAAGGTTATCCCATATGTATTGTATAAATTCAATTTATGCGTTTGTAGTGGAGCGATCCTTCCGATAACCATGTTGTGAATCAGAAAGAATACTATATTTGTTCAAGTAACCGAGGATTCTACTGGAAACCACACTCTCAAAAATTTTCAAAAATACGCTTAATACAGATATAGGCCTATAGTTATTAATATTTGTATGATTTAACTTCTTATATATAGGTACAACATGAGCCAGTTTGATATCACGTGGATACTCACCCAATGAAACCGACATATTAAGAATCCTGGCCAAAGGTACAGATATTAGTTCTGCAACACGCTTAACCGCGCACACCTGGACATCATCTAAGCCTGCAGATGAAGCATTCTTTAATTTAGAGATTGCGTCAAGCACCTATTCTGGCAAAACATCGTAAAAAATCATACTGTTCGGTAGTCCCTGACCGACAGTACAAGACAGAGTCACATCAGAAGGCGCTAATACATTGTCACCTGACGCATACACGAAGTGTTGTAAGAAGTAATTACAAACAACGCTTTGATCCTCGACACTTTCGCCATCTATATCCAAGGCAATAACACCGGTTCCAACTCTCGACCCAATCCCCATTAACGCATCGCCAAACAGCCCTAGCACTACTAGTACTGCGGCTAAAGCGCCTCTCAAAGTAAGAATATTTTGCTTGTTTCATTAATGATATATATTCACGCTTCTTTTGAACATAGTCCGCGCGAAGATCAGGAATACCGCAATTCCGCGCAAACCAAAATAAATCCCGCAATTGACGACTCTTGACTACAATTTCCGGTGTTATCCATGTTCTATCGGATATCATATTTGTTCTATGCAATTCAATTCCAGGGCAACAAAGATCGTAGTAATAATTAGGAGTTGATAAAAATTTTCCAAAACAGTCACTAACATTAAAAACATGGTCAAAGTTTTACACCAATCAACTGATTCATTTTGATTGTAGAGTTCCCGTAAAGTTTTGCCTGAGATATCCCTCCGAGATGCAGTCGTAGTATCCTCTGTGTCGTCATTCGCTGCAGCATAAAGCACTTGCAGAGATACAGCAAAATGATCAGCAATATGGACATCAAAAACACCAAACACGCAACAATCACCCCCGACACACTTGTGACAACATAATCGAGCACAGACTCAGAATGCACACCGTCACTACGGATAACGAGGTCGGTTTCCCAAAATCACCGCTCAAATTAAATGAATCCAACAAAGCACGAATAATTAAAGTCTGTCTACTCACATCATTCAGGTCAATATTAAATGAATATAAATGAAATATAAACTCATGAATCTACAAGTATCATAGCGTTCCAGTTAAAATTAAAAAAAATTGCTATATAAAACAAACAAATTGAATCACTCTGTATGTTAGAAAATAATTTAAATGGTGAAGAATATATTTAATTTTTAACATATATAATGAAGTTATTTTAATTTAGTTCGATCCTAACAGATTAACATACGTAATTTAATTAAAGTACCACTTATTATAGGCTATTGGCACTAAAATAAAATCAAGTAAAGCGAAAACTTAACCAGTTCCATGCGTGTTTGCGCGACATTTCTCTTTTTTACAAGAAAGCACTGACCTGCAAAGCCATCAATTAATAAACGCATACCCAAAAAAAACTTAATTGGATCTTATTTATTTTATTTATACTCGGGCTTGCACACACATTGACGCAATTTTGCATGGCATTTCATTACATGTTTGACCCATAATATCTGTATAGTGACCGGAGAAATCGCTTTTGTTCCGTAATTTCTTTTCAATAAAAGGACATAAATTCCAGTTAGTATTTAATTCAGCAAGGAGAATGGACAAATAATTATTTTATTTGTTTTAATGCCGTTGTACTTGTTCATTTAAGATATACGTTTATACCTAGAATGGAGATTATAGTTAATGTAAAAGAAAAATGGCAAATTTAATTAAATAAAATATTTAAGTAATTATTCATGCTGATCCAATTTAAGTACGTATAATTACAATATCCGTACTGGATAAATGAGTAAGAGCTATTAAAAACAGTATTGTGGTATTTTTTAAATGGTATGGCTATATTTAAACTTTTTTGCAGACTTGCAATAAAAAAAGTTGAAATTTTAAATAAACCTAAGAAAACAAACCGAAACGGGTTCTCTAGCCTTTTTCGAAAATCGAAAATTACACGCCCTAATAACGTTTGCTAATTTTCCAAAATTCTATTATAATACCAAAATGCTCTGGATATAAATACTCAAATAATCAACAGAACCTCAAAATGCAAAAAGTGGCTGGAATATTCCTGCTGCAAGAGAGAGTGTGCAAATTACAAATTTATCTATTTCACGTTATTTTCAAGAACTGCACCTTTTAAAAACGAATTGCTTTTAAAAGGTGCAGGCACATTTTGTGAAAAGATTCTTATAAAATTGTGTTCTATTATGAACTCAAGCCAAGAACATCGCGACCACAGAGAATTTATACTTGGGCTTTAGGACTTTATATTGTATCATCGGTTAAAAAAACGTATTTTAAAATTAATATAATTTTCGGGAAAATGGTTTTGTCAAGAAAGAAAATTATCATTTTACTGAGAGAACATTTCTCATTATATTCAAATGTTATAACCAAGCGTCTTCTTTGTTCATTAGAGTAGTTCTTCAAGTTATACTAGAAATCTTGCAAGAGTTGCCTGAAGTAATATGCTATGATTAAAGTTTTGGTATCTCTACGGATTAGTTTTTTATATACCGTGCAACTTGTAGAGACATTCTCAAGGCGTGTTTTGGAATATTTGTATACTGTTAGAATATTTCACTTTACTGAGTTGATCCATATAGGAGCTGCAAAGACTATGCTGAGGTATAGGATTAGTTTGTATAAGAATAATTTGTTTCAGGAAGAAAAGATCTGTCAAAAAATGACAATTTATGTACATATTTCTATGAACGGAATCATCGGGCCAATTTTTTTCAAAACGAAAGAATATTATGCTTGGTATTCCTTAGTTTCAAACACAATAAGTGGATCTATTTTCTTGTGCATATACATTAGCACTTTCTGGTTTTCTGGAACACAGTTTTATACTATTCAGAAAGCTTTTTTTTTGTTGAGTTCTGTCACTAGTCCCAATTGCCTAAAAGTGTTATAACTTCCACGAAGTCCTATTGAGTTTACCATTATATTTTCTGGCGAATTTCTTTTCTTTTTAAGTACAGGCGATTAAGTTAGCAAACTTTTTATTGCCGACAGGACATAAAATTGAATGGATGACATTTAGTTCAACAAAGTGGTACCACATGTCACATAGCTAATAATATGACTACTGCTTTTTTGCAAGGAAAATTTGGTAAAATAATATCAAGAAGTGTAACCCTTAATTGTTTACCAAAAGGTTGTGATCAACTAAGTTGTCTTACTGTTTTGGGTTATTTCCAATCAATTGTGATTGCAAAAATAAAGCACTAACACTAGATACATTAAAATCAGACATTGAATACTGCCTTTATGAGATAGGCCCATTTAATTGAACACTTTCATTGTCAGGTCCATCGAATTCCTCCTCTGACGTGTTACTCAAAAAGGATGTTTTTGAAAATGAAATATTAAAAAATGCTTGTGAATTCTCAAATAATTACACTGCAAAACCTTCTTTATATATTTAAATACCTCAGGACTACATTAGTCAAGCAAGTTTCCTGAAAGGCAGTCAACGTTACATATACGGACATTTATAAATGAAAATATATACATTACCAGTATCTGAGTGATGATATGAAAACTTTCCATTTCAAGATGTACTACTTCTATTTAAAGATAATCCATTTATTGCAGAAAATAGACAAAACATAAATTTACAATACATGTGTAATAAACTACTCAAATATGTGTATACCATATAGTTACTTGCGACTATATACGTTTATCTTTCACCATAAATTGAGGTGAAACCAATTAATTGGTCTTTATCAACTAACATTCGATATCTTAACATCGGCAAAACATCTCTGCAATTTGATATTAAAAAAGCACCCGACCGCGAATTATTTTTCCGAGCCACAACTCAAGACGCGAAATAATGCGTCGAATTCCATTTTGCAATTCGACCGAAGAACGACTGGAACATAATCTCAGGTACTCATCTTAGAGATGCGTTGCGTGTTTGGTGTGTTTTACATGTGGTAAACAATGTAAGAAAGGAGGAAGCGTAGTGGAAAGATGTGGGTTTATTGTTCAATAAAACTACCACCTGTCTTTTTTAAACCCTGAGACATTACTTAATTTACTTGTGTGTTTAATGACCATATCCCTCATATTTTAATAAGAAAATTAACATGTCCTTAAATAGGATGCTATCAGGAAATTTAAAAAACTGTAATGTTGTCACTTATACTAATGTGTACTTTGCTTCGTATATATTATTTATAATTACATTTTTGACTACTATAAAAGACATAAGTATGTTCATTAAACTTTTGAAAAAATTCACCTATTCAAAAATTTGTATTTACACTATTGGCTGCAAAGATATTACTCTAATTGTATTATAAGTTGTTTTCACATGTACCTACAACATGGAATTTATATTAGTGGCATTTTCACACTTCTCATTAATGTGTCATAACTTGATTTTAATAATTCATGCTTACTGATGTAACCCTCCAAGGTGTATGTATTTGAGGTAATAGTCTGTATAGTTGTATTGTCAAAGAATCATTATCTTAAATTTGAAAGTACATATTTATTTTTAACTGATTATTGTTATTTAATATTTAATTAATTTTTAGAGTTGCCTAAACACTCTGTATTATGACAAATATATAGGTTAGGGTATTAATGTCTGTATCTCATAATTATATAGGTACCATATCTTCAAAAAATATTACATTTTTTGAAGAGCATAGTACCTATATAAAATTGGAAATTGTGTAAGAATAACTATGACTAATTTATACTAAATTATCAAAATTGAAATTTGTATGAATGCATAACATAGTATACATTGTATATTTATGTTATTATTGATTCTTTGAAATGTCATTCGGTGTTAGAAAACACTGGTTAGTTGTTAGAAACTATTGATTGATTTCAGATTTTAGTGGCGTGTATGTACTTGGTTTCATTCATAAAAATTGGAATAAAACTTCATGGCACCACAAATTCAAAGTGGACTCATAAAAATTAAAATTTATGAAGCAAAGATTAAATGACAGTATCCAAAAGTTATATTTTAGCGCAAGTGTATGTCTCGACCACTTAACATCAGAATAGTTACTCTTATTGTTTAGTTTGGTCTTAAAAACCTAATTAATAAAAAATCAAATAACTGAATCCATTTCGGCAAAACTTTTCAAATAAATAAATATAAATATCTTGCAGAAATTACCCAACTATCCAGAGTAAACTGTGAATCGAATAAGAAGAGAATTTCTAAACTACAAGAGCTGTTCGATTTAAAATTATAAATCCTACAATTGTGTGCATTTTCGGTACAGTCAGCAGTATAGTTTTAGAATTAGCAAACTCCTGGTTATACACTCTATGGCTAATACAAGTAGAACACACATTTTTAATTAAAAAAAAAGTTGTCAGGACTAATAAAGAGCACATTTCAAAAATTGTAATTTTAAAATATTTTATTTATTAGTGCAGACCACTTTTATATTAAAGATTTTTGAAGCATTCCTGTCAGTCATAGAGAAAATACACTTATAAATACAACATAACAGTAAAATCTAGGTATTATTCTTTTATTTCCTGAAATAATATTTTAGAAAGTCCTTCATCTAAAAACATTTGTATAATGCAATTTGTAGACGGAAAATAGATCAAAATCACCATGTAATTATTTACCCATTTGATGTGATTTGACATAAGCACGCTTATAGTATATAAGACCGCATTCACTTTGGAGACAGAGCTGCTGCAAGAACTGCAACACTTCCTATATGCAACGTGTGTGTTGTGTTTAGTAAAAGTAGTCCAGTTTCACTAGGTGTAGAGATAATGGACGGGGCACGCCCTGTTCTCTCTTACGTTCTAATCCGGTTTCTATACCGTTGAATTTAATTTACAAACAACTAGATTTCTCAATAAAAAAATTTATATAGCTACGCATTGGACACAAAATCCAGGATATTATATAAACAATGAATGTGCTATTTTCAATAATTTATTGTAGGAGTATAAAATTACAAATACAGTGTATTTTCGTTTCTCCTTCTTGAATCACTATAAGATCATTACTAAGTTGACAAACAAATTATTATAATGGATTATCTAAACTAATACTTATTTACCTAATTAATGTTTTATACTAGTATACTTTTATATCATTTTAGAATGAAAATCAACGATTAAGCAGTCAAATTCGGAAAATAATGTGTAAAATATAACAAACTACCTAATCAGCTGTAATTGTGACAATGATAAAGAAATATTTAAACAGCACGTTTGTCATCATTCTCTGCAATTAAATTAATAAATGGCTGATATTTCAAGACTTCTCCCTGTGATTCCGTATGCCACTTGTTTTTCCATTTCCTTCACGGTGTTCCTACTAGTCGTTTTTCTGGTGGTAGAAGATGTGACAATAAAAGTTAGAATAATAATTGTAAATCAAACATATCTGTCTGGAATAAGGATTTTAAAAAACCCGGCGTAACTTTATATACTTGTAATATTATATAACATGCAATATTCAAGTTTTATCTGCTAAGTATTATAATGCGAATTCACAGTTCAGCTTTCAATATGTAAATATCAATTAAATGCTGTATAGAAGCTAAAAATGGGAAGTATTATATGCTCATTAATATTAAGCGATGTTTATTTATGTTTATATAGAAACAAGTATGAAGACAATGGATATCTACTTCCAAAATCTCGAGAGAAGTTAATGGATAACGCCTGAGTAACGGAACTTTGAACCCAAAGTCATTAGAGTCTCATTATGTGAATACAAAACTGTGATTATTGACTCTTGTCCTTTTACGAATCATATGTATATACACACTACACTTCGAGATTTTATAGAAAGGCGATTAAAAACTAATACGCGTTGTACTAGGAAAAGCATATTTGAAAAATAACCAAAAACCGATTTCACCCGCAATTAGTAGCATATTCATGAAAACACCCCGCTTCACCTGCGTTTGGAATTTGTTATAGATTCTTTTTATCATTTGACATTGATGAATAGCGATTTTAAATCGTCATTTGCGAGTGTATATCATTGCCATTTTTTTCATTCCCTTCAACGGCCGCCGAAGACTATGAGAAAAAGAGAAGCTGGCGCACACTTGAGTACGTAGTAGATCAATCAAGGTGTAGCCGTGGCTATAATTAAAAGAAAATATCTTCCCGGCATAATAACCATTAATGATACTTGTTTTGCTGTAATATTAGGATTTATTGTGCAATTAAGAAAATTTGTATATTTATACTTAACGGTTTTATTATGTTTTTCTGGTTGTTTTTAAATGCAATTAACATTAAATGATGTGATAATATGACTAATTAGTACGCAGTATAAATAACTACAACAATTTGTATTTTAAAAATTACTTGATATCTTGTTTTTCTGTATATATCCTAATATTTTTAGTTCTACTTCTTTTCTCCCCTTGATGTAACTATAAAAGTAGAGGTTTCAAAAAGCCTTAAACTCTTTCACAATTTTCTTTACCTGCACATAATATGTATATGAAAGTAATAATTAAATATGCATATCTATATTACCTCAAAATTTTAATACATGCAGTGTTAGTTATTTCATTTTCAACATTTATTGTAGCTGTATTAAAGGATGATGATGTCTTGATTATACTGATCCACAAGATAAAATAATCTCCAGGTGTGTCATTGGAGCTTTATAATATTTCTTGTACAGAATTGACAAATTAAATTATTCTTTGTTTCAATCACTTAAAATTGTAGTGTCACATTTTATGTATGTAGGTTACTTGCATTAAAAACCTATTATGTTACACTAACGATCAACAACAACCTTACTTAAAAGTTTTAATGAAGACTTTTAACATACTTTACCTCTCGAGTGGCCCTCTTGAGAATCCAGCTGTCCATGCTCGAAATGTTCGCCATGTTTTAGAAAGAAATCTTGAGTGAAAGTGAAGGAAGTGAATTTCAAGAGGCATATTACTGCACAATTCTTCATAAATCTTAACAAACAACAAAATGGCCATATCTTTATAGTTGTCGGCCCCACACGTCTTATAAGTTACTTCACTAAATTTCTGAAAGAAATCCATGGCCATTTTAAAATATTAATGCTATTCTCTAAATGGTCATCTCATTTTACTTCACCAAGTCGAAATTCTTTCTCTGATTTTAACATCACTACATTGTGAAAATTTTATATACGATGGTGGCAGAGAGAACTTTTTCTCAATCCATTGTTAAAGATTCATTTAGAAAAACAAATCAATACGATAGAATACACTGACTCATTATAGTGTTTGAAGTTACAATACATATTTATGTCAAATAATGGAAAAACTGAATAAGTATAGATGTTAGGTAGTTAAACATATAAACATTTTATTTTCAGTAATGCACTGGACATTCACCAATATAAAATTGACATTGAATTCATTGGTGAAGAAAACAGGATGTCATGATTTATACGTTATTAACACTTAAATTAAAAGAAACATATTTCTATTTCATAATAATTAAATAAACTTTAGAAATTAGGAAGTAACATAAAAGTAATAAGAGTTTTTTTTTTAATTTCAGCGGATTATCATCTTCTGTGAGTAGTAGAGGTGTCACTCCAATATACCTACGATGCACGGCTGGTCGAATTACATGGCTGTACCCAAGAGGAGCACTACGACTACTTTTAAGGTTGCCAGCCCAAGATAGAGAATTCAGAGCTTGCATTAGACTTCATCATGACGGTGGTAAAGATATTGCGGCGAGACTTTTCCTTGAAGGACCACGATCTCTGCATCCTTTGTACACTAATGAACACGTTGGAACTAAAGCTATAAGGTACTTAAAATTTATCACTGATTAAATGATTGAACTGTATGATACTAAATTTCAGGTGTTTCAATAGCAAAAATGGTCTAGTAGCCATTTACGTTGAAGCAGCTGATCCAAATAGCGTTACCAAAAGAGTCGCCGACATCGAATACGATCTTCAGCCATTGCCAAGAGGTTCTCATGGATATGATCCAGCTGAAGGTAATAATTTTATCGTACAAAATAGTAAATTATTACTAGGAAATTTAATTTTGGATTAACTTCAATCTAAAACTACTTATTCCTTTTTAGAATGCCGTCCATGTACCGGCGAAGAACTTGCTCACGCTTTTTGCACTAGTGATTTAGGTAAGTCAAATATTCTATTTTGTTTAATATATTCTTTTTGAAAACAAGTGTAAGGTTGTCATTGAGTACAATTTTAAGTGAATATAGTTAAGAATATTGTTCAGAATTTTTATTAAATTACTATTTAAAATCTCCAATTGAATTTGTAAAATCAGCAAATTACTTTTTTCTGATGCATTTTACTTTCATATACGTGGTATAAGGAAGTATTGTGATGATGAAAATGTTCGACCTCGCGATTGTTACAGATGTCCATGTTTTGAAGTCCCCTGATACCGAAAAAGTGTATTTTAAAAAATGGCTGTGTGTATGCCTGTCAATGTGTGTGTAACCACGATAGCGGTAAAACGGCTATAGTATCAATTCCAAATTTTGTATTTACGAATATAATCTCCCTCTTGAGATCTGATTAGATTTTAAGTAAAATCGGTAGACCAGAAGTAGTAGTTTGCTTCAGTGAAAAATTCTAATTTTGCGAATATTTCGTCAACTACTAAGTTTAAATAAGTTTATAAAGAATTCAAAGGTACTCAAAATTAAATTTGAAAAAGATTTTATTAGAAAAGTTTTTCGAAATTCCTACCGGAAGTAGGTCTTTTATTCTTATCAAAAATCAGTTTTTTGCGAATATCTCGCAAGTCAGGCTTTCTAGGCAGGTAAATTACGAATATAGAAGTATTTAAAACATAAATTTCAATACCTTTTGTAAAAGAAAAATTTCAAAATTCGGACCGGAAGTAACACTTATACTCTTATCGAATAGCGATTTTTTGCTAATGTGTCGTAAATTATGCTTTCTATATATACATATTTATTAAGACTACAAAAGTATTTAGTGCTGGATCTGCAATATTTTTTGTATAGATAAAATGTCAAAATTCGGACCGGAAGTAACAATTTTACTCTTAGCGAATAACACTTTTTTTCGAATATCTGGCAAAGTATGCATTCTCTACTTAGAATAAGATTTTCAACAATTTTTGTAAACACTCATACGCATAAGAAAGTCGTGTGGTAGCCTCATTACTTTATATTACGTCAATGTATATTTATATGAATATCACAAAAATATTTGTATTGATCTAAAAATAATAGTTAATTCTAAAGAACAAATTTGGAAAAGTAAATTAATTCGAATACAAAGTCTTTAGTTTTCTGATTTAAGTTTATGCGCATTTGTCAACATTTAACAAATTCTATAAAGTAAAAGTCAAGGTAGGATACTCAAATAACATATTTGGTGTCTTTCCTGGAACATTTATTTTGTAAGGTACAATCTTAATATTTCTTCTTCTGTTCCACAATGCTACACTGTATCTTACAAAATAAATGTTCTAAAAGGATAACAAAATACCCAGAGACATTTCATGAGAATGTCGCCATTTATCAAGCTTTTGCCTTTTTTATTTTCTGATTTAATTTTTCATCTTCGTTAACCTTTCAAATAGTGCTTGAAAAATCAACTACATATTATCATTTTTAGTTAGTGAAAGTACTCATATTCTAAGCAACCTAAAAAGGCACTTTAAAAGATGTGTGAATACTTGTACTTGTACTTGTGTGAATACTTGTACTTGTACTTGTACCACAGGTTAGGCAACCTAAAACTGTGGAAACAGACTTTGCAAACATATGCGGTAACTCTTGCTTTTAATTTTATATATTGTAATGCTAATAAGGAGTTAAAAGACATATATATTGAGGATATATCTAATTTTAGGTAACAACAGTTTCAGTGTTGGCAATCTAAAAATTTAGTGAACTATCTCAATAAAAGCATTCCTCCCTAATTAGGCTATTTACAGACTCTTTGGTAACTAAGTATTATTATTGAATTGTAAAAAAAAAAAAGAATAACAAATTATTAAATAGAAAATAAGACATTTGCAGTAGGTCATAAAATAATATACCAAAAAATCAAATGACTCATGTAAGCATTTTTTTTTAGTTTATTATTTGTAATACCCAGGTTGATGGATTGAATAAAAATTTATTCGTTTAGAGATTACTATTTCTTCTTAGCTGTTGAGAACTTAAACAGCAGTTCTTTCCATCTAACGGTGTCTATCTGAAACATGAGCAGGTTACATCACAAAAACCACAAAACAAATATTGTGTTTTTGGAGTATTTTATTTGTAAATTGATTATTTAGTCACAAACCTATCTGAAGTGGTCGTGGTGGTGCACATTGTGTAATAAGGGTAATGGGTGTCCGTAGTTGACATACGCATTGCGACATAGAAATGTTCATGTTATTAAATCGGCAAATTCAACTATTCTTCCTTCATTTGTTCTACCGCCACTGTCCTGCCTAAATATTTAATTTAGAAGATAAATATCACTTTATAAGCATATGATGTTGCTTACGTGCAACTATAACAATGCCAATATAATGAAATAGTAGTAATAATCCCTAATTTTGAATTCATATTATTTTAAAGTTGATTAGTTTAGGTATGTCGTTAATTGTGAAAATCACTGCTAGAAAACCTTTTAAACTGACCTTATCGTATTCTAATATCAAATTTGACAATTAATTTGAATTCTGGCAAGGATGAAACTTTGTATAAGGTAAAAATCGCAAAAATGCAAATGTCCGTAGATTAAATCAATTACAGACACATTATATACATAGTATTATATAAATCACGGTAGATATTTGAACTTTACAACACTGCAAGTTATAGAATATAAATATTTTGCTTGACATCCGACCTAAAAGTTACAAAAGGTGGCATCTGCAGGCAAGTGTTTCAGACTCTTCATGTATCTTCAGTCTAGCTTTTTTGCGGATTAAGAGTATATTTTAATTTTTGTCATTTTTACTTTCTTATACGTAGTATATGGAAGTATTGTGATGATGAAAATTTTCGACCTCGAGATTTTTGCAGATGTCCACGTTTCGAGGTCCCCTGATACCAAAAAAGTGGTTTTTAAAAAATGTCTGTGTGTGTGTGTGTGTCTGTCTGTCTGTCTGTCTGTGACCACGATAGCGGTCAAACCACTACAGATATCAATTCCAAATTTTGCATTTACGAATATAATCTCCCTCTTGAGAACTGATTAGATTTTGAGCAAAATCGGCCGACCGGAAGTAGTAGTTTACTTCAGTGAAAAGATCGAAATTTGCAAATATTTGGTCAATTACTAAGTTTAGACTAATTTATAAAGAATTCATAAGTATTTAGAACTTAATTTCCAATATCTTTTGTATAAAAAAATTTCAAAATTCGGACCGGAAGTATCACTTTTACTCTTACCGAATAACGATTTTTTGCAAATATGTCGTAAATTATGCATTCTATATATATTTATGAAGAGTACAAAAGTATTTAGAGTTAGATTTTAAATATTTTTTGTATAAATGAAATTTCAAAATTCGGACCGGAAGTAACACTTTCATACGTATAAGAAAGTCGTGTGGTGGCCACACCTCATTTTTTTTTATTATATTATATGGACACCAGTATCTGAATATTTATATTTTATAATAAATTTCTAATTCATCCGTAAGTGGTTCAGCTAAAACGTTATTGTATTTCAGAGATTTCTTTAAAACCATAAACTGTTTGTGCGTCATACTTCAAGCTACGTAATGCTGTGAGGAGTAATAAGTCGTGACATTTTAACAGTCGTAATACTGTCAGGGATCTTTTACAAATAACCGTAAATAAATATTTATATATCTGTACAATTACACATTTAAATCAACGCACTTCATAAAGTTTTTACTCAATATTTATAATTGAAATATCAATTAATAATAATAATAATAATCGATACTTTAACATGGCTCAATAGCTTTACAGTTTTACCTGTAGTTAAATTCCAGGAATGATATTGTACTTAAATAGAAGAAGAAGTAAGTATGTATTGGTATTTGTAATACTATTTTGCCCATTTTTAATCTGGTGCTTTTTGTATGCCTATGTGGAATATTTCTTGATTTTAACTAGCATCTGAATGATGATGCCAGTCTATTTTATTTATACAATTATTATTAATTTCATTGGGAAATATTTGATATTGTAACGTTTTCGGGTTCGCAATAAACAACTCGTGCAACTTATTTATTTAAAACAGTCTGTATATTCACAAACGTAAAATTAATTACAATATAAAAATGTAAAACTAATGTATCACACTTAAACTACTACGATTTAAATTAACACAGGTATTTATTTCTATTACTAATATTTATGTAACACTACCGTATTTATATCACTTCTATTTATATAACACCGTACCACGCAAGGAACTATTTATTTATTTATTTTATTTAGTCTGTTCCGCGCGACGAGTACTTAAGGACTTTCTTATTCCGGAATTCCTCATCCATCGGTTCAACTGCTTTTATATACACGTACGAAACATCTGGAACACACCAGATAAACGCTAGTGTTCTTCTCGATGTTTGTAGAACATACAAGAGACATTCTGTCTCTTCGCAGTACATATATAAATGGATGATTTATTACTCTACGACTGTTTACCAGTCGCGCCGACGATGTATATTTGCCTTTCTTTTGTCGTCGCCCGGATGTCTGCTTCTCTGTTGTCTTGTTTCATTACAATATTTTTATTTTTATAAGATATATATGATGTATTTATGCACATTGATAGGTGTGATACATAGGTACTATATTACTGCGTAGAATAAATTACTTTGCATATCGGTTAGCATACATATATTTTATAGTAATATCTATTATTATAATAATATATTTAATGTGGATATATCACTAGCGGTTTTGTTTAAGTATGGACAAACATAACCTAACAATAGTAATATTACTATTCATAAATGAATAATTTTCTGGCAATTACCCAATAAATATTACATTTTAGATAATGACTAACTCGCTCATTGCCTCAAATGTTATCTTTGTTTGTTGAATGCAAATATATGCATATTAGTTACACGTACTGATATAATAAAATTCCTCTACGCCTTCATAAATATTGACATATTTATGTTTGTTTCGTATGAACTCCTTTATCTGAAACCAAGCCATAAATAAAGATAAATCGAAATGGGTTTTCTTGGAAGATCTTATATTTCAAATCGTTTATATACACAAAATGCACACATTTCTATCTTAACCGTTGTAAAATGTTTGTTTTATGCTAATCTTAAATTGGATATATTAACATTTACAGAGAAACATATCAGAAAATGTCAGAAATATATCACAACAATAATGGCTTATTTATAACTTGCATAACAGCGTTCATGTGTTGTGACTTTATTGCTGATTATTTCAATGCTAGACTGAATACTCGTTTATAGTTTATACCACGGATACTTACGTTTTAGATTTATCAAATTGAAGTAAGTCATCCAACGAACATGAGACGTACCCTTGTCAAACTTGAACTAGAAGGATTGAGGGCAGGTCTGCTCTAAAGAAGCTGCAGATATGTCAGTTAATTGCTGAAATATATATTGAGACATGCAAAAACACGCAAAAGATCTTTCTCTTGACCCCATCAAGTGGAAGATCTTTTATGGGAGAGAGATATAACTCCAATATTATCAACTTTAATTAAAAGCCGTGTTACTTAAAAAAAACCTTAAATTTAATGTCGCTTTACATAGAAGTTTTTCATTACAAAAAGTTAATGAGCTACTAACTGTGGTATTTTGGAAGACTGGTAATATTTGAGAACAAATAATCTAAATTATCACATTCGAACTTGTATGGTAAATACAATGAATTGTAACTGTTACTTTTGTAAATCTTACAAATATAAGAAAATCCAGCTTGAGGGCTTTAATTTCTTCATGTCTTTGGCATTTTAACAAGAGTCATAGGGAGTTGGGCAATACGTTTAGGTACTTTTTTATTATATATTATAACTTTAGTTAGAATCTGATGATAGAATCAAACTGTTTTTTTAATGAACGGCTATTTTAAAGTCACTTCATTATAAATGTTCTTCCCTATCTGTTTGGAATTGAATTCAAGAATAAATAGTAAACTTATTTTTCATATAATATGCCTAATGTATTGCGCACATATTCTCTTCCATTGTAATTATCGAACATTAAGTAACAATTACATAACATGCACCAACATTGACAAGTACAATACACTATAGCAATGTGGAATAGTATTACACATTGGCTTAATATTATTAAATCATTTATAAAGAATGACATCAATTTCCTCTCCACGTTACAGATTTAAAGCTATCACAAAGCAAGAGCATAAAGATTTCCCACTTTCAAACATAAATATACTGAATATTTTATAAATTTGTCTCCATTGACATATTAAAACGAAAAAGGTAGTGCTCAGTATTTATGAAAATATATATATATCTACAATTTACGAATCGTGTTATTAGAGAAAGTTATAATATCTTTATAAGATAAAAAATACAAATATCGGAAAAACACAAGAAAGCATTCCGCTTTAAAAGGAATAATCTCAAATAGAAAGTTTAAATATAGCACCTTCTTACTACATTAATAGTGATACAATGTTAACATAAAATCAGGTATACACACACGTATGTATATGTGTGTTATATACAGTTTTATGGATAAACTTTTATTAAATTACATAATTGCTTCTGTTGGAAATTCTTCGGTAATCTTACAAAACATTATCATGCATGTACCTTCCTTCCTATGCTTAGCCTTTATAAACACTGTATCATTGAGTTTCATTAACCATATATATAAAACAACATTTCAATAATGTCTAAAATTTAATATCCCTCCTTCTTTTTTTTCTTTTTTTCCTTAAAATGCTCCGACGTCTTGTGTATTTTGTTTTACGTTTAACGAATTTTATTAGTGAAGACATAATTTGGGACAACTGTATAACATCAGAAATGTTTAGTTTTATATATTGTCCCACGAAAAAATGTTAATACAAGAGGGAAAGAGGGGATCTCAAAACGTGGACATCATCACAATACTTAATAAGAAAGTAGCAATGCATTGAAATTTTGAGAATACATTTGGATATAGTGTCAGACGACAAAACAAAGCAGCAGCCGAAAGAACCGTTTTAACCACTGTTAAAACTCTAATAAAACACCATATATTCTATCAATTACTGAATAGGCTTAAGAAAAATGAGTGTGGTCACCACACCAGTTTCTTATAGTACGTCTGCGTTCCGATTTTTTTGTATAAAAGTTGCTCTAGACTAAGTTTCAAATACTTGTGTGAAAAATGTTACTTCCGGTTAAAATTTTGAAATTGTTTTTATACAAAAGTTTCTCTAAATGCTACTCTAAATTCGTTTAATAAATCTGTATAGAATACATATGCAATATCTGGCATAACATGCCAGATATTTAAAAAAAATCGATAAGAGTAAAAGTGATATATTTTATACAAAAATTATTCGATATAAAATATTTTCATACTGTTAATACATTTGTTTAGAAAGCATAACATGCGAGATATTCGTAAAAAAAACTATTTTTCAATAAGAGTAAAATATGTACCTACTTTCGGTATAAGAATTTTTCACAAAATGTTTTTCAAATTCATTTTTTAGTTCATTTGTATTCTTCACATATTTGTCTAAACTACTACTTGCGGTCTGCCGATATTACAAAAAATCAATCAAATCTTTAAGTGAAGATTGTATTCCTACATTTAACGCTTGGTATTAGTATATTCAACCAGAAAATTTGGATATGCTGACGACTGGGCAATAGCAACTAGAAGCAAATCAATGGAGGAAACGAAGGAAACGCTAACAGATGACCTGAACACCCTGGGGAAATACTTCCACAACTGGAGACTCCAACCTAGCGCAAGTAAGACGGAGGTGTCATGTTTCCACCTAAACAACCGCTTGGCCAATAGAGAGCTGACTGTAAACTTCGGTAACAGGCTGCTGCAACACAACCGGTATCCAAAATACCTGGAAGTTACTCTTGATAGAACCTTGTCCTTCAAATAACACCTAACTAAGACTGCCTCAAAACTCAAGACAAGAAATAAGATCATTCAAAAACTCTGCGGCTCTTCATGGGGATCCTCCGCTACCACGCTTCGTTGCTCCGCCCTGGGGCTCGTTTACTCTGCGGCGAAGTATTGTGCTCCGGTCTGGCTAAACAGTCCACATGTTAAAATGGTTGACGCGCAACTGAACCATACGATGTGTTTAATCTCGGACACAATTAGATCCACACTAAGTCACTGGCTACCAGTTCTAAGCCATATTCCACCTCCGACGATTCGGAGATCCAGTGCACTTGTCAGAGAGTACAATAAGGTTCTTCAAAATCCACAACTACCAATAAATACAGATATCGACGACATAGGAAGGAATAGGCTGCGCTCAAGAAAACCCCCTATCAAAACAGCTGATAACCTGGCGGCCGATGACTTCAACCCAATAAATGAGTGGCGGTGGGGATGGACCCAAACGGCCCGGAAGGAACTGCGCAACATGCCATGCATAACAACTACCCCAGCCGGCTCCGATCTACCACGTAAGACATGGACAACACTTGCTGTTGATACCATGCTTACCATTTTCCTATTTTCGCATTGCTATATATTACTTACTTCGTTGTAAAAAAGTATATGATAATAGCGAAAAATTCAAGGAGATTGTCTATGCCGCTTCAACAATATGTATATTGCAAATCAAGTGCCGCTTTTTTCAAATAATGTTTTGAAAAATGTCTACAAATACGATACCTTATACTAACAACTTATTCTAAGTGTCTATTATTTTGACATAGGTTTCCTTTGAAAATTTTATCACTTTTACTTTATTATTCAAATTTGATATGCGTATTTTTTTGAAGACTAACAGAGTAAACATGATTTCAGCTGTTTCCGACTACAAACACATTAACGAGCAACAACCTTCCTATTTTAAAAATAAAAACAATCTTTTATTTTCTGCAATAAAGTGAGTCGCTCATCTGGCAAAAAAAAATGTTTTATATGAATGAGTACGATTTAACGTTTTTTTCCCGTTTTATACAAATAAGAGCGTATTTTTCTATGAATGCGTATTCGTTTCTATTTACAAATGAGCATTCTTACGTGTATTTATAAACATACATTCTGTGCCAGGTCCGTAATGTAATTTTTTATCTAAAAAACAACTTAGAAAATTAAATTTTTAATTTCTTCATTATTGCGGTATATTTGGGCCTATTTCTGTTCGGACTTTACATACCTGCTACTCCGTCTTTTTATTTCTGGGACATCCTGTATTCTAAAAATACAGCATATTTGTGGGCAATACACGATCAAATATTTACATGTAAAATTGACACAAAAATGCATGTGAAAATTGATGTAAAAGTTGCTGTAATACATGGTTCAATAAATTCACAATATAATGTACAATACTTGTAGTGAGAATGTTGGTACTAATGACAGAAGGTGTGAATACAAGGTGTCATCTATCTTAGTTGTCATAACAACAAGAACAACAACTGAATTAAAACTATCGTGTTGTCATGAGTCCACATATTAATGCGATACTAGGATATGAAGAATGACCACTCAGAACATAACAATACACAAAACGCACGTGGTAGTTTGTGCACGCATGTATAAATAATAAAGAAATTAGTTTCAATTCATGTCATACCAACCGATAATTTAAACAGTGTACCAATAGTAAACACTTAAAGTTCTAAAAATTCCTTTAAATTCACGTCAATGGCCTTGAGAAATAGGACGTGTTCTATATCTCAAATTTTACCTGTAAAAATTGATGTAAATCTTTTTTGTCACATTTTGTCAATAAATCCATGTATATTACATGTAATTTATGATCGTGTATTGCAACATTATAATATTAATCGTACAAATGGAGCGGGATATGCACTCTGTTTGAATCTCTCTCTATTCATGAAATTTCAATTTCTACCTAAACTACTAATCAAATAATTACACTAAGATATAAGCCCATTGCTATAGGTATTATTTTTTGTCGGTTTCATAAAGGATTTTAGCCTTATCCACTTATCTATTTTAAGCTCAAACAATTAGTATGCAGACAAAAAGACCTTCACACTATAAATTTATATATAAAGATATTTACCTGAAATTTTAAAACCTCATAGAGTTGTTATTTCCTCTAAGCTTATTTACAAATAATGCTAATTAAATTCCCTGTTTGCAAAGCACACACACGTACTGACTTTGTTGTATTCATGTTTTCCGTCAATAGGCACGTTTAACGACCCAAACAAGTACCTGTAGGTTGTTTAAATTTATCGAAATTTATGCCTGCCGTAAATCTTTCTCATAGATTTATATTCTTTGAAATTTTTGACAACTTATAACTTAACCATGATATTTACCATTAATAATAAAATGTTTCCTTTTCTTTTGTTACAGTAACGAGAGGTATAATACACGGTGTAGAAAACAGTGAAGAACTGCACGTCTCCCAGTTAACGGTGAGAATAACCAAGTTAATAAGGCATACGACGGAGGACGGCTACTACAAAGATATAGAAAGCAATTCCATAGATAATTCTTCTGAAGAAAGTGTCAAGGAAATTAAACTTAATGTGGCGGAACATTGCGGGGTTACGCACGGGGTTGGCGAATTCGTCTTTATGGCGAGACGGAAACTGGGCGATTTAACAATAAAATGCGCGCCCAGGTTGGAGGATTGGGCTGTCTTAATTAATAAACTGTCCGAGGAAGGGAAAGCCCACTGTGTTTTGAGGAGTTAGTTTTAGATTTAGAGAATTTCTTATATACAACTTGCTGTGATGAAATATATGTATT
This sequence comes from Amphimallon solstitiale, assembly GCA_963170755.1. Classification (NCBI taxonomy): domain Eukaryota; kingdom Metazoa; phylum Arthropoda; class Insecta; order Coleoptera; family Scarabaeidae; genus Amphimallon; species Amphimallon solstitiale. Next base: position 71,570,919 of record OY720675.1, read on the forward strand.
TGAGTTTGGGGAAGTATTACATAAAAGATAAAGAAAATGATACTTGTTAGTTGTTAGTTCCTTGTTTCATACGAAAGAAATCAAACAAAATAAACAATAATGGTGCAATTTTTTTGGCAATAAAAGTCCCCGTCCAAATTGTATATAAAATATAATGTAAATAGATGTTATATTCCTCCATATTGGAGTTCTGTATAAACAATTTTTGCTTCTACGAAATGCATTTTATTTACCATAATGCAGAATACGTTAAATCATCGCATTTTGTATTTGCACTCCGTTGTAAATAACAAGTCCTGTATATTTTTTACAAATGAATGTATATTAATGCCATAGTTTATAATAAAGAATGTAGTACATAAAATAATACCTTAATTATGTAACAGTGTTGAGCAAGAATAATAGATCAACTTTTTTATAATACATATTATTTTTGTATTTATTATAATTAAAAACCGCAAATTATATTATATATAATTGAAGAGGAGCAATCATCATATCAGTCTACTTGTAACAAAACATAGAATAAAATTAAAGAGACAATTCATTAGAAATCTCTAAACTTGCTTCTTATTCATAAGCATTTTCACTCTTAGATTTTATCTATTGTTCATATTTAAACCTAGAGTCTTGTATTAGAAAATTAACAAATATAATATTGTAGTATACATATACATACATACATATATTAAATATGCTGTGCTAAATTATCGTTTAAATATGTATGTATATTCAGTGCCTTGAGGAAAGTGTTTCTGTATTATTTAAAACCTGGGTTTAAACAACTCAATAAATTTACTTTTCTGCGTATTTTAGTGTTACTTTAACTATTAGTTTCAACATCGAATTCTATGTGCCAAAATAATGCTGTCCTATATACGTAAATGATTTATTTACTTTTATTTTTTTATAATTCAAAATTAGATCTCTTGTATATTTCATGTTAATTATAATGAGGAAGTAACTTGAAATCTCTTCTATTTTCAAGCACATCCGACACACATTGATTTCACGTTATTTCCCTGGTAATATAATTCCTGCTTAAAATTGTTTAACCATAAGTTCTTACAATTGTTTAAACAATACACTGTGATATGTAAAATATATTTTATATTGTATTATACAAAAATTGTGTTTGTTTATAGAGATTTTTTTATGAAAAGAGAATAAACTATGCGAGGCAATACATCTTTGTTTTCTTCTCTTCCTCTCTCTTCTTTGATTTTAATATTTTGGTAATAGTGATGAAACAAAAAAAGAGAATATTAATAGTTTATTTACACTAAGTGTTTCTTAAAAAAAGAATATTTAAGTTTAAATATAAAGTACTATGTATAGTTTTCAAAAATAAAACCATAATTGTCAAAAATAAGCTAGTAAGTGCAAAAATTTACTTCAAATTTATCAATCCAAATAGATAATAATGTGTCTATAAACCAAATACAAAATGGGGGCCGTACACGTATTGAAACTTGCGAATTGCTTACCGGTTTTCTCTGAAAGGAGTAAGTCAATAAAAAGTCAACAAATGCGAATATCAAATACAGAAAAATACTCCTAAAATTTAAACCGTAACTGACGAATTTTGAATTACTAACAAGGTTCAGAAGAATCCAAAAGTTATCTAAATCAGCAATTCAAGTGCAAAACGTACAGGTAAAAAGTCTTCGTCTTCTTCTTCTTGGGAGAAGGGTTTCCAGGCGAGGTTAGCAACCTGCCTGGAATAAAAAGACTTTCTACGCTCACAGAACTGAATATGTAGCCTCGGAACACGGACGGATCAAAAAGAAGACGACTAATGCTAAGGAAAAGGCCAAACGAAAAAGGAAGCGAGACACCACCCGAATAGTGACCTGGAAAATAACATCGTGGAACGGTAGAGACCAAGAAATTATCATCGAAATGAGAAGGAACAGGATCGACGTATGTGGGCTGTCGGAAACAAAAAGAAAAGGCCAGGGAACATCTAAATTCGAAGACTATATTCTGCTGTATAGCGGAAAAGCGAAGCACGATAGAGCACGATCTGGAGTGGGCATACTACTGCACGAGAAATACAAGCAGCACATCCAAGACATTGAATACGTTAGCGATAGAATAATACGGGTATTCTTAACAATTAACCAAAGCATAACAGATCTAATCAGTACATATGCGCCTGATGCCTCCAAAACCGTAGAGGAGTCAGAGAACTTCTACCTAGAACTACAAAACTCCATCGATAAATTAAATAGCAAGCATAAAATACCACAATTTTTGGAGACCTAAATGCTCGTATAGGGAATGTAAGTAATTCCTGTAATAGAAACGAGATGAGAATAAATAATACCTTCTTCCCACATAGGGAAGAACATAAATACACATTCTGCAATTCCAGAGGACAACGCTCCATAATAGATTTCATAATAACAAACAGAGCAGTTATCCCCTCACAAATATTAGACGTGAGAGCCCTAACATCAGCTAACTTAGGAACCGATCACATCCTTATCCTATGCAAAATAATAATGGAACAACTTACAAAATCTAAGAAGATATATGTGGAGAAATACAACTTAGAATCACTGTCACTGGATGTCACTCGAAAACTGTATGAGAGTAGAATAGAACATAAAATGCAAAACACTAATATAACAGGCCAAACTGATGTGGAGAGCTGCTGGAAACAAATTAAAACCTGTATGGAACAAGCCGCCTATGAGGCAATAGGTAAACATAGAATCAATGTAAATGCCACACACCATAACAAACCGTGGTTTTGTGAAGAAGCTGGCAGATAGAAAAAGGAAAAGTTATTTAACCTACAAAAGCTCACCAACAGAAGATGAACGCACCAAATATTTGGAAATCAGGAACAGCGTTAACTCAAGAATCAAGACAACTAAACGAGACCACTGGAGCAGATTTACCAGCGACATGGATCATGACCTGCACGGAGCACAAAGAAAAATATGGAAAATGCTTAAAAATAGGAAAAGCCCGTAAATGAATACGTACAAACAAAAGACATCCCACCAGAAACATGGGAGGAATATTTCCGACAACTATACAGAGCGTAGGAAGCATTGGATTTGGAGGTATATGAAACAACGGAGGAGAGCACAATCAGCGAAAAAAAGCTGGAGGCAAAACTGAAAAACTAAAAAACAGAAAACCATCGGGAGTTGACAACATACCTAACGAGTTATTAAAATACGGAGGCAAAACATCGCAAAACTTACAATCTTCTTCAACCTAGTCCTGTGCTCACAACAAATACCAGAGAAGTGGCACAGTAGCATTACAATACCTATTTTTAAAAAGGAACAAAAGACCTGTCCGGGAACTATAGGGGAATAACGCTCCTAAATACAACAATGAAATTATTCATAAGCGTCATCAAGGAGAAACTAGAAGCGCAGATCGAAACCAGAGAAGAACAACAAGGATTAAAAGAAAATAGATCAACGGCTGACGCGCTACTCATCATCAAGCAGCTAAAAGAAAAGTCAGTGGAATGCAACAAACCCCTCTACATCTGCTTCGTCGACTTGACAAAAGCTATTGACAAAGTACGCTTGGAAGATATAGTTAGATTACTAATTAACAAGAGAACGTCATCCAATATCGTAAAAATAATCCGACTAATAAACACGGGCAACACAACAAAAATTAAAGGAAGCAAGCACACAACTGCCAATATCCCAACGCCGGGCGGAATCAGACAGGGGGACAGCCTGAGCCCATTCTTGTTTAACCTATTAATGGAAGAAATTATACGGGAGGTCGCGTCGTTGAATTTGGGCTATAGAATTAGCAGGAACGGAGTCAGTATGGTGTGCTATGCGGACGATGCAGCAATCCTAGCGGAAACAGAAGACGATCTACAGAAACACTCTTTAAATTTTATCAAACAAGCCAACAGCTGAACCTGAATATATCCACCGACAAAACAAAAGCCATGACAATCGCTAAAGAACCTATTAGATGTAAAATTGTGGTGGAAGATAAACCCATCGAGCAAGTCAACCAGTTCAGGTACCTCCGACTTGACATCTCCAGTGGTCATGACCCAGCCAAAAACCTAAAGAACTAGATTAATAAAGCGACATCGCTATCAGGATGTTTAAGAGAGATAATTTGGTCGAATCAATACATGCGAACAGACAGCAATATAAGAATCTACAAAACCTATATAAGGCCCGTCATGACTTATGGTATAGAAACGCGCGAAGAAACAAGCAAAACCAAGAACATGCTAAGAGTTGCTCAAATGAAAACACTACGAACTATCCTTGGCAAAACCAGAAAAGACCGTATAAGAAACACCGATCTCAGAAAACAGTGCGGGATAGTGGACGTGGTGAGATGGGGGAGACAGAGAAGGAGAGGATGGTACAATCACGTTAGGAGAATGGACGAGAACAGACTGCCAAGCGTAGCACTAGAGGGAAAGCCGGCAGGGGATCTAGCACCGGGAAGGCCACATAAGCAATGGAAAGACAGCTGGAAATCAACATCACAGGACAAACCATAGCTACAAATTCAGAAATTAACAGACGAATAGGTCTAAAACAAGAAGAAGAAGAGGTAAAGAGTGTAGAGGAGAAATTATACGTGGGGTATTACGAAAAAACAATTACAGAGAAAAAGTCCATGAAATAAACCCATATATACCTACGTGTCTATAAACCAAATACAAAATGGGGGTTCTACAAGTACTGAAACTCGTCAATTGCTAACCGATATCCTCTGAAAAGTGTAAGCCAAAAGAAAATTCAACTGAAATATTACATACAGAGAAGATACTAATAAAATGTATATAGTAACCGATGAAAAATTAGTGCCTGCTCTCAAAAATTATAGTGCAGAAATCCAAGAAACAAACCTTATGTATACCTAAGAAGAACATTTTCGAATACTTTTTGCTCAAAATAGGAATAAGAATATTGACTTTTGGAATACATTCACATACATATGCTGGCAGGAGTAAAGCAAACGTATTTGAATCAGGTGAAATAAAATTGCTATACGGAGGAAGACAATTGAAGACCTCAAAAAGTATTTGCAACCAACATTGTTCGCTTGGTGGACTGCAATGTCATCCACAGGTGTGTTACTAATCTTCATTTTATTGAAGAAAATGTGGACAAATACCTGTATTTATAATAATATGTTTCGTAACAAGTTTTAAAGACTCAGAGGTGTAACCGCAGAAACGTTACATGTCAAATCTTCCGTCAGACTAGGATGTCACATGGATACTGGTCAGCGGATCCGAGGATCGAACCCGATACCTCAAGCCTTGCATTTACTAGCGAACCTACGACAGCCAGTATATATTCTTAAAAGAAATATAAAGAAAATACAGACAGTTTGGATCGATAAATACTTTTAAATTTTATTTAGATAACGACCCAAAGCATGCGTCTTATGTTATCCGAATTTGATTACTTTACAAATGAACAAGCATATTTAAAACACGTTCACAATCGTCGCATTTAAACCTTGTTGAGCACGTGTGAAGGAATCTCAAGCATACCGTAAGTAAACATAGAATATATAATAAGAATGACTTAAAAACGGTGCTGCTATACTGTTTCAATCTCAGAAAAAGTACATGGAGTTACTTAGCTATAGCCATCTTTTACTATCTTAAGAAGTTTGTGATGTAGTACGTCCTTTTCTAAAAGAACCATGTTGACTATAAAATATGTAAAGAATAGAATTTGGGCTCCCAGAAACGTAAAAACAATCTTCATTTGGCACATACCAAAAAAATAATCATAAAATGTTGATATATCTAGAATACTACGATTCGCATAACATAACTTCTTCTAAGGTTAAAACAGAGTAGAATATTGCAATAATATTACACCAATCTATAAAAGAAGATTAGTAGAATCAGTTTCAATCAGACTGTACATATCTACAGAAGCCAGAAATGTCACTGTAGTGTGTAGCATCATGTGTGTATTGTTATATAAGTGTTAATTATTTGTAATATCACTGGCCAACAAAGTGTTTGCCCTAAGTCTGTAACTGACAAAATGAAATAACATATACAGTCACAAATTAGGTCCTTAGCTCTGGTCACGGAAAGAATGCTGGTTGAAATTTCCATGAAGTATACTCATGAAAACCTGAAAATTTTGTTACAGAAGAAAGAATACCCTAGACTATTTGTGCGGCTTTTAAAGTTATTACAATTATATTGTAGGTAAGCAATCAGATTACACCAAACACTATTGCTTACATGAAACAGAAGTGGCCAATACGACAAACCTTCATTCCAGGATAATATAATGTAACTAATTTGCTTTTAGCGCGTTTTAACTACCATCAAGAAAAGTTCTCAAAAACAACCGAAAGAAACTGGTATTTGTAATATCACTGGCCAACAAAGTTTTTGCCCTGAGTCTGTAACTGACAACATATATAGTCACAAATTAGGTCCTTAGCTCTGGTCACGGAAAGAATGCTGGTAAGAAAACTAACGAAAACCTGAAAATTTTCTTACAGAAGAAAAAAAACCTAGAATATTTGTGCGGGTTTTAAAGTTGTTAGAATTATATTGGGTAAGCGATCAGGTAACACCAAACACTACTGCTTACATTAAACAGAAGTGGCCAATACCACTGAACATCATTCCAGGAGAATATAATGTAACTCATTATCTTTTAGTGAAAAAGAAAAGATTTATCATCTCTGCACGTAAAACTAAGGCTGATAAAAAACTTTGTTAAGGCACTGGATCGACAAGGTTTTAAGTATCATCAAGAAAAGTTTTCAAAAATAACAGAAAGAAACTAAAAAGTACTTTTCGTTGAATCTCATATATTATAAATAAAAGTTGAAACCAAATTGACAGCGGGAGAAAAACTACATGGGTGTCTATGACGCAAGTTTTTGCCAGTTTTTAGAAAACAAAAAGCAAAAAATTACAACATTTTAGCAACGGATATGATACATGAATTCATGATGGTAGATGCAATATGTTGCCCAAAGTACGCATTCTCCACTCTCATTTTTGTCCGAAAATATAGGCACCGGTAGCGGTGAGCACGACGGGCACCTCCACCAAAATATTTTGGGAAAGGGAGAAAGGTACCTAGTAAAATTTTATCATCCTGTAATGTTAGCAGGTTGCTGTTCGAAGTTAGGAAAGTAGACTGTGGATGTTATTTACATATAAGAAACAATGCAATATTTTATTATTTTACTAATTATAAGAATTTGAAATATGGAATAAAGTATGTTATAAACAGCAAAACTTTTCATTAAAATTCAAACGAAATTAGAGCTAACTTGATCTTTTATTAAAATAAATGTTTATGATTTCTATAAAAATGAGGCATGGCATTTCATGGCAAAACCAAAAGTTGATATTATTGGCCAGTGTCACATTGAATATGTAGTTTCTTTTTCTAAATTATCATCTTAAAAATCATTTTTCTATATACATAGGTATAGTAGCAAATATTACAAAACAAAATTTTGAAAATAATGTTTACTTTATTTAATATGTATTTTTTTATAATGAAATGTAATAAACTGTTTTTTGTATTTTTAAATCGCAATTTTCTGAAGTAAATGTGAACGTTAGCAAAATCTAATATTTTATTCTCACCGTCAATGAATGTAGTCACTATTAGCATTTATTTAAAATATTGTGAAAAAGCCGAAACGAGCTAAACACACGAACAAAATGTATGTCCCTGCAATTATCTAAAAACTTCATTTTTTAACTTAACAAAACGTTGTAACACTTAACTCTGTGACGCACTTAGCGCGAGAGTAATGAATCAAATTCATTTATTAGAGAGCGCATTAAATCATTTACATTTTGAGTTGGCGATTTTAAGTGAAATTAAGGATGAACTCATTGTTACAAATAATGTTGGTGGAATGTATCCTACACCAATTACAAATTATGAAAATTATTTCCACATTGTTACATATAATTTGTTAATATACTGTATGTACTTCGGTTTATTGTAATGTTTACTTCTTTTTCACACGATAACCTTATCCTGTAATTTTATATTTAAGTTTTTAGATAGCGATGTGATGACCGATATCTTAGTGCTTATTTGTATTATGTATATTTATGAACCACATATGTCTTATCAAATTCAAATTACATCCGCTCATAATTAGTGATAATTTATTTAGCCAATTAATATAGATATATTTGATACTTCCTGTGATACTTCGTATAATTTACTAACAAAAACAAATGCTAATTAAGAAAAATAATAAACAGTTAAAATCGCTACGTTTAACATTCTTTATTAGTATTAATAAACAACTTCAAAAAACTGCTACATCAACACCAAACCTAAATATTTTTAAAGAGTTACATATATTCAAAGAGAAATTAATAAGTCAATAATGTATGCATCCTTTGGTTTTTAATTTATGTATAAATATTTTTTGCAGTTGTTTTGTGTTAAACAATTCGTCAATATAGTTAATCGTATTAATGATGATAATAATAATAATTTTATTGTCCAGCCGGTATTACTCCATTAACAACACAATAAAATACAAAGGAAGTAGAAAAGTATTAATAATATAAAAAGATACAATAAGACATGTTAAATTAAAAGAATTACTATACAAGAAGAAAATTAAATATTAATAACAATGTAGAAATAACAGCTGTCTCGCTAAAGCGACAAAGTGGTGTCTAATTAGAAAGAATTTTTTTTAATACAAAATTTGTATTAAAGCTGTATAGTTTCAAAATATTGTTGTGTCTAGGGAGTTTGAGAACGACTAACCAACACCAACTTATATTTTTTTAATGGACGGTTATACATTTTATGATAGACCTTTAAGACCTGATTAAAGGAACATCAATTTTGATTAGGCGCTTTTCAACTGTTTTCAACTGAGATATGGCAATTTCTCGTAGCAATGAAGGACTCAATCAATAAAGATATTATTCCACTAGGTATGCGAATGTAATGTTTGTTTCAGTGTTTCAACATTGTGTTCAAATTGCATAGGTACCATTTGTTGAACTTGAAAGGCACACCTGTAAATTTAAATATGAAAAGCATTACAAATTTATTATTTAAAAATACATATTTCTTGCGAATATGGGCAATGTCGTAGAAGCTATAAGATATCATATCTAAATAAATCGGATTACAGTTTATTGATTTTAAAATATGAATTGCCATTACTTGCATTACATAACATAACCAAAATTAGTTACTTATGATTCTTCATATTTACGAATAAGTAATTTTCCTTAAAAGTTTAAAATTCATAAAGTGACAAGCTTGAAAATTAATATATTAAGTAGGAATAGTTTAAAAATATGGCGATTGTAGTGTAACAAAAACTTGATAGAAAACGTGAAACATATTACAAGCATTTAAATTTAGTTTAGCGAAAAATAATTACCTTGAAAGACATGGTATAGAGGTTTTTGGTATGAAGCTTGTGGCAGCAAAATTTATTCCTTCCGAAATTGCTGAATTTCGACCAAAACCCAATGGCGAATGGACACTGCTCAGGTGTTGCTGAATTAAATCAACAAGGATCGAGAACTTCTCAAACGGGTCACAATTGCTGACAAAACATAAATATATGCAGTGGCGTAACCAGGGTGGGGGGGTTTGGGGTTAAAAAGAAAAGAAAAATTGGGTGATTAAGTACTTGTTAATTTTAAAAGTCTTGACGAATGTATTATTTTAACACACTCTGATGGAAGGAAATAGTAACACTATCAGTACTAACAAATGCGAAAGAAAAACGCGTTCGAAAAATGGACGATCGTGGCATATCTTTGAAGTGACCCCCCCCCCCCATGGTTGACGTGACCCCCCCCCCCCCATGGTTGAGGTCTAGTTACGCCTATGAATATGTAAGTATGACATCGAAAGGTCCAATCTCCCCAATGGAAACTGTCTAAGGAACTGGTCTGAAAAGTTTGAGAATTGTATAAAAACCACTGGTAGCACATGCTTGCACACTTCATTGCTTGTTCTATTCCCAAAGCTATAAAAAAATCATAAAAGGGCGATGTTTTGACGTTAAAAAGTATAGACAGAAAGAAGGAAGTAAATACCATACCAAAACATTACTTCCGTAAGTACTTCGAATATTGAACAAAGCACTGGTAGACTCTGAGAGGATTACTTTGAATGGGACAAAATTGATATTGTTTAGTAAGTAAAGATTTTTTGAGAAATTGAAAATGCTTGCTACATATATATGTGTATGTGTGTGTGTGTGTGTAACATACCTATAACATACAATATTTTCCCATTATTTAATAGTAAACAGTTGGAACAGATTTTTAGTTACGCCATATGACATCAATGAGTATAGAAAAAAGGTGAACATGTCGACGATGTTCTGAGATTATTAACCCCTTATATCTAGCATATAAATAGAGATTAAATACGGTCATCGACCGAGTCATCAAAAAAAAAAACACACGGACATACTATTACGTAATTGTAATTAGTCATTTGAATACAGGGCACGGATATATAATAATATATACAGACTTTAACAAATATTTATTTTTAAGTAGCGACCATATTATGATTTAAAATATATGTCTTTGAAGATACATTATAGATTATATTCACTGCCGCCATTGTAAAATCTAACAAGTATTCTAGTTCACTTCGTGTATTATTCAAATAACTAACAGTAAAACTGCAATGTTAAAGCTTTCGTATAAACGTTCAAAGACTTGTATTCATTGTGATAAACAATATTGCTGATGTTTATGTATCTACTTAGGATAGTAACGTGTTTTATTTTTATAATTGACATTATAAAAGCCTTAGTGCATAAAGAATATATTATGTTATAGTAACCGTTCACAGCTTTGTTGAAGATTTAGAGATTCAAAATCTCCTAATTCTAAAATAACATAAATTTGAAGAGGAAAATGGGTTATCAAAAACGAATTCAAACTTCAAATAAGCGCAACCATTTGTTAGATTTGATTGAATTCTGAATTGTCGGATTAGTAATCATTCGGTCGAACTTTAGCAAGTACAGGGTTATTGACTATATTTGGACCAATAGATAACTTTATTATTTGAAGGATTAGAAAAACGTTTAAATTAGGAAAGTTGTAGGATTTCACTCAAGGCGCTAGAATTTGATATCAGAAAAAACAAACGAACGTCGTAAAGCCGTCAAAAACGGCTAACTTAGTTTTTTTTTAAATGGAATACCCTATATAATGTTACATAATCTGATTCTAAATAAAATTTCGAGTATATTCCATTTATATAACATATACCTACATTCAACTGTTTTCGCGCTATCGCTGATTGAAAATCGTTCTACTAATATGTTTTCTACACACTTCGTATATGAATTTACGTAAGTCATTACGGGGTTTCTATGGAAACATAGTAGTAGTACGATTTTCAATCAGCGATAGCGCGAAAACAGTTGAATGTAGGTATATGTTATATAAATGGAATATACTCGAAATTTTATTTAGAATCAGATTATGTAACATTATATAGGGTATTCCATTAAAGAAAAACTAAGTTAGCCGTTTTTGACGGCTTTACGACGTTCGTTTGTTTTTTCTGATATCAAATTCTAGCGCCTTGAGTGAAATCCTACAACTTTCCTAATTTAAACGTTTTTCTAATCCTTCAAATAACAAAGTTATCTATTGGTCCAAATATAGTCAATAACCCTGTACATTCATTGACATCAATAATTACATTGCGAAATTATCAAGAGTATTCTTTAGACATCTGAAGTGTGTATCGCGATTGGGTGACTCAGTACAATGTGTTAACAATTATATTAAAACACTTGTATTACGTATTGACAGTGAACTAAGTACTTAACTCATGATAAAACAAACTAGTCTCTTCGAACTAACATCATTGGTATTATTAATTTTTAACATTCAAGCTTTCAGGATTATTCGATAAGTTATGCGTATTTATAAAACAAATGTATATCATGCAAAGAATATATTGTCTCTTATAAGAATAAAGACACTTGTACTACAAGTGTGAAAATACAAATCAAAATATGGAATATAAGGATAGACTTTTGGTGACCTTTAACATGCTTTTACAATATCCGATAAACAAGGCAAAAATATGTTTAACACAAAATAATTATCCAACCAACTTTATAAATAAAATAGTTAAATAACACCTTGACAAAGCATATAATAACACCGCAAAGAACACTGATCAAAAACAAAACGTCAATAAACATATGTGGCTATACCATTTGTCAACCATCTTTCTCAGAGACTTTATAAAATACTGGCCCCATATAATATAAAAGTCGCACACAGTAATTATAACAACTTAAAGCGTTTATATACAAAGTTAAAAGACAAAATACCAGTAAAAGAACAAACGCATATAGTATACAAGATTCCTTGTAAGGACTGTGAATGAGTCTACATTGGACAGACAAAACAATACCTGGAAGAAAGAATCAAAGCACATAAAATGCGAAAAATAGTACTGCTTTGAAAAAACACTCAAACCAATTTTCTCATATATTTGATGTTGATCGTGGTACTGTTTTGCATAGGGAATATAACACAAAATCCAGAAATGTATTAGAAATGATCGAAATACAAAAACATCAAAATGCAATAAATGACAGAGGGAAAATCGCAAACTTATCAGTAATACATCGACATTTATTATAAATCAAAACCCCGTATATAATACATTAAAGAAACTCTGTCATATATATAAAAATACATACACTAAAAAGATAATTTTCCCCAGTTGTTGTAATGGCTTTCGCTCTAAATGAAAACAGTACCAGTATTTCACACTGTCAAATGAGTTGTTATATTTTTCGATGCTTGTCATTTAAAACAATTTTAAATGTGTATTAATTGTGCCCCTAATAAGAAAAGAGGCTCAAAACCAGTGTTTTACGTGTTTTTGAAGTAAGTTTTCCTACATATATGTTTTTATATTGTTTATATCTTTATGTTTTTGATTGTTTTGTGATTATGAATTTTAATGTGTTCAAAAAATTAACGTTAAATTAAACATAATGAAAAACCACTAAGTGTTTATTTTTGCCGAAAATTCCCACTAAACTCCATAAGAGATACCTATATGTATAATACATATATTTAGTAGGTAGGATAGATGTGTTAATAATATATGTCAGACAGCATATTTTAGTATAATCAAATTAAGTATATTTTATTCATGTTATAGAATAAGATAGATTTCTGTTTTGTCGAAATAAATAAACAATTAAAAAATCCATAAGACAAATATAACTTAACTCATTAAGGATAGAAATACATATCAACTATAATAACGTCCCCTAGTAGTAATGGAAAAGCATCCTTTTTTTCTCATTTCCTGTCTACAAATCTCCCACCAAGTGTTCGTATACAAATTTTAGTGTGATATTAGTCTTGTCAAGATGATAGACAAATCATTAATATCTTTATAATTAAATGCAAGTGCATATATTTATCATATACCTAATAACAAATTTAAAAACAGATTTAGAAAAGTCCATTTAAATTAATCATAATCATTATACTTTTGTAAGTATATTCAATTTCTAACACATTTTTTGCTTCTTCTTCCTTATATATTATATTTAATTAAAAGGCCTTGTGGAATGTATTGAGAAATAGACATGAGAATGTAACCGCAGTCATAATTTCTTTAATAAACAACGCTTAATTTTCGTATTTTAAAAATCAATTGATTAAGAAATAATTAAGACACCTACAGATCATGTAATTTGCAGTGTTGACAACTTTTGGCGTCTTTTCAACCTCATCCAATTGCATGCTGTTTATAAATTAAGAATTAGCAGTGTGCCCCCAGAGGAGTTAGAAACCTAGGGACGAATAATTGAAATATAGAATGAATTTGCAAATGTTTATTTGTCATTTGTAATAAAAATAAATATTTTAATATTTGTAACATAGCTTCCCTATTATACGCCATATCTCTCTAGAGGTACACTTAGATGCAAAAAAAAATCCACTAAGATGGCGAATATCACCGCTCCAATGTGGTTTGGGGAATTTTTTTTTTGCAACTAAGTGTACCTACTACTAATCAAGCCATGCATTATAACAAATGCTTTACCTTTACTACGATGGAATTTTCCTTGACTTCTTGTACAATCAAATGGATGCTTACCAGAGAACATACTGAAATGGTTTAAAAGTTATCTCGGTAGCCGGAAGCATTATGCATTTAAACAGTGATAGGTACGACATTTTTGTTTATTATATCATATCCACTAATTGATTCTCTATCTGTTGGATCATATCCAAAGTCATCATTCGAAGCACTCTTTAACACTAATTTATCATTAGTCTTCGAATATTGTAATGAATATTCTATTGTTTCCTTTAAATAGCGCACGACTCGGTTTAAATATCACCACATCTCTATTGTTAGAGCTTCATGATAGGGAGTGAAGAAATTAATACATAATATCAGGTCGCGTAATTAAAGAGGTTACTTCCTATTAGCCCTCAGTATGGTTTGTCTGTAATTTTCTGTGGATCCTTATTTCTTAACTTCATGTTAGTCGCCATTGGCGTTGCTGTTGTCTTCCATGCTGTCATTTTGTATTTCTTTATCTCTCTACGTACTTTTCTTGATTTAATTGGACTGTTACTGTATCTTCATTCCATTATATATTTATACCCAAAATGTTTTTATGTTTCTCTGCATTCGTCAATAGATTAAGATGTATATTTGATTATTTCCATCTATTCGTGTAGGTATTTAAATAATTATCACTATCGCCAAGTGCAAAAGAAATTTATTATAACCTTCAGCCATTTCTTTGACAAAGTTTTTAATCAATATATTGGCTCTATTTAACCTGCAAACCATATTTTCATCTTTCTCACACCTCTCTAAGTGTTGGATATAAATTGGTGCTTCATTTTCAATTTTTCATTCAAAAAGGCCTTATCTAAATCTAATTGAGGAACGTGTAGTCTTAATTGATTTGACTGAATAAATAAAATACGTAAACTTAGTTTCAAAAATTATTTAATAATATCACTACAATATCGTTTCGCCAAACTTTGGCTTCATCAGGTGATGAGTAACTGAATATACAAAATTATTACAACATAATATATAAGATAGAATAGAATTAATATCTTCAATGCTGGACTTAAGACACGTTAACAGTTAACCCGATTACCAAAACCGAGATTTTACATTTCTTAAATATCTGTGTAAGACAGAATTACTGTCAATATAAACAACAGTTCTACACATAAACGACAGGTTTAGCAATGGGAAATCCCTTAAGTCCGCTAGTGGCAGAAATATTTATGAACTACATCGAAACACAAATAAGTAAGCATCCCTTATTTAACAATTGTGTTTATTGGTACCGTTATGTTAAAATCGTTTCAAGACCACATTAACACCATACACCCTAATATAAAATTTACAACAGAAATAGAAAAGGATAAATCCATTAATTTTTTAGATTTAACGATTTCGAATAATAAAGGCAGGCATGAATTTGCTATTTTTCACAAACCTAAGCACACAGATACTACTATACATAAAAGTTCTTTTCACCCCTGGTCACAGAAGTTATCAGCGTATGAGTCAATGATACATAGATTAATTAATGTACCGATGAATAAAACTAACTTTGAATTAGAACTAAATAGAATCTACACGATAGCTAACAATAACGGCTATACAGTAAATTTAGTAGACAATATTCTTGCCCGAAAACGAAAAAAGCAGGCTTTATCGTTAATTTATCCAAAAATACAAGAAAAGTCAGATAACAAATATAATGCTATGCCTAATATAGGACATACATCAATAAAAATAGGTAAACTAATTAAAAACGTTAAAAATGAGTCAATAGCATTTAAAACTAATAATTCAGTTCAAAAATATATTAGAAATGATAAAGATAAAACGGATGAAAGGTTGAAATCGGGGGTCTATATGTTGACTTGTGAGTGTGATAAGGTATATGTGGGTCAGACAGGCCGTACTTTTGAACAAAGGAGCGTGGAACATGAAAAAAGATATATGGGTAAAAAAACGGACTCTACTTTTGCAACGCATTGTATAGATGAAGAACACGAATTCAATAGAGATTTTAAAGTTTTACATATACAAGGCAAAGGACAGAAAGTTAATTTATTAGAAACCTTAGAAATTAATAGATATAGTAAATTAGGTAGTGCTTTAAACGATCAGACTCAGTTCAATTATTCCCCGTTGTTACAATGCTATAGTTTATAAAATACCCCCACTCATATCCCATACTTTTGTGACGCTATATATTATGTTGTAATAATGTTGTATATTCAGTTACTCATCACCTGATGAACCCAAAGTTTGGCGAAACGATATTGTAGTGATATTATTAAATAATTTTTGAAACTAAGTTTACGTATTTTATTTATTCAGTTAAATATGGAGTTTCAACATGTATCAGCCTCATCAATTAATTATTTAATTGATTTGCTGTTATAATGAACTTTCGAATTGTAGCCATTTTCGCCTCTGGTGAGTAATTTTTTTTTTTTGCAAAGTGTTTCCCCCATGCATGAAGCATTGAGCTACAAGTCTTGCTTTATAACGTTCATTCCTTTGATTTTCATTTTTAATAATTTGCTCTCAATAACTTTTCATAATCTGCTCTTTCAACTAATTCCCACACATTATTTTCTTAGTTTTAAACTTAAGTAAGCTTGTCAAGACCACTCAAGCCATCTAGTGTAATTATTCAAATGTTTTATGTCCTTGTTGCATAAGAGATACCGATCTCCGAAAGAAAAGATTTTTGTTCAATTTGTCGGCTCAAAAATTTGTAATAATAAAAAAAAAATTGTTTAAGGTTATTTATTATAAAAGATTATTGCGGCATATATATATATGTGAAAGCAGTTATCGCCTTTAAAATGAAGGGTCGTATGTTGGCATAGTCTTATGTATTATACAATATGCGTTGGTTCCTTGATACTTTACATATAAGCCTATGACAATGTTGGATAATATGTGCTGTCGAGCAACAATTACCGATCATTTTAAAAGGCGATGACTGAAAATATAATACAAAGGTTACCACTACCATAACATTAAAATAAAAACAGTATAATGTATAAAATCACATACTACTCGAATAACATGATTCTATTACTAAACATAAAAATTATTACTTACTAACATTGCAATAACTTTGAGCATATAATGCAATTTACGTTGAAATCACAGCACCACAGTTAATCTCACTCGAACAGGATATGAGATATTTAAATACAATTACAAATAACAAATACAAATGACCTGTAAATTTTAAGTAATATCTAACAGTAATATACAATGGCGACTGCAAGATTATATATATATGCATATATATATATATATATATATGTATATGCAAAAATGAATGTTATGCAGGTTTCTCTATATACTCCATTGGCCGCGGGTATATGAAATATCGTTTTCACATACAATGTGATCAATCTCAAGTGAAGGTTGCGTGGCCTACATTTTTAAGTTGGCAACGATGACTAGTTGGTTATATTGAGAAACACTTGTGTGTAGGTTATGTGCACATATGGTTTTGACAGATCAAACATTTCACCTGTACGTATCTGTCTAACAAGAAAATACCCTAATCTAGGGATTTTTAAAGATACCACCACACTTTACTTGAGATTGATCTCATTTTACAAAATATGGCTGAAAATTAAACAGTTTCTACTTTTACGCTTGTGTAAATGTCGCACATAAACAAGTTAGTTGTTATAATTTTTTTTATATACTTTTATTAGGAATCATAAGTTCTATTAACTTATTGTTTGCCACAGGAACTACATAAATTCGTATTTACTAAAACCAAACATACGCAAGTAACAAATTTTAAGATATACGAGGACAGGACGACAGCACACAACACTCATGCACAATAATATGTGATAATATTCCAGTTGGCAGCACTGACAATATACATCAAATACTAGAATGTTTTCTATGAAGGCATTCTAGTTTTGATACGTGCCAGTTCTAAAGACGTCTGAAGAAATATGCGACGTATTAGACGAAAGTATTTTATTATACATAACCCTTCAAAGTGTTTAAAAATAAACTATTTATCTAATAAATAGCCAGTAGCAAAGAGGGACTTCAAATATAAGTTGTGACAGAGTAAATAAAACCCGCAACTAAATATTGGTTGTCTAAAGCAACGTGTTCTTGTGGATAGCCTATAAAGTTACCATCGAGCTTTTATACAATAATAATAAACAATAAGATATGACATATCTTATTGTTAAGTACATATCTGATATGTACCTACTTAACTACTTGATATTTTCAACGAAGTTATTACAAGGTTGATAACTTTTTTAATATTATATTAGCAAAGAGGCCTACATGTCATTAAGCAAGCTAACACTGAATAATACGAACTATTAAACTTCCCGATGGAGTTTCCATACGCCTAATATTCATTTGAAAGGACACCTAGGTATACTATACATATATTAACACAAGAGCGACAAAGAAAGCAGCTATACCTATATCAGAGTTATAGCTGTTGTTACAACTAAATGTATTTTATTAATTTTGGTAGTGGTAGTAGTAATTAGTGATGTTGGATTCGGTTATTTTTCAGTACTTGTAACTATCCATTACTTTCGAATTCAACATCCGTTACTTTTTATTCGTTACCGAGTACTCGTCCAAATGGGGAATATGTATAGTTAATATATGGTACTAAACCAAATGTTCACTGGTATGCTAATTTTATTATATAATACGTTAAATAAATAAAATTCGTTAAAAGAATCACATAAAACATTCCAAGTCAAAATCAAAAGTAAAATGCCAAATCCTAAAGCAGTGGTGGTTCTTTAATGAGGGCAAGTGAGCAATTGCACCCCCTGAAATTTTGAAACAAAACAAACCAAGCGGCGACTAACTGTGAAAGTATTTATTTATTACGTATTCATAGTTATTGAACAGGAACGTGGCGTGCGCGGCTCGCGTAACAACCTACATGCACCGATCGTCGTCACAGATATAATGACGACTAACAGCGCAAGAAACTATTCGAGAGAAACATACCCATGAGCAAAGCCCAACCGTTGCTCCGTTAAGCCATTAACATTACATTGAAGGTGGGGAGAACTGTATTTTGTTCTACTTCCATATCGTATAATACATAGCGTGTGAGCAAGATCCCCAGTCTGCTCACCGCTGTTGTAAGATGAATTTCGTCTCTGCGTTACAGAATAACACGTTTTCGGGGTTAACGTACGATGAAAAAATCGCAATAAAAAATCTTAAACGGCCGATGCCTCGATTATGTTTAGAAAATAAACAATCTGTTAAAGGTAAAGACGTTATAAGAAAATTCAAAATGAATATTTATCAGAAAAATGACTGGATTTGTGCGTGTGAAATTAAAAATACTTTGTTTTGTTTTCCGTGTTTTTTGTTTGGTGGTGAACCGTCTTGGTCAAAGAACGGAATAAAAGACTTAATTCATCTTAGTGCTAAAATTACGAAACATGAAAATTCCGAAGGGCATTTGAAAAATATATTTAGTCTAAGAATGTTAGGGAAAAAATAACATTCAGAATGTTTTAGATTCATCATATAGAAAAGCAGGTCGACAACACAATGAACAGATAACAAAAAATAGGTATGTGTTAAATTTAATAATAAATTGCATTAGATTTTGTGGCGCGTTTGAACTGGCACTTCGGGGTCATGATGAACGGCAAACGTCGAAACCAAGGGCATTTTTCGGGAATTGATAAATTTTACGGCAGAATTGGATAAATCGCTCAGAGATCACATCGAAGCAGCACCGGTTTTTAAGGGATTATCAAAAACGATACAGAATGAGCTGCTTGATGCAATGTTGAACGTGTATCATGAACAAGTTTCCAGTGAAATTAAAGCAACCGACTTCATATCTGTGATAGCTGATGAAACCACAGATGTGTCCAATCAGTTTCAGTTGGTGGTTGTTTTAAGATATATTGTGAACGCGAGACCGGTCGAAAGATTTTGGAAATTTCTTCTGCCTAGTGAACATGATGCTAATTCTTTATCTGCCTCCATCCTTAACGAAATTAGTTTGCTTGTTGATGACCCAGAAAAACTGATTGCACAGAGCTATGATGGGGCAGCAGTCATGAGTGGTGCTATTAACGGCGTGCAAAGACATGTCCAAGACCAGTATCCAAGGGCCAATTTTGTACATTGTTACGCACATCAGACAAATCTTATTATGTCACATGCTACATCGAGCAGTAGTAATTGCAGAATTTTTTTTTTGCCAATCTGACGGGATTATGTACTTTTTTCTCCACTTCACCACAACGAGCTGCAAGATTGGAAGAATTCCTTCAGAGGAAAAGCTTACCTCGTTCTTCAAAAATAAGATGGAACTTCAATTCTAGGACAGTGAATACAATATATCGTCGGCTTAATCTGCAAAACACGTAAGTCCATAATGTGGAATTTTACAGGAGAGACAAAAAACGTTTCAAAATTTTAGTATCTTTCTTATTTAAAATCTGGCGAAAGAAAGTCTTATTGTATTATATTTATGTATTATTTTTACGGTCGATTAAAAAAAAAAGGATGCCGAAATATATTTAAATGGACTTACGCTTTTTTCCAGTTGATTTTTGTAAGAGATGGGACTTACGCCACGTTATTATTTAACATAAAATGGATTAACAAGATTTAAAAAAAGGTTATTTATTCACAAAAATTATTAGAACAAAGAGGCGAAACACAAAACAGAAAAATAAACATTGTTAATTATTCAATTTAAGAAAATAATGAAATTTGCATGGTTGAGAATATAATTTTAAATCAAAAACTAAAATTATTTATTATTATTATAAAATTATTTGAACGGCAAATTGTCGTAAAAACTGTGATAATCGCTTTTAATACTTTTCTTCAAGCTTTGCAACTGTAAAAATTTTTCACGTTTAATGGGGATCGGTTCTTTATATAAATGTGGAAGCTCATTTATTTGACACATCAATTCCTTTCTTTTTTCCTTACTGACTCGGCTGTACATCAGTTCCACAAAGTTTTCCGGGTGTCTCAATTTATAGAAAAGGGAACCATCGGGTAGGTATCTTATGGCACGTATATCAGTGACACAAGGATCTCCTGCCCTTTTACCTGGACGCAATGATTTTAAGAAATCTAATTTCTGGAAATCTTTGAAGAAGTCATAATTTAAATAAAACACCTTATAAGGCTTAGGTTTTTCCCGAGCTCTTTTACATAGATTTACGTAGTCCGCTGGTACATTTATGTCTGTGCGGCGCAGTTTTCGTTCAATTGTGGAATGGATTGAGTCCGCTTCCATCTGGGTGTGGCCCTTCTCCAGAAATTTTTGTTCTATTGTTATACCTAAAATCATCGATAAATTAATGAGCGCATTGGCCAGAGTTGAATTCCTATTTTGTGATGTACAGCCATCACTGTACAGTATTATCTTCTCTTCAGATTTCATGCTCGGAAAAATATTATCTGTAATAAATTTACAAATGATCGAAGCGTAATCATTGGCTGAGAGACCCCCAGCGGACTCATGCCACAGATAACAGTATCCATCTTTGGTGGCCATGTCAAAAAACGTAAAGTTATGAACCATTAATTTTTGTTTAAAATAAAGTGATGAAGTATTTAACTTTGGTGATAATAAAACTGATTGCAGGTCCATGCAGAACACCCTGTTGTTTGAGTCTTTGTCTCTATTTTTTTCTTCTCTAGCTTCTTTCTTTTTTTCTTGATGAAGATTAAATATTTCATCTGACATATTTTTGGTTTTGAAAGCAACGCATTGGTCACATTCATCTTTCTTTGGTCGAAATATTGACAAGTTCATTTGTTCAAACACATGACTGAATGAAGCAATTGATAGACACCGGTACTGTTTGTTGCTGCACCATTCCTTATAAAACTTATAAATTGATGACTTGGATTGCCAAATTGGTTCTAGATATAGTTTCTTCGATGACGAACGACAATAATGTGACTCAACTTTAGGCAACTCGTTGAAAAATCTTTCTAAGTTTAATTTTAGGTCTTGGTATCGACGAGTATTAGATTTATCTTGCCCTGTATTATCTTTGACAATTGGCACCTCAATTGGTACAGAGTTACCTTTTTCCTTATTTTTTAACCAGTCTAAAATCATATTTTCCTTTACGTCATGAGTTTTTAAAAACATCTGTTTGCAAACCCTTACACGTTCATCTCCTCGTCGCAAAAAATACACTAAGGATTCTGTTCTTCTAGATGCACCCGCCTCTTTTCTGTTTCTGTGTCTTTTAACCTTTTTAGATTCTACTAAAAACGACACGTAAATTTTTTTTTCGGACCAGGTCATGTCGGACCAAAATGTTTGGAATATACTTTTTCTTTCATCTTCAGAAAAGTCTCGACATTTCAAAACACAGTTATTCTTCAACGAGAGTTTGCAGTGACAAGGATTTCCTAATTTTCTTTCCTTTTTGTGTACGTCGTAAATCCACTTATTATTAATTTTTTTTCTGCCATAATATTCTTTTCCTTTCTCGCGATGTAACTTCCTTTTCTTTTCACTCCATTCTTTTTCATCTACAAATTGCCTTTTTTTTCTCTTTGGTCTTTCTGATAAATGATTCTCAAGAGAGTTGCTGTCCAGTACGTAATCAAATATTCGTGCTTCTGTTTCATCGGCTTTTGGTGCAGATCTATAATTCTGATTTGCATTCTTCTCTTCATCCCCCGAGCTCTCATTCTCGCTTTCTTCGTGCAAGTCGCTTACAGAATTGGACTCAACTTGAGGTACAAAATCCGGATCATGGTTTTGTTCTGCTTTTGCTGCATTATATTCTAATATTTGTTCCTGAACATTTTTCCACACCAACGTATTATTATTAAATAAACTTTTATCTCTATCATCTAATAAGTCTTTTTCGGCAGTCTTTGTAGTGTGGTTAACCATTTCAGTCGATTCCAAAACATTCATAACATCACATTCATTTTGGTCATTGCTAAACGACTGAAAGTTTTGGTTTTCAGCTAAGTCAGAGTTCATACCATTGTCTGCATTATTGAATAGGGGTCCAGTTATTTCAGGAATATCTAAAAGTAACATTTCATCTTGATAACTACAACTGGACAGTGACGAAAATTGATTTTGGAAATTGTTGTTGCTGGAGTTTAAAACTCTCGTACACTTTATTTCTTCTGCTTTTGAATCTGTTTGCACCATTTCCATTATTTTAAGGGTTCCACTTCCAAAATTGGCCATGTTGTCCAAAAAAAAAAAAAATTGTAAAAATTTACGTACTCTAAAATTATGTAAGTCCACAACATGTTAACAAAATGTTATTAAGTTGATTTTAAGAATATCGCGTAAGTCCAACTTCTGATTAAAACTATCAATTAAAGCCAAAACTATCAAAATCTTTGACTCTACTAGTTACTAACATTATTACGTCAACTTACCTTCAGTTATAAAGCCTGCTACGCAATGAAATGTATTTATCACAGCCAATTTCGCATAAAATTCACTCTGCACGCATGCATCGCCATAGATTGTAACAGAAACTGCGGACTTACTGGTTTTGCGTTTTGTTTTCAAACAACTAGGACTTACGTGGAAAACGAATCACTGCATTTTAACGTTTTCAATTCTCTTGGAGATACTGGGAATTTCTTAACTCATAGATTTTTTTTTTCCCAACAGATGGCACCAAAATGTCGATTTTGACCAAAAGTGGACTTACGGGTTTTGCGGATTAAGCCAACGATATGAGCACCGAGAAGAAATAATTAAAGCTCTAGAACAAATCGAGGGAGAAGCTAGTTTACAAACTACCATTCATCAAGCTGGTGCCAATTTGAGAATTTTTAGAGGAGGAAAATTTTATCTATTGGTTGACTTTCTTTCATAAAATTATGCCACATGTGGACATATTGTTTAATCAATTACAAAATGTCAATACAGATGTATTAAAAATCAAGAATAATTTAGATAATTTTGAACGCGCTATTGGAAAAATTCGAACCGAAATCGCTGACAGATAATCAGTTGGTTAAACAAAATGACTCAAAACTGACTCCTCGACCATCAACGCGAGGAAGAGCAACTGATAGTAGCCGAAGACGGAGGGAAACTATTGAAGTGTGCGATATTATTTTGCTTGAAATAAAAACTAGATTTCGGTATACAGGGCACTTAATATTAGCAAACTTAAATTCTTTTAAACAGTTCTCCTCATTTCAAAAAAAAATTCCGGAAGATTGCCTTAAAGAAGCAGTAAAATTTTATCCATGCCTCAATGAAAGCAGACTACAAACTGAATTAAGTGTTCTATATTCTAGAGAAGAATTTAGGCAAAATATAGATGTCAGTGCTGTAGGTCTGCTAGGCCTTCTGCTGGATGGATTAAGCGACACCTTTAATGAAGTTGTTAAGCTTTTAAAAATTGTCATTACAATCCCAATGACAACGTCTGAAGCGGAACGCCAGTTTTCACGGCTGAAGAAAATAAAAACTTTCCTGAGAAATACAATGAAAGAAGACAGATTAAATGCCCTTACTATGTTATCTTGTGAAAAAGAATTTATAAATGATTTCCCAAATTTTAATGAAAAAATGATAGAACAAACTGTACAATGAACAGTACCTGTCTGGAACAGTATGTCGGTGAAACTTATAAAGATTGGGTAAGCGTCCTTGTATTATACTTTTTAATTTTGAAATTATGCACTCCCTATGTGAACCACCCCGAGCCGCCACTGGCTTAAAGTATTTTTCAAGGAGTCCCCAGTTTATTTACGATAGGCGAGATATTCTATCATAAAACCATAGAAATCTCCGACTCCGATCACACAAATAAATGTAGAATGTAGTACATGGGACAAAGTTTATTTTACACTGCATCAGTACAAAAAGTTCAAACAAAACTTTTATAATGAAATTGACCTTCGTAAATGCAAGTAATACTAATAATTGGTTAAGTTCAAATATTTTGTACAAAGTTATTTATTCTAAATTATATTTTTTAATAAAATATTTCAGACAAGAATGTATTCTAAAAGTTATATATTATGTGAGTAACTATTTGAAAAAGTAACGAATATTATTTGAAGCCAGTATTCGTTACTTCGGATCTTATCGAGTATCGAATACTTTAGTAACGGATAGTTACATTTGCAACACCACTAGTAGTAATCACTGCAATAGTCATGTTTTAGAATTTATTTCCTTCATGTGATTCAGTTGTTAAAATGAATAGAATTGGAAGTATGGCCAATGTTGCAATGAAATTTTTAACCTATTTGGGGGCTAAATGATTTCTTATTATGCATGTAATTTTGTAAGTTGTACTGGAATGATAAATAATGAGTATAAAATTAACGTTAAAAATAAAATCAAAGAATCTCAGTTCTCGTTTACTTGATGAATCTGCTAAAGTACCTACTGTCATGTAGTGGATAGAAGCGTTATCAGTGAATTGTGCTTTAGAAAGAAATTGAGGTATTGGGAGGTGTCGAAGATTTACTTGTTTATATAATTCCTGTTTTGTATTTAATCTTATAGTCTTATTCAAGAGGAAAAAGAATATATGTGTGTAAAATATAGCAGGCAGGTCAACGAAAAATGCGGTTATCTACAGGAAATATGTCCCAAATTATAAGTAAACCAACAATGAATTTAAAATGTTTTTCTAGTTGCAGCAATCATCCCATCCTTGTATAGGTGCCATCTAACTATTATTTAAACATTATTTCTTATAGCAACTCCAAATTATATTTTAAACATGAACAATGCATTTTAATTTAAAATCATCTACCCTCACTAACTCTTGTACAAAATACGAAAATATATCTACATTTATTTTCATGCAAATATGCACTTATCCAACAATTACATACATATATAAGTATATGATTCATAACTGTAGTAGCAATTATTCACTGAATTTACAAGTAATTAATATAATTTATAAAAGTTCTAAAACTGATCATATACGTAAAACACGAAAAGAAAATTGTGACTAGATATGAACTCCAAATTACTTAAATTATAATAAGAGGAAGATTTTGTTTAATCTATAGGTATTTGTCTAAATAATTTCTTAATGCTAATCCATACATATAAAAACACTATTTCTAAAATAAAAAATATGTTGTCGTCATTATTTACTTGTTAGTCAAATAAATATGCCATATTAATCGCCTGAAAACATACGTCAGAATACAATCCAGTATGTTTAGTTGCCTAACGTGCATTCTTTAAATTTCTCAATAATTTATTATCTCCATAAAGTTACCAATTTTCGTATAAATAAAAAAGTCTACAAGTCTTTTGAATTATCAAATAAGTAACATATATATTACTTTTAGCCTTTCTTCGTACTGGCTGATACTCAAGAGTATTTTGAAACTTCTGATTCTAGATCGGATGTGCTACTAGATACATTCGTTTGGGTGTCAGAAGATTTTTGTTTTTTAACTGACCATTCAACCAATACGAAGCAAATTGTACCAAATACGGCTGTTAATAACAAGATGCCGAGTTGAATGTAGAGACCAATATGGGACGAGTAAAAGAAACAGGCGGCAGCGGCAACTGACTGAAAAAATAAAAAGGCAAACAGAAACATTAATATAAATTGATTATAAATAAATATAAAATAATTATTAATTAGTTTAAAAGAACACGTTTAGAATGTACGTTATGCTATTGTTATGCTTATAAATTAAGTATTTTATTCTACTTGTCTCGCGTTTCTATAATAATAATAATAATAAAGGAAAATTGTTTTTAGGTACCAATGGTACGAACAAACGACAAGTACGATCAGTAAAATCAGTGTCGCACCTAGAAGGTCGATTCGGTAAACATCCTTCATTATTTTGTGCCTAACTTCGCCAACCAGATAGCAATTGTTGACAATACGTCATACACGACAATCAAAAGGTCTCATCACATAACATGCAGGTACTATAGAGAAGTTAAAATTCATATGAGAATTATTTTTTATTAGCTTATTACACATTATAAAATTACAACAACAAAATCTCCCCACGTTCTTCATTGGAAACGCATTTTTCCATCTCGCCGACACTTTACTGAATTCAAGATGGTCAGTAATTCTTATATGAACAGTCCAGATACTTATTTCAATATAAAGCAATTTTAGACACACACATGCGGTGGCCTTATTCTACCCTTGTTCCATACGTACATAGATCAAGGGGAGGAGTGCTGTATGGGGCACTTATCGAGGCAGGCTCTTGTCGATGCGACATTGGTAAATTTTGGTTACGGCAACCTGGTGACCACTTAAAAAGAAGTTAAGCCACCTAAGTGCCATACTTCACGACAGAGTATTATTCACGAACTGTGCTATAAGTCAACACTGGCTTTCCTCTAGGAACGACAGGCAAATCCGGACGCCTGTCGTAGATGGAGCAAAGGGCACGCACTGGCCTCTTTTTCATTTTTTTCTTGCCAAAATATTTTACATATAATTAGGAGATATTTGCTTTTCCATGACTGCGATTCGTAAGACAGGATGTTTTCGTTATTGCTTTGAAAAAAGTAAAATTTAATTTTTCGGTCAATATTTGATGTTTACCATATTTCGCAAATAAATTAAATGCCTTCTGTGCTAGGCCAATTCTCCCGAGTATGCCTTTTCTGTCAACTTTCTTTCTTTGCTTGTTTTATCTGCTGCTATTTGATTAGGTCTTACGTTTACATTTCTATCTTGTCTATTCTCTTCATATCTCTTGTTTTGTGGACAAGCAACATCACGAATAAAAATCCGGCGTCTCGTAGGTCGATATAGAACAACATTTAAACTCAATTAATTTTTAAGGTAAATAGCTTCTTTAGAAGCTTCAGTAATAGCCATGTACTTCTTTCACTGAACTAGGATCTCCCACTGAAAATGGAGTTTCCTCAGTTTTCTTTTCTTCTGTATGCAAAGCAGGTAACAAAATCCCTATAGGTTTTTGTTTTTCTTTCTCTTTGTGATCTTCTGACATCTGGAATTGTGATATTTTCCGCATTTTCAGGAACGTATGATTCATCACTTAGTTCTTCTTCAGAAAATGTTTGCTCTGCCGTATCACTGTATTTAGAAATCACACTTTGGTCTCCAACTCTTGATTTGAATTATTACATTCTAACACTGAATTTTCTGTGTTTTTCTTTCTTACTCTTTCTTCTGCATGAAAACCCATGTCATCATACCTGTCTGTCTCTTTTTCAATGATATGCACATCTCTACTTGTAGATACTCGATTTGTTTCTGGATTATACAGTCTATAGCCTTTCGTGGTTTCAGAGAATCCAACTAGAATTAGTTTTACAGACTTTTTGTCCCATTTTGATCTTTTTCCTTTGGGAACACGAGTCATTGCTTCACTACCAAAAATTCATAAATGGCTCAAATCTGTTTTTCTATTAAAGAACATTTCTTAAGGTGTCTTTGGTATATTGGATGTTGCTGACCTATTTCAGAAGCGTTTTTCTAAATCTGCTTCAAACAATGAACATCTTGCTTTCTCAACCAAGGACCGGTTTAATCTTTCTGCAAGCCATTTTGTTCTGGGGAATAAGGATTCGTTGTCTGATGAACTATTCCCTGTTTTCTCAAGTAACTTTCAAATTCCGCACTAACATATTCACCACCATTATCTGTACGTAGCACTTTAATTTTCCTTTCAACCTGTTCTTCAACCAACACTGAAATTCTTCAAATTTTTCAAGGGTTTCATCTTTCGTTTTAATAAAATAAACATACGACATGCGGCTGAAGTCATCCTGGAACTGCACAAAAACTTTGATCCGCCTATGGAAGTTGTCTCCATGGGTTCTTCCAGATCGCTGTGCACCAAGTCCAATAAACCAGTCGCTCTAGTACCTGAATGTTTATAAGGTTGTCTTGATTATTTCCCTTCACAACAGATTTCACAATTTTCTTTATTTATTTTTAATTGACCACCGTAGCTGACTCCATCCACTAATCCATCCTTCATTATATTCAAATAGTTTGAATTGACGTGTCCTAACCTCCTGTGCCAAATTTCTCCTGTAGCTACCGCCTGTCCAGCAAACAAACACTTTTCAAAAGCATTAATTTTATAAACACCATCATTCAAAGAAGCCTTAGCCACCAACACTTTTTGAGTATTATAGATCCTGCAACCGTCTTTGTCAAATTCAACAGAATTGCCATTCTTTAAGAGTTCGCTGACTGATAATAAATTTGTAGTTAAGCTAGGTACATTTTGTGCATTTCTAATTTCTATTTCAAAATTCGCATCATCCACCCTAGTAATTATCTCAACTTCACCACAACTTTGCACTGGAATTTCGGTATTATCAGCAATCATAATGTCATTTAGAAGTGATTCTCTTTTATTTAATAACCAATCTTGCCTGCAAGTCAAATGAATATTCGCACCAGAGTCCAGATACCATTCATTTTTGTTGAATTTTGTACTAAGGAACACAACATTAAGAGCACTATTACTTTGACTGTCTTGTTTACGGTTTGTTTGTGGGCATTTTGACATAAAATGTCCAGGTTGCCTGCACTTAAAACAAATTATTTCATTTTTGTCTTTGTTTTTCTTATTGTTGTCATTTAGGTATCGCTTGTGTTTGTTTTGATGTTTCTGGTGGTCTACTTTGCCGGCGAACGCACTAGCTGTCGAACTTGCATGAATGCTGCCCTCTACTTGCATATCGAGCAATTTAGCTTTTATTGCGTCGGTGGTAATATTAATCCCGCTATGCTCCAGCGCCATTACCATCGGAGTAAATCTTTCCGGCAGTCCGTCCAAAAGTAAACTTCCCACTAGCGTTATATCAAGTTTCAGATCGGCCCTAGCAAGCTTTTGCGATATTTCGATCACTTGATTCACATATTCCTCCATAGTTGAACAATTTTCTGGTCGCAATGATACTAAAGTACGGAGAAGTCCAATCTTTCTAGAAAAGCCCTTGTTTTCTTAGAGATCTTTGAGCTTATCCCAAACTTATTTAGCTGTTGTAGAGTCCTTGACATGTACATACAAAGAAGAATCAAGAGATAACACAATCTTTGCCTTTACTTTGGCTATGTCCATACTATTACTTTCCAAACTACTTATACATTTGACCAGGCCTTCCAATATAAGAAAATTTTCCATGGCATACGACCATTCCTCATAATTTTCTCGGCCTCGCAGTTTCGGAATGTTAGAAAGATAGTTGACGGCCATTTTGTACGCGATAACTTGACGCACCACTATACTCTTCAAGAAAAGTATAAACGAGTCTACTTCACGTAACAACTACTGAGACATAAGTCTTTACGACACGTAACTTAACTTTTCACTACCGAACGCCCTGGGCACCATAACCTGTTAATGTAAATTATGAGGCGGGTGAGAAGAAATAAAACTATACCGTTCTGTTTGTTAACATGTGATAGACTGACTTTATTCATATTATTATTATTATATGGATGACAACTCAAGTAAGACAGAAAGCCACTCACAGATGGCGCGACAGTCATTATTGTTAGTGTTGAGATACATAATATCAACAAAAAGAAATACGAGTGAGATATAGTAGAATGCAATCGACATTGATGGATCATGTTCATTCGAAAAATACATAATATTGTTGTATCCACTAACTTCAAACATCAAAAATATAAACATATAATTTAAGGAAAAAGCCAAGTAAGTATAAAACACGAATAAATTCCTAAACAACAAGCAAAACCGCAGTTGGACAAAGTAGTTTATAAAGCTATATACTTACCTACTTCATTGAATGGATATTAATCGCGGTGATAGATTAAAAAGAAAACTCAAGTTTCTAATATTAAATATCTGGGAGAGTGAATTAGAGAATACGACAACTTGTAGCAATTGACATGGATATATAGAAAGGTAATGGGGTATTTAAACAGACTAGATATAAAATAAAAAGAGAAGAAGGGAAAGGCCATGGTGCAAGGAAGGGAAAATGTAGTTCCTAATGTTACATTGTGCTATATTAGTCCTTAAGCAAACACTGTAGATACAAATTTAAAAAAGAAAAGTAAAAACACACAAACAATTTCATAGACAAAGCACCATAGTTAGTGAATGTCTAATGAATATTTTCAAATATGGACAAAAATAATTTTCATCTTAAAAATATTAACCTTTTTCAATTCTTCATTTTCAACATACATATTTAAAAAAAAGCACTTGACTTGCATAATGCAAGTTCCAATCTTGGTGTAAAGTTTGTGGCGTGTACGATGTATACAGGGTTAGTTTTAAACAGCGTCATAAAAAAAGGGGGCGAAAGAAAAATATGAGTAACGCCCGTACAAAAAAAATCGCACTCCAATGCGTACGCATTGATGAGAAATTGATTTTTCTTTCCTCAAGTCCGAGCCTGTCGCAGTTAATATGAAAACATAATAATTTTCATATAGATGAATCTAAATAATATACTTCTATTTAACGGAAAAAAACATGGTAATGCACCGAGGTTGTCGATCTTTTCCACAAAAAGGCGTCCTATTCACACAAAAAAACATTGCCATAGAAAATCTTTTCAATTGCCATTCATTCTCAAAGGTTGTAACTATTTGCATTTTATCGTTTTTTTGGAAGAACCTTAAACTGGTATTTACGTAAATACGTATAGGATAAACAAAGTTATGGACCGACTTTAACTACATTTTGGCCATAAAAATTTAGAAATTTTTGATAAGTTACAAATAAATTTCCTTTTTGATTTTCAGTTAGACATTTATACGTATTCTTCAGCTTCGCATAGCCTGGTACTTATTTAGCGGTAACCCTGTATACTGTACGTATTTACATATTTATGTTTAGGTGATAGTGAATATGAGGGTTTTTTCACAAACATTTTAAAATACTCAATTACTTGTCTTTATGATCCAATTAAAAATATATCTTCAATAAAATGATATAAAAAAATAAAATACAGCGGATAATATCTTTATTTACTTGCAATCAAACTTAAATACAATAAGTACGGAAAATACAAATAAATCCAACCATTCCACGTTTACATTCATCATAAAAAAATATGAACGATAAAGCCAGTAAATGAAATAGTGTCCTATCAGTATATATACATAAATCTTTAAAAAAAATTTAGGTCACAGCACGTTACCTCCATTGAGTGTAATAAACGAGACGGTAAAATTTAACAACAACGGTGTAATGAACTGCCTTAAATATGATACATGACAGTTTTAATAACCTACTTGACGATTGTTTAGACAGATGTAGTTATTATTTGAAATTATACTATAATAAATTTTATTAACGAATATTACGTATCTGTATTGAAAACCCCATATATTTATTATATTCCAATATTGACGAGCAATATAATTTCGGGTAGACATTTGGTAATATAAAATACTATTCATTCTAATTTTTCAAATAAATACACAAAAATAATTAGTTTGTTTTTAAAAATAGAGTGAAGTACAAATGCAAAATTGTGTGTAATTACCTTAATTACAAAATTTAATTAGGCTCAGACTCTTTTCAATGCTACTTACAAAAACAAAACCATCAACTTACAAACCGTTTAGAAGGACTGATTTTTCGTTTTACATCTTCACAATTGACACTGATAATATTAATTATTGGAACTGAGATATGGAGCACCATAGCTCAATTGATTAGAGCACGGGTCTGGCAAACTCGGAATATGCGTTCCAAAAATTGTTATAATTAAATTTTGCTAGTTAATAGTATGAGTGTTAATAGGGAAGATTTTAACTTTCAAGTAAAGAAGTAATGTTCATACCTGAGTAAATTTAAAAATGGCAAATGCAGACGCACTATCATTTGCAAAAACATCACCCAAAATGGAATAGACTTGAGTATTGAAACAAGCATCGCCAAAGCCCAAGAGGAACGAACAAAATATGGCAAGGTATGCATTAGTTTGGATAAAGGCTTCTTGTAGTGTATCTCCAAAGGGAGCACTGTTCGGCAAGTTTAGAAATATCAGGAAAAATGCCGATACATGAATGATAAAACCTCCAACTATAATTGGATCTCTTCCCCATCGAATAGTTTTCGCACCCAATAAACCAAATATAGCTCCTCCTAAAATATGAAATTACTATAAGTGTTCAAACTAAGATACTAATAATGGGTTTTTGTTTTATTACCTAAAACTTCTCCAACGCCAATGAAAATACCAGAAAGGCCGACTAACTGCGTGGCAATATCGCCTAATTGCTTAGTGAATCCTATACTAGGACTGTAAACACCACTATAAAATGAAAGTTCAACTCCTATAAAAATTGCAATATATCATATTCTGACAATTAAATGTAAAGAGTAATATTTTACCTGTATAAAAGAATGTAATACACAAGAGTAACATATTCTTCGTGAGGAATAATTTTCCCGAATCCTTCAAAGCTTGCACTGGACCTCTGTTTTCTACTGGTGTTACGGTACCTTCATCGGTTCTTGCTTTTGGCAAGAAAAATACTACCACTGTACCCGCTGCAGCTATGCCAGACAATACACCAATTACCAAAGTTCGAGTGCCTTTGTCTATTTTAGTTAGACCTTGGAATTGAATAAAAACAAACAGATTTCCAATAAACATGCTGAAACAAATTTGAATTTAATTGGCTTTCGTCATATTTATTTCATACTAATGTTATAGTTTATTTCAAAGTTTTCATATTTCATATTTTAATTTTGTATTTTTAATTATTCTACATGAGTACATATCTATTTCTTCTGTGGAATATTAGCAAAATTGTAAAAATCAACAAGCTTAATATGGGTAGTTGAATTTTAAGATTTTTTAAAACTTAAGCACATTTACCCAAAATGCCAAAGTGATACAACATTCTTAACCACTGGGGCCCATTGGTAAATATATACCATATAAATTATTAGTCATAGTTTATAGCACTTATTAAAGTGCTATAAACGAAGTGTTTTCGTTGCAAAAAGCCGCACAATTTATGTGTAATTTATTTCCGTTTTATTGATATATAAGTGTGTTATTATCTGCGTATTAAGAAAATGTTATTACAAATTTTTAATTTAAATATAAAATACTAGATATTATTATTTTAAAAATGAATCCTGTTAATAATATTGTATGCAGTTTGTTAGGATTATTGATGAACTACTTATCGTAAAGTGTTTGTTTAGATTTCATGTACATTGAGAGTTTTTTTAATAACTAGTATGGATGCCAGTAGAACTAGAACAAAGGTTAAATATAGACAGAATTGCAGTTTGTAGGAACAATTTTATTCAAGTTCGTTACTAATTGCACTATTTTTAAAAATAATCACACATATATATTGTTTTATATCGCTCAAAAGCTTTAAAAATACCCTATTTTATAGACCACAGCCGACTATGGTTGATACTAGGAAAAATCAAAGTTTATATAATATTTGAAAAAGAAAAATTCCATAAGGAAACTACTACTACTACACTTGTACTGCAAAACTAGAAATGACATAGCTAGAGCGATTAGTAGAAAGCGACAAAACAAATTGTATTTTTTTTAAATTATCTAAAGAGTCTTACTAAAAATATCCAGTAAGTCTTCTTCAAATAGCCACAAGGCACATCAAATTGGCCACGCAAAACTGCATTTCTTTCGTGCATCTAAACTTAACTCTACCTCCACTACTCTCCAAAATCTTCATACTGGTTATCATAAAAAAAAAGACTTATGATATTAAAACCTGCTTAATGTAAATATGCTTTTATGAATATTGTACGTACCTAGCTTGTAACATGGCCCAAAATATACCAGAATTCCTAGATATAGTAGCAGGTGTAGAATTTAACGTCAAATAGTTGCCTTGACCAGTCCATATCATAGGTGCGCCCATTCCAATGACTACGCTAGCCACATATAACAACCAAGTTCTCGGTACCAAAAATGACAAAATAAATAGTACATATGTAATTGCTCCAAAAACCATTGAAAATTTCGGACCGATAATACTAATAACAGATGGGGCTGACCAGTTAAGTATTGCAAATACAGCGTATATAATCGCCAAACTTGTATATCCATCACCTCTGAAATTCGGATCTTCATCCTTGATATTTTGTAGAATGGTTTTCTGAAAAGCAGAAAAAATATAAACTTGAATATATACCGTTATGTATTAAAAGATCATAATAGAACATCAATAATAACATTAAAAACAACTAATATTTCAAAAACATTTGGAAAGCAACTTTTGTAATAATAGCAATTAACTAATACCGTTGATTGAAGGAATATATAAAGATGCGCAACGCTATAGTAAAATTGCGTGTCTTTCCGTTAAGTCGTCCCGCAAACCCCTTGCCGAGAAACATCATCGCTGTCTCGGGCTGTTTCGAATCTCGGACCCAAACCACTGATGCATCGCTATAGATCTCGGACCCAGTTTTGGCTACGCTCAGTGCTATGTAGTTGCGCATCTTTATGTATTCCTTCAATCAACGCTAATACATATATTGAATTAGAAAACCTGTAAACATATTTCCTTTACACCACCAACACCAAAATTACCTAACTTTAAATAATACATAAAAATTACTTTCAAGTATGGTGAAGTTCAGATTACTTCAGATTATGCAGGAAATACGTAAACACATAAACATACATTTTCAAATTTCTCGACAAGTATAAATCGCTTTATGTAATAACGCGTGTAATTCAATTACTAATTGACCATTTGCATTTTACCGAATTGTACTTTTCACAATTTCTGTCACTGTCTGAATTTAACATAATTGTCAATTTTGATGTTATACTCCCATAAGATCAATTTACAGAGTTTATAAGAATGGTTTTAAAAATTATCATTATACATCATCTTTAACAAAATATGAATTGAGAATTAAGGTTATTAATTCTATTTTATCACATTGATAGAGTTATAGTTGCAGGGCACACATGATCATATATTTATAAAATAATGTTTATTTTGTAAATAAAATATTTAGGCACGGCTCTGTCCGCAGAAAATATCAGGGAAAGCGTTTCCACGTTGCCAATTTATTAACATAAAAATGTATAAATCGTAATGCGTAAATCAAGTAGAGACGCCCGTTACATACATACATTAGGTCTCGGTTATAAACACTGTTTTGTAGTTCTTTGATATTCTCCTAGAATGTTAAGACAGAGTTACTTATAAAATCTAATTATATTTCTAGTGCAACAAAGTAGAAATTGACAACTGAATTAATCATAGAGAACTGTCTTTTGCAAAAATATTAAAACTTCTAAGAATATTAGGCATAATAACTTAATTTTTCAAATAGAATGTTATATCAGTTTCCAGGTCATTAGATATAGAATCTAATTCTGCTTCGATATATTTAAACATACTTTACGTGTTGTCTTTTTAGTCAAGATATTTCCGATTTCTACATTTTCCGTACGTCGGTTGTTTCTATATCGTTAAATACTATTTATTAAACATTACTATAATATCTACTAATGCTACTCGTATGATCAACGTTCTTAATTTCTAAATATTCGTCAAAATTGATAGCATATGACATTCCATTTTGGGACGGTCTTGTTTAAAAAGGAATGATTAGCAATGATTAACATTGTAAAACTTCGCGAGTAAAGAACAGCAACTGTTAAAAAACCAAGAGTAGAGCTTAAAAAAATTAAAGATAAAATGAGTCTTAAAATTTGATCGATATAAAAGAAATAGGAAAAAGTAACAGTAATACGGAACAACGTTAAAAAGACTTAAATGCTTTGCTAAAATTACTTGAACATGTCAACTGAATCATGAACGTTGGAAACAGATGGTCAATATCCTGCCAAAATTGATTTTAAAATTAACCATTTAAATTAATCTCTCTCTCTCTCTCGCTCTCTCTCTCTCTCTCTCTCTCTCTCTCTCTCTCTCTCTCTCTCTCTCTCTCTCTCTCTCTCTCTCTCTCTCTCTCTCTCTCTCTCTCTCTCTCTCTGTGTGTGTGTGTGTGTGTGTAATAAAGCTGTAAGCGGTTGCGAAAGAGGCGGATCTAAGCTTAAAGAGATTTATAGACAGCTAGTCACATCAAATAAAATCTGTATAATCATTTTAATAATATCACAATTGTGATCTTCAAATATCCATCTGCTTTGATTATATGGATAATACTTTTATGTAACAATGACTATATTCTCTGAAGAAGCCAAACAGCAAAACTAGTGACGATTGCTAGTAATGTAAGGAAGTGCAGAAATCAATGTTTCATTCATTACAAATAAATGTGGTTACCAATACAAAAATACATATATGTAATCCATATTTTTTGTTTATCAAGAAAAAAGAATATGGCACACAATTAATAAATTAATTATAGCTAGTTTTGAATATTGTTGTAAACGATGTGTTTACTATTTTCTTAGAAAGTATCAATTTTTTGTACATAATTTCTTTTTAGTCATCG
This sequence comes from Amphimallon solstitiale, assembly GCA_963170755.1. Classification (NCBI taxonomy): domain Eukaryota; kingdom Metazoa; phylum Arthropoda; class Insecta; order Coleoptera; family Scarabaeidae; genus Amphimallon; species Amphimallon solstitiale. The sequence goes on from OY720675.1 coordinate 71,608,397, forward strand.
GAAAAAACTACGTGCTTTCAAAGAAAAATCTTCAAACTAAAGTATGTACGAATAAAAGCAATACATTACATATTTACGATATTACAGGTTGTCTAGCTACATATATTGAAATTTCTAAACACTCTAATACAGTACTAGAGATAAAGCAACGGCAAAATAAGTGAAAGGAACATTATTAAAATTTATTAGTACCTCGACCTTTAAACATGCGTAACAGAACAGACACCTGCTAATCAAAATGTTGAAATTGAAAGTATAAATATAACCCATGTCTACTATCTTCTTCGTTAAGATTTAGTCTAGTGACCCACTAGGACAGTAGACACATACCTATACAACACATGTATAAATATTTTTCTCATTTTTATAATTTGTTAATTTCAAAGTAATACTCACTAACAATAAGTAATATTCAAAATATTTCAGAATATGTAGAAAACGAATATGAAAAAAAAATAATAATTTATTACTCATTCATCATACTCCATATTGAAAAAATGCTTTTACTGATTTATTTTTCTAATGAAATACCTACGTAACATGTAGTTTTAACTTATTGTCGCGATGTCTCTAACTGAATTTTACCTTCAAATTGACTATATTTAAATATACACTAAAATAATTAATTAGTTCGTAAGTATTTTGTTCACCTTGAAGCTTATTTTATGTTGTAACTTTTACATGTTAATGTACAAAATATTTCTTAACCGTATGGAATAAATGTCGCATAGCAGCAGTACCTATACGACATAAACCAACTAATCGTAAACTGGGATCTTGTGCAATAGTAATGATTTATTCAGAAAATGCCCTACAAAAATTGAAGATTAACGACAAATATTATTTAGATATACTTGTCTTCGTAATTTAGTTTATTTTGCACATTTATATACAAATATACGTATATCATAATATATATTAACAGATGCTTTGATGACTTCTACAAAGTAATTGAGAGTCTTATAAACAACATATGTCCAATCCAATATAAAACATATAAAAATAAGAAAAAATGGCTAACAGAGGAGCTAAAAAACAAATGTAAGTTGAAAAGGCAACTTTATGAGGAAATGAATAGAAACAGAATAACCAGAAAAGAATACAATAGCTATTCGGTATATGTTGGACAGCAGATAAAAAGCGCAAAAAGGGAATACAATACAAATTATATTCTTAAGTCGAATAATAAAACGAAAGCAACATGGAAACTAGTTAAATCAATAACTAAGACTGAAGATAACCAGTTATCGATTCTCGATCACATATGCATAGGAGAAAACAACAAGCAAACAGTTAATTACATAAATAATTATCTGTTAAGGGTGTGCGAGGATTCAAATCAAGATGAAGTAGGTCCCCAAACAAATGAAAAACGCTGTGATGCGACATGTTTTATATTACCGACCAATTCAGCAGAAGTTTACAATATAATTTTAGGTCTTAAAAACACAAATGCCACAGGACATGATGATGTGCCAGTAGCACTTCTGAAACGGGCAGCTGTCTATCTTGCTGAACCCCTATCTGAAATCTTAAATAAATGTATTACGGAAGGACTTTTTCCGAACCATCTTAAGAAAACGATTATCAGACCTATCTATAAGAAAGGAGACAAATGTAATCTAACTAATTATCGACCAATAGCGCTCGTATCAAATTTATCAAAGATCTTTGAGAAAATTATACACAACAGATTAATGGCATTTTTCCGAAAATATGATCTGATAGCAGAAAATCAAAGCAGCTATCAAAAAGGGAAATCAACTACTACGACCATTTATCAAATTATTAGTCAAATATTGGAGGGATGGAACCACAACGAACAAGTTGTTGGTATTTTCATGGACTTGTCTAAAGCGTTCGGCAGCGTAAGGCATGATATATTATTAGTTAAACTTGAAAGACTGGGAATAAGAGGATACACCTGGAACCTGATAAAATCATATCTTAGCGACAGACAACAGTGTGTAACAGTAATAGATAACGAAGGAGAAGAGGTGCGATCGTCTTGGAACACTGTACTGCAAGGTATCCCACAAGGGTCGATACTGGGACCACTTTTGTTTTTGGTCTACATGAATGATTTTCCAGAAGTAATGACTACCTTCATCGCGATGTTTGCTGATGATGCGTCTCTGGCTCTGAGATCACCTAATGTTGATGAATTGAAGGAGGATGTTGCTAGGGCTCTAAATACGGCTGAATAGTGGTTGGAAAGAAATAGCTTAAAACTAAACGTAAGCAAAACGAACATAGTCCACTTTACACCGACACGGCAAGAAACTCTTGATATTACTTACAAGAATGATATACTTGAGTCATCTTTAACGGCAACATTCCTTGGTTTGGAAGTGGATTCACAACTATCGTGGAAAGACCATGTGCGACACGTAGTGAAGAAATTGTCTCCTTTTAGCTATGCGCTAAGAACTATTGCAACTTCAGTGAACTTGGAAGCGGGTATTAGTGCATATCGGGCGTACGTGGAATCCCGGTTAAGATACGGTATAGTTTTTTGGGGTAGTAGTGTGGATATTGACAGACTTTTTGTTCTACAGAAGCGATGCATACGCAGTGTTTTTAGTTTGGGGTGTAAGGACTCGTGCAAGAACATATTTATTAGCAACAAGATCCACACACTTACTGGATTATACGTGCTTGAGTGCGCTTTGTTTGCTCGCAGGAATGGTGATCGATTCCTGAAAAAGCACATACCTACACATCAATATGATACGAGAGGTAGAAAGAATATTTACCTAAAAGCAACACAAACTAAACTTTCGAAAATACAGAAAAATGCAGTGGAACAAATAATAAAAATATATAACTTCACCCCGCCTGAATTACGTCACCTAAGTGACATTAAATTTAAGATCGCTCTTGAACGCCATCTTTATAGACATTCATTTTACAATTTGCTGGATTTCTTTGATTGTAAAGATTTCCTTTTTAACTAAATATAACTGTTTTTACTTGATAGTATTGTATATTTATGTATCACTTGATGTTTTTACTTGATAGTATTGTATATTTATGTATTACAATGTGTATTTCCTAATTTCTTTTTTGACGTGTTCTATACTATGTAAAATTGAACAAATAAATGACATACATACATACATACATAAAATACTCTTTTTATGATCGCGAATACGCATTATTACCAGCAAAAGAAATGATGCAATTTTCGCTGTAATAGAACTACAAACAAGTATGTTTGACTCATTGGTCGTCATCAATACGGTGTCGCCAAAAAATAAGATGGAATACCCTTGAAGATGCAAGCATGCACGAAGAATCATCAGCATATGTAGTTTCTGTTGCTTGCATCCTGGAGATGTAAGCAACAGGGTTATCTCACCTTATTGGGATGATGACAATCAATGACTCTGAAACACGTATCTGGGATGCACTACTGGGGAAATTCTCGTCGTTTTCGTCTTCTTTTAGTGACGTTCAAGTTAGGCTGTTGCCTTTTACTTTTAATCTTATAAATGTGGATCTGGCGATGACTTGTTGGTTGATACCTCTCTTGTGGGGAATCGGATGATGATAATAATAACAAATAGCTGCTGTGTGGTAGCTTGAGCGTTTTATTTAGTTTCTATTGTTGAATAGTTCCACTATTTTTGCTGTTTGATGTATAAATTCGGTGATTTGTTCGGCTGTTGCGTTCGTGTTGTGTAGGGTAATGAGCATTTTACCCAATGGGAGAGCTAGTTCTTCGTGTGTAGAATGTTTTGAAGGTGGGGTTGGTTGAGTACTTGTATGAGGCTGTTCGGAGTTCTGTTGACGATATGTCCACGGGTTGATTTTCGGTATAGATGCTTCTCTGTACATCGGTTGGGAGATGGTTCTGTTCGGGTTTCTCGGGCAGTTGACCCAGGCCGCTGTATGCAGTTGGCGCACTTTGCCGGAGTTTCTCTTGGTTTGTTGCATGTGTGGGTAGAATGTCCCTCACCGCATTTCATACAGGTGTATTGTGAAAAGCAATTTTCTTGAATGTGTCCGAAGCGTTGACACTTGTGGCAATGGATGATTCGAGGTTTTCTCTTTAGCGGTTCTGCAGTAATTTGTATGCCGCAGCAATCTTTTAATTTAAAAATGTTGTTTTTAAATTCACTGTTTGCACTCACTAGAATTAAGGGGGCTGGACGGTTGTATTTGCCCGTCATTCTAGTGATGTTTTGTGTTGTAATTCCATTAGCGGCGAGATCTGTTTTGATGTCGTCTATCGTCATTTCTATTGGTACGCCTCGGAGGACTGCTTTTGTCGGTTTTTTGTAGTTCGGATTGAATGTATAGAAGTCTGTTTAATTGTCTTGAAGCACTTTGTGCAGTTTATGATATTCAGTTTCTGTTGCTGGTACGATACGGATGCCCGAGCGTATTAGTTTACTTTGGGTGGTGTTGATATTATTTTCTTTGAGTATTTCACGCAGCTGTGGCCATTTGCTTGTGTCTGTTGCGATTATAGGTGTAATGCGTTTCTTGTTTGTGTTGTTCGGCTGTTTTGATTTTTCAGAAGGTTGAGGGTTTTCGGTGGGTGATTTAACTTCTGTATTTTCTATGTTTTCGTTAAATTCTTCTGTGTCCATGTTGTCTGATAGTAGAGGTTCGAATCGGTTGTTGGTTGCTATCGGCTTCTCTTTAATTTCTGTTCTATTTCTTCTGACTCGCTTGACGGGATTTTTCGGGGGCGTGAACCCCTCATTGTCCATCTTTTCCTTTGCAGGGAGTCCCTGCACTAGCAATTGTTTTAGCTTCATTAGTGGAGCAATCGGTGGTGGCGAACTTGGTAAAGGTGGCAAGTCTAGTGTCGATGTAGGTATTTGCTGCGTTGGTTGTTGCGGCATAACCGTGTTTATGCCTTGTTTGTGTTGTACTGCTGCCTGTGCTTGTGCAAGTATCATTTGCAATTCTTCTGTAGTGATGTTTGGATTATTTATACGGCTGTATAAATTTTGTGTAAATTCGTTGGGGTCAAAACGGTGACCACTCGTCGTGGCACTTTCTTCTTCGCCTTCGCTGTCTGATAGCATTTTGTCGCGTGTATTCTGACCGCTGCGCACGAGTGCTAAAGCCAGAATGGGGAAATTCTCAAGAATTCTTTTTCTTGTATATAATACATATATTTCCGTATAGCCCAGAGTCGCGCGGCGATTGGGGCACTAAGATACAAAACAAAAGGTCTCTCGGTCATCCAAGCCGGACGGTTAAGTATCTGCATTTATATTAATGCAGCTATAAGAGGATTGACTTTGCCCTTCGCAGGCAAAATTCTTTTATAATATATAGTGCGTTAACATTTGATTTTGCAGTATAAAATTTACTTTATATCAGAGTGATTTCTATTAAAGCAATATTCATATATCAAGTAGTGTCATCAAAATAACTAATTAAAGCAAATTGAAACAGACGAAAAGAACCATATTATTTCTAGTAAAAGGTTTGTACTAACATTGCAGCAAATTTGATAATGCTTCTTAAAATTATAGTTTTCTTCGATGAGGTTCAAATGATTCATGTATAAAATTTCAGCGGTTATAGAAATTTTGATGATTTCGCTAAAAGAACTTGAGCTAGCCAATTTCCAAAAGAAAATATTTGAAGATAAGTATAAAAGCATCGCTACATTATTTAGGGAATTTATGGTATATCCGTTATAGATATGAACAATTAACACAAGAAGAATTATATATAGCTATGAGAAATGTTTCTGCATAAACTCCCGAAACACTTCCACCTTGTTTATCGCATAAGAACAGAATTAATAGTGTACGAAAAACACCGTGCACGTGTGTACTCATACAACGAGCACCTATAAATTACAAATACTGGTCGTTTTTATTTGATAAAAATACACATTTTTGTATAAAGTGGATTTTCAACAAATTGTTTTAAGTACTGTCGTCATTACTTTTTTCTAAATAACAGCCCTCTATTTTTTTATTGATTTTGATACATCTTTTCATTGTCGAACTGACAGTATAAGAATGTTGCCATCTAACAAACTAAATTTTTCAAACAAATGATAATTGAATGTTAGTACGCGTTCTAACATTTAATTATATAAAGTAAAACAAAATATAAACTATATTGCTAAGTAAACACGTTATTAGAATTAGTTTTTCGAAGTGCCTAATATTTTTTTACAGATCACATGTACATAATTTCTTTTTTCTTGATCACGTGTTTATAAATCAGTACAAAGTGTCGGTTTTATACAGGTTTCTTATTTAATTTATTAGTGATACCAAAATCTTATTACAATCTTATTATTATGGTGCATTTAACAAAAATTTCAAGAAACTAGTGATTTTAAATATATTATAAATCCTGGCCATTCAAAAGTTCGTGAAGATAAGAAACTGAACAGTATGGAAGAGAATCATCATACATCTTAATTGATGGCATTAAAAATAAGGTTAATCAGACGACAATGCTACGCATCATGAAGACAGATATACATACATCATTCCTCTATCAACTTACGGAGAAAGTCAACGATGACTATCACGACGGGAGACTACTGTTTTGTGAAACTGTGATAGATTGTGCTGAAGAAATCGACGTTTCCACCGGAAATCACTTTTTTTCAAATGTTTCAATAGCACAGTCAACCGTCAAAATTGCAGGTATTGGTATCAGGTAAATACCCATGGAATATTTGACGTGCTTAACACGTCATATTATATAATTTCCTCATTTGCCTTCTTTATAATGGTTGCTCTTCGAAAAACAAGATAAATTGAATCAATTTGAAATAAACAGAAAACAACGTTACCATCACTTGAACGAATGTGAACAAGCACTAAATCGACAGCCGGCTAGTCTCCGTCCAACGGCCAGTCCGGTAATTATGACGCACCGGTCCATGTCTGAAAGGTATAATTTATTTATAAAGAATTCAACCCCGGTGCAAGCTTAATAATGTTTCTTACAATCAAAAAGATATGGTCTAGGTAGCCTTCAGTGTTGCAGGTAGCACTCTTATTGGTAACTCAGAGTGTATTGTGCGTATCTGGCCTGAGAGGTTGTTGTATATTATTTCCATAGTCTTTCCACCTTGCTTTTTGTCTTTGTTTGGCAATACATATTAATCTGCCAATGTTATGTTTTCCTCGGCTAAATGGCTAAATTTACAGCTACCTTTAGCTAAACTGTCTGCGGCTTCATTATATTCGATGCCCACATAGGCCTCGACCCACACAAATTTATTATTTTTTTCATAGTTAGCTTTACTAATTTAGATTTTATCTGTTGAATAATATTATTTACTCTTTGTCCTGGTTGAATTTATCACGCCAATGTCTGCAGTACAGATCGAGAGTCTAACAGAATCGTAGCAGTGTTTAGTTCATGAATACTAATGTATTCTAGGACAAAAAGAATGGCGTAAGCTTCCGCTGAGAAGACATTGTATAATCAGGTAACTTATATTGCCGTGTATCTTTTGTAAATGCCTTTTTTGAGATAATTCAACAACAATGGTAAGTCGTTGTTGTTGATGAGAGGTATCTCTGTAAAGTTAGGATAGATAACATCAATTTTGTTGAATATATCAAAGTAACAATCTGAGGTTTGTCTCGGTTGCCAAAACCGATCATGCACTGACGAACTACCTCTAAATGCAGCTTTATCTATGCTCTTTAATACAAATTTCTCACCGAGGAATTTTCGTCTCAAAAATAAGTTCGGCTCCATCTCTTCAGCATATGGTGCCTCAATTGGTGTAGAACACATTGCTTCTAGACACATCCTTAATGCTTTATTTTAAATTACACCTACTTCTTAGCAAGGATCTACTCGCTGATCCGTAAAGGAAGTTCCATAGTTTATGATAAAAAAGTAAACAAATATTGGATTCTGCGCCCTACCATCTTCTAGCTACCATTCGTAAAAAAATCAGTCCTTCGTTACATCTATTGACCGTATATTCAATATGGTCTAATTTGATTTCTTGTCTAGAATCATGCCTAAGTACTTGGTTGGAAAAATGGGAAGTTCCGGCATCCTAATGCGATGATTGAATTTTTATTACTAATGTTGTTTTTTCTACTGATAGCCGTAACCCATTGTTTAAACCACTTGTCACTTAACCCCATAACTCATTACCTTTTTACATCGATCGATATTTCTGTGTTGAACGTATACACAGAAGTCATCTGCGTATTGTGTTAGTTTAGAGAAAGGATATTCAAAATAAAAGTCAGCGGTATATATATTAAACAGCATAGGGCTTAATACAGAGCCCTGAGGTAATCCATTACTTGTTATTCGTGGAACAACCATATTATTGTCTAGACTTCGCACGTATACAGAGCGACTTTGGTAGAAACTTATCAAGACATGCGCAACGAAAGGTGGGAATCCCAATTTGATAAGTTTACCTTTTAAAATCAGTAGATTTACCGAATCATATGCAACTTTGAAGCCAAGGAAAGCTACACACATGTATTCATTTTTTGAATGACAACACTGAATATCATTTACTATAGAAGCAAGAGCGTTCATTGTATCATATGATTTCTTAAATCCAATCCAAACTGACTACTAGGCAGTTGACCTACTATTTAGTAAACCACCACTCTAAGCGTGGTTTGGTCATCCGTTCTAATATTTTGAATATGCAAGAAAAAAGAGAGATAGGACGATATGAGTCTGCTTTGTTCGAATCTTTGTTCGGTTTAAGTATTGGTACTACCATACTTGTTTTCCAGTCTTCAATAGCTTCCACTTTCAAAGTTATTAGGTTTTCTAGAATATTCCGTTGTTATTGCTATTTTAAGGAGTGTCAATATATGCTGCATGACATGGAAAGTGCAACACCAAGAATGGGTGCGAATTTTTTGACCAAACTTGGTAGAAACATATAACTAGTCAAAAGCAATAATTGATTAAAATTTTGTTGCGATAGATCAAGTGGTCATGACACATCTGACACTTCATTCAGTTTTCGCTGACATTAATGTGTGGTGTATTAATTGTTTGTTTGAAATTAATTTCAACGGTTTTGTCTTATTATACCTTTGTTTAACGTGTTTAAAGAGTTTTATTATGCCTAGAGTGCGGCAACGTGGAAATTATCGCCAATTAAGCGAATTCGACAGAGGTCGAATTGTTGGTTTGCGAGAAGGTGGTTTTTCATACAGGGAAATTGCAAATCGCCTTAACCGGAACCAATCCACCATTATGCGCTGTTATCAATCATGGACTAGGGAAGGTCAGGAAAGACGCCAAAGAGGAACCGGAGGCCGAAGAAGAACTAATGAGATACAGGACCGCCGCCTTCGCTTAATGGCACTAAGAGACAGGTTTTCCAGTACCAGATCAATTGCTGACGTGTGGTTAGGTAATATTGGTCGTCCTGTAACCCTTCGAACCGTTTATCGTCGAATTAGGGGTTTCGGCTTACAATCTTATCGTCCACATCTTGTGTTACCACTTACGGCTCAACACCGACAGCAACGTTTGGAGTGGTGTAGATTGCGACTGCACTGGAACGTGGAGTGGCACAGGGTGGTATTCAGTGATGAATCTCGATTTTGTCTAGGGATGCATGATGGCCGTATGAGGGTCAGACGAAGACGTGGGGAACGTCGTGATATTCAGTTTTCCGTTGAAAGGCATGTGCATCGAGCAGTGGGTGTTATGGTATGGGGTGCTATAGCATATGGGAGTAGGTCTCAATTGGTGTTCATCCAAACCACCATGAACGTCCAGCGTTACATTGATGAGGTGGTAGAACCCCATATTCTACCATATCTTCAAACGCTCGAAGACCCACTTTTCCAGCAGGATAATGCCCCTCCCCACGTAGCGAGAATTTCTATAAATCGCTTGGAAGAGGCTCATGTCAATATCTTGCCATGGCCACCCAAATCCCCCGACCTCTCGCCAATAGAACATGTGTGGGACATTATGGGACGAAAACTTATGAATTTAGCCAATCCCCCGCAGACACTAATAGCTCTCCGGCATGAATTACAGGTTGCTTGGGACACCATAACCCAAGAGGATATCGACCACCTAGTCGAATCAATGCCACGAAGAGTGAGGGAGTGTGACACTAATAGGGGCGGTTCAACACATTATTAATAAAAATTATGTTAAATTGTGTTAGTCTTTTGTTTTTTTTCTTTGAAATTTTAATCAATTATTGCCTTTGACTAGTTATACGTTTCTACCAAGTTTGGTCAAAAAATCCGCACCCCTTCTTGGTGTTGCAGTTTCCATGTCATACAGTATATACATGTAGGAAACTTATTCGGACACTTTGGCCTAACACTAATAAACAAAATACACTATTTAAAATATTAGAATAAAATAATATATAAAATAAACAATGCGCTATAGAACTAATGAGAGTAAAAGAAGAGAAAAATCCCATTTAGACTAATAAGACAAAAACCGGAAAATAATGACTTACCATGGGGAAAATGAGCTTGTTTCAATTACTTACCAAATATATCATGTCAAGATTTTTTTTACTATATAAGTATTAAAATGAAAATTCCCAATAATTAATACCTCAATACTTGCCAAGAAAGTAATTATTATAAAATTTGAATATAAGTATGTACCATATATAATATTAAAAAAATTATGTACATTAAAATCACACGTAAATCTTGTATAATTCATAGTAATTTATGCGTTTGATCTCTAAAATTATTATTATTATTATTATATTAATTATACTAAATTGCGATTAAAATTTTTTGTTTGTCGAAAGCGAATTTTTTGTTAGGTATTAGAGATATTTTCTTGCAACTTACATGGTACCTACTTCACATAAAAGAAAATGGTACCTATATTCGTAAATGTCTGCATTTTATGGGTTTAATAACCTCAAATGTTTCAATATACCAGAATTAAATAGTTCTGAGAAAAATAAATAACAAGCTTTCAGAATATAAATAATACGTTGTTGGTTTTGGTCATCAACCATTTATGTACATAGTGGTATTTGCCCTGTACTTGTTTGTTTTTTGATTTGTCATGCAATATTCTTTCCTACGTTAATTAAATTGAATATATTTGACTACAAAATATAATCGCTGGCATTAATTTCTAGCTAGTTTGTAAGACAATATTTTGTCTTTAGAATATTTATTTATCGGAAACTTATGCAAGAATGAATCAGTTACAAATAATTTTTCTTATATGCGCTTTTGCAACAATAAAATTGTAAATGATAAATCCAACTTATTGCCTACATCAACATAAAATTCAAGAAAGCTACATACAAAATATAGGGTAATTCATATGTGCTACGAAGGAGATAACACATTGTTTATGAGCCATTATAAGTATTTCAAACGATGCCTAAGCTAGACAAGGAAAAGGTCTAACCAAAGTCATTGCAGACAGCCCACTTTGATGCAACTTTCCCCTAGCAGGAGACAGGAAATCTTTCTCCATGTAGCGAAAATCTCAGGCGCAAAAAACTAGCGAAAGAGTTCATTGATCCTCGAAATTAAGAATATTAACTGACCTTCTGACTGGTCATTATACTCTTAAATATCACTTTAAGAAGGAGAATAACACTATTTATAACATATCGCGATATTAAACAAAGAACTTAGCCACATGGGAAAAGTGAATATTTCACCTTCATCAAGGCGAGGTAATTATTTGAGAAAAGGCGGACAACTTTAACGCATAACCAGAGATACCTTAACAATTCTGAAACTGTAGCAAATAATAATAATAAAGACTTACAAAATATATATATACCCTGGATGCAACACAACATTAACAAAATATTATTTTTAGTATGTATTTAAATGTACTATGATGACATTATTTAAATTGAGAATTTTATTTGGAGATAAAACTTTAATCTAGTTGTATTGGTACATTCTTTCTAATAATTTGAAAGAGGAAAAAATATATAACGTAATTGTTATTTATAGAGAAGCTTCTCGATATACAAACAATACCCTTTAATGTTTCTTTAAAATTAATAAATGATATGTACTGAAATACTTTAAAAAATATGAATGGAAGAAAGCAAGAAGAATATGTCAAGGACATATTTGTTTCTTTATCCGGACTTATTTTTAATCTGAATGGTAAATGTCACTTATAATTCAATTAAGATGAAGTCAAGGACGCCGACTACATAGCGTTCCGGGGTTTGAGCCCTGGGGGCTCAAGCCCCATGAAAAAAGTATAGTAATATAGCTTTTGTGACAACAGAATATGTGTGACGAAATTTTCGCATTTGTTACAGAATATTCTATCACAAAAGCATATGTATAACTACATACGAGAAAAACAAAAACAATCCCGCAATATAGTTCATATTTTTTGTAAAATAAATTTTACATTTAAATCCTTTGACGAAATATACCACAGAATGGACACTGGCGACACTTTTTCATTATACAAACATTACTTTTCCCCGTAAATATATAGTACTGATGGTTATAACCTGGACCTCCTCTGTTTCTGTGCTCTATCATTAATCGATGTCCCAACTATTACTGTTATTACACATTTTTATATTATATTTAAGGTGAATAATAATTAAAAATGCTAGTTTCACACAAGTTTAGTCTACCAAAGCCTGTATCAGATCACCTCAACAACTTTTTATAATGACGAAATGTTAAATATGTGCAAGTAAAATAAAATATGAAGACAATAGTTTTCAAAATAATATAAACTTTGTAAGAAAAGATGAAAATAAATCTTTAACAGAATAGTTTGAAAATTTGTAAAACTTTTACTTATCATTTTAATCATTATGTAAAGCTGAAAATGTCTTTCTGTAATGCATCGAATGAATACTTTATTCTGAATTTCCCAAACGGGATAAACAATTTTTAATTTCGATAGTCAATTAATTTATTTAAAAAATCATTTGGAAAAATATATATTAGTAAATATTATACTGTTGCGTTTTCGGGTTCGAAATGAACACTCGTGCAATTAACTTGAAACAGTCTGTATATTTACGCACTTAAAAACTAGTCACAATATAAAAATATAAAATAAATGTATCACACTTAAAACTACTACGAATAAATTAACACAGGTATTTATTTCTTTCACTGCTATTTATATAACACTGTAATATTTATGTATTTATTGCACTATAATAAAACTGCACCGCTTATATTTATTTTAATCTGTTCAGTAAATACCGCACGATGACTACTGAATGAATTCTTTTCTGGGCACAGGCCGCTTCTTATATCGGCACACAAGACTCTGGAAACACTCGCGAAGATTCTCTCTTTCTCTCGATATTTGTAGAACATACGACAAACCTTCTGTCGCTCACACATTATATACATGTGGACGATTTATGATGCGTCGCGCCAATGTTTACTCTTCTACTTTTTTGTGAAGTTATTTTCGTTACAATATTATAATAATGACGTACAAAAAATTCTTTTCATTGTTGATTCTTTTCCCTATTGACTGTTTTGTTAATTAGTTTCCAAGATAAGTGTGTTACATTTTTCATTTTGTTCATGAATATTATAAACATTTTTTGGCAAATTTATGTTTAATTTCGCTCTAGGTATTTGTACTAGCCTTGCATAAACGAATTAGGTGCTTACTTCTATCATTGACATGAAGTACTAATGTAGACACTTAGACAAACGCGTAAATTAAATTAACTCAAGGGATCGTATTCTAGAGCAGTGGTTTCTAAAGAGTAGCTTTAAGGATCATGGAAATTTCCTTTATCGATTGAAATGTTTCATAATTCAAGCTTTCTCATAAATAAATTAATTGTGTCCGTAATTGTTAATATATTAAAATCGCGGCCTTCAACCATTACCATTAACATTTAGGTGTTCGAAAAAGCCTACACATGTCTTTACAAATTCTTCTAAATTATAATACGAATAAATGCTTTGATATAATTTAGAACTATAACACTTTTCATAACACAATCCATATCGGAGGGTAAAAACTTTGAGGAAAAAGCTTCTCGGTGTAAAAAATAATGCAGCCATTTATCATTTCGCATTACTTCTTGGAATCTAACAATCAGACCAGATCCATGTCCTGTCACATAGTCTTGGCACCATCGATGAATATAGCAACGCTTTTCGCCAAGTCAATATCGTATTTAGAAATACATTGCATAAAAATATCAAATATGTTTTTTTGTGGTGGTATTGGTCTCTAATTGAGTAAAAAATAAAATATTTTTTGTGATATCATTGCTTGTGTTGTACCTTAAAACGCTACCAACCGGGCACAGTTAGAGATATCTGTAGATTCGTTCATCTTCTAGCATGTCACTTATTCTCTTTTGGATAGAATTATAGGTATTGTTTTTAATTTTGTAACTTTCGTTCCGCCAATCAAGATTTCCGCCAACTCAAATTTTCTTCATAATTTTCATAAGACTTCTCCACAAACTACACATTACAGTTAATGAAAAATAACGGGAAACCCTTATATAAGATATTCATCACCATACAATTTGTTCTTCTTTGTATACTTGCCACAGCCGTAGTGTATTCTAACAATCTTTTTCAAAAATTTCAAGGAACGTATATAACACGCTTTCACTAACCTTAAGCATTTAAGGAGATATTAAAGCGGTCGAGAAAGCAAGATATCGAATTTATCAGTTTTTTTTACTATTGTTCAAGATAGAAATGTGAAATTTTCTGTACAACTCCAATATAGATATGAGTACACGGAAAGGTTGTCAGATTATGTAATTTTTTGTCACAACCACCTATTTTTTTTATTCCAAATTAGAGTAAAATGTACGTGTGTTTCTCCGTCAAAATCTGAAAGAATTAAATGAAATTGATCAAAACGGATGTAATTCCCGTGTAGACCAATGTTTTCTTGTGAGATATAGCTTTTTGAATTGCGGAAAAAAGTTTAATTTGAGTAATTAAATTACGAAATTCCGGAATGCTGCAATACTGAATTATTTGTATTTTAGCAGCGCCTTCAGCTGCTTCGGATATGCACCCAACTTCTTGGCCCCGCCTAATAGGACTGTCCGAACTTTTTGCGGTTGTCTCGAGTATTTTATTTCACTTTTTCTCACTCCAATTTTACGCATTCATATTATTACCAGTTTCGAAGCTATATGATTTTACCATGGAGGTAGAATATAACAGGAGGGAGCGTGCGCTATGCTGCCAATGCTAAATTTGCGGTATCAGTCGACCGGTTCCTAGTACCACTTTATGACCCATTTCAAACGGCCACTGGTTAGCCTCGTTATGCGTCGCACTTGCAGTACCACTTTATAGCTCTGCGCATTCACGCGCTAAATCCGCTTTTTTAAAATCATGCTCCCTCCTGTTATATACTACCTCCATGGATTTTACCATGCAAGTATACATATACGAAAAAAAATTTTCGTATATGAATAAATGTATGAATGCATTGTATTGTATATGATTTTAATGACAATACAGAAGTAGGTATAGATACAATTTATTTTTATTTTGGTGATTGACTTATTGCGATTTTGGTTAGTTCTTTAATTTGTATGCAGAAATAGCGTTGCAGTAGCATTGGAACATGTTGCTGCATGTATTATGCTTGTATTGCCTATTTAGCATCCGCTATAGTAAATTAATGAACTTAGAAAATTTTTTGAATTTTCTTTATAATTTCGTGGCGCGTAAAAGGGCACAATTAAATTGACTTTTGGTGATTGACTTATTGCGATTTTGTTTAGTTCTCTAGTTTGCATGCAGAAATAGCGTTGCAGTTGCATTGGAACATGTTGCTGCCTATTATATTTTTCGCATCTGTTAAAATAATTTATGGACTTTGAAAATTTTTTAAAATTTTTAAAATATTTGTTTGAGTTGTGTAATAGACATTTTATATATGTGATTTAATGATAAAAAAATTATCATATACATATATTTATTTTTCAATGTGTGATATCGCCTGGCTTTTCTACGAACTGAATATTTATGCCACAGAAATTTCCCAGTTGACAATATTAGTGCCCGATGAATGAAGCCCCGCATCAGTATTCGTCTTTTTTTTTAATTTGGGGCGCGTATTCCAAATTTTGTATTTAGTAGTATAATCTCCCTCTTGAGAAATGATTAGATTTTAAGCAAAATTGGCAGACCGGAAGTAGTAGTTTACTTCAGTGAAAAAATCGAATTTTGCCAATATTTCGTCAACTACTAAGTTTAAACAAATTTATAAAGAATTCATATGTACTTAAAATTAAAATTGAGAATAATTTTATTTAAAAAGTTTTTCGAAATTCCTACCGGAAGTAGGTCTTTTACTCTTATCGAAAATCAGTCATGCTTTTTAGACAAGTACGTGACGAGTATAAAAGTATTTAAAACATAATTTTCAATATCTTTTGTATAAAAAAAATTTCGAAATTCAGACCGGAAGTACCACTTTTACCCTTATCGAATAGCGATTTTTTGCAAATATGTCGCAAGTTATGCATTCTATATGTATTTATCAAGAATACAAAAGTATTTATAATTGGATTTGCAATATTTTTTGTATATATGAAATTTCAAAATTCGGACCGGAAGTCGCACTTTTATTCTTAGCGAGTAGCACTTTTTTGATATCTTGCAAAGTATGCATTCTATCGAGATTTATTAAGAGAATAGAAGTACTTAGAATAGGATTGTGAATAATTTTTGTATAAAAAATTCTTAAAATCCTATAATTTGAAACGCTCATACGTATAAGAAAGTCGTGTGGTGGCCACACCTAAGTTTTTCATTAAAATTTGGGAAATCATTTATAAATTCTTTTTCACATGATAACATAGTAAGGGCATTTAATCTGTCTTCTTTCATTGTATTTCTCAGGAAAGTTTTTATTCTCTTCAGCCGTGAAAACTGGCGTTCCGCTTCAGACGTTGTCATTGGGATTATAATGACAATTTTTAAAAGCTTAACAACTTCATTAAAGGTGTCGCTTAATCCATCCAGCAGAAGGCCTAGCAGACCTACAGCACTGACTTCTATATTTTGCCTAAATTCTTCTCTAGAATATTGAACACTTAATTCAGTTCGTAGTCTGCTTGCATTGAGACATGGATAAAATTTTACTGCTTCTTTAAGGCAATCTTCCGGACATTTTTTTTGAAAAGAGGAGAACTGTTTAAATTTAGTTTGCTAATATTAAGTGCCCTGTATACCGAAATCTAGTTTTTATTTCAAGCAAAATAATATCGCACACTTCAATAGTTTCCCTCCGTCTTTGGCTACCATCAGTTACGTCGCGTTGATGGTCGAGGAGTCAGTTCTGAGTCATTTTGTTTAACCAACTGATTATCTGTGTCAGCGATTTCGGTTCGAATTTTTCCAATAGCGCGTTCAAAATTATCTAAATTATTCTTGAGTTTTAATGCATCTGTATTGACATTTTGTAATTGATTAAACAATATGTCCACATGTGGCATAATTTTATGAAAGGAAGTTAACCAATAGATAAAATTTTCCTCCTCTAAAATTCGCAAATTGGCACCAGCTTGATGAATGGTAGTTTGTAAACTAGCTTCTCCCTCGATTTGTTCTAGAGCTCGGTGCTCATATATTGTATTCACTGTCCTAGAATTGTTCCATCTTATTCCATCTTATTTTTGAAGAACGAGGTAAGCTTTTTCTCTGAAGGAATTCTTCCAATCTTGCAGCTCGTTGTGGTGAAGTGGAGAAAAAAAGTACATAATCCCGTCAGATTGGCAAAAAAATCTGCAATTACTACTGCTCGATGTAGCATGTGACATAATAAGATTTGTCTGATGTGCGTAACAATGTACAAAATTGGCCCTTGGATACTGGTCTTGGACATGTCTTTGCACGCCGTTAATAGCGCCACTCATGACTGCTGCCTCATCATAGCTCTGTGCAATCAGTTTTTCTGGGTCATCAACAAGCAAACTAATTTCGTTAAGGATGGAAGCAGATAAAGAATTAGCATCATGTCCACTAGGCAGAAGAAATTTCCAAAATCTTTCGACCGGTCTCGCGTTCACAATATATCTTAAAACAACCACCAACTGAAACTGATTGGACACATCTGTGGTTTCATCAGCTATCACAGATATGAAGTCGGTTGCTTTAATTTCACTGGAAACTTGTCCATGATACACGTTCAACATTGCATCAAGCAGCTCATTCTGTATCGTTTTTGATAATCCCTTAAAAACCGGTGCTGCTTCGATGTGATCTCTGAGCAATTTATCCAATTCTGCCGTAAAATTTATCAATTCCCGAAAAATGCCCTTGGTATTCCACGTTTGCCGTTCATCATGACCCCGAAGTGCCAGTTCAAACGCGCCACAAAATCTAATGCAATTTATTATTAAATTTAACACATGCCTATTTTTTGTTACCTGTTCATTGTGTTATTGAAGTGCTTTTCTATATGATGAATCTAAAACATTCTGAATGATATTTTTTCCTAACATTCTTAGACTAAATATATTTTTCAAATGCCCTTCGGAATTTTCATGTTTCGTAATTTTAGCACTACGATGAATTAAGTCTTTTATTCCGTTCTTTGACCAAGACGGTTCACCACCAAACAAAAGACACGGAAAATAAAACAAAGTATTTTTAATTTCACACCCACAAATCCAGTCATTTTTCTGATAAATATTCATTTTGAATTTTCTTATAACGTCTTTACCTTTAACAGATTGTTTATTTTCTAAACATAATTGAGGCATCGGGCGTTTAAGATTTTTTATTACGATTTTTTCATCATACGTTAACCGCGAAAACGTGTTATTCTGTAACGCAGAGACGAAATTTATCTTACAACAGCGGTGAGCAGACTGGAGATCTTGTCACACGCTATGTATTATACGATATGGAAGTAGAACAAAATACAGTTCTCCCCACCTTCAATGTAATGTTAATGGCTTAACGGAGCAACGGCTGGGCTTTGCTCATGGGTATGTTTCTCTCGGTGGAAGGGGTAAATATTCGAATAGTTGCTCATGCGCTGTTAGTCGTCATTATATCTGTGACGACGATCGGTGCATGTAGGTTGATACGCGTGCCGCACACGCCACGTTCCTGTTCAATAACTATGAATACGTAATAAATAAATACTTTCACAGTTAGTCGCCGCTTGGTTTGTTTTGTTTCAAAATTCCAGGAGGTGCAATTGCTCACTTGCTTTCATTAAAGAGCCGCCACTGACCGGAAGTATCACTTTTACCTTTATCGAGTAGCACTTTTTTGTAAATATCTCGTAAAGTATGCATTCTATAGTAATTTATTAAGAGAATAGAAGTACTTAGAATAGGATTCTGAATAATTTTCCTATAACAAAATTTTTTTGTGTAACACACTTACAGGTTTAAGACGATAAAACTATTTAAAACTTAATTTAGACCAACTATTGTATAATTTGAAACGCACATATTGCTGTGACCTTAGTAATTTGAATAATATTTAGAAAATGACTTTAACTCTTGGAAATAAACAATCACAGTTATATTGCTAAAAAATGAGGTGTGGCCACCGCACGACTTTCTTATACGTATGAAAGTGTTACTTCCGGTCCGAATTTTGAAATTTCATTTATATAAAAAATATTCCAAATCCAACTTTACATACTTTTGTACTCTTTATAAATATATATAGAATGCATAATTTACGACATATTTGCAAAAAACCGATTTTCGATAAGAGTAAAAAACCTACTTCCGGTAGGAATTTCGAAAATTTTTTTTAATAAAATTCTTCTCAAATTTAATTTTAAGTATATATGAATTCTTTATAAATTTGTCTAAACTTAGTAGTTGACGAAATATTGGCAAAATTCGAATTTTTCACTGAAGTAAACTACTACTTCCGGTCTGCCGATTTCGCTCAAAATCTAATCAGTTCTCAAGAGGGAAATTATACTCGTAAATACAAAATTTGGAATTGATATCTGTAGCGGTTTGGCCGGTATCGTGGTCACACACAGACACACAGACACAGACACAGACATTTTTTAAAAACCACTTTTTTGGTATCAGGGGACCTCAAAACGTGGACATCTCCAAAAATCTCGAGGTCGAAAATTTTCATCATCACAATACTTCCTTATACTACGTATATGAAAGTAAAAAATGAGGTGTGGCCACCACACGACTTTCTTATACGTATGAAAGTGTTACTTCCGGTCCGAATTTTGAAATTTCATTTATACAAAAAATATTCCAAATCCAACTCTAAATACTTTTGTACTCTTCATAAATATACATAGAATGCATAACTTACGACATATTTGCAAAAAATCGCTATTCGATAAGAGTAAAAGTGGTACTTCCGGTCTGAATTTTGAAATTTTTTTTATATAAAAGATATTGAAAATTATGTTTTAAATACTTTTATACTCGTAACGTACTTGTCTTAAAAGCATGACTTGCGAGATATTCGCAAAAAACTGATTTTCGATAAGAGTAAAAGATCTACTTCCGGTTGGAATTTTAAAAAACTTTTTTAAGAAAATTTGTTTCAAACTTAATTCTAAGTACATATGAATTCTTTATAAATTTGTTTAAACTTAGTAATTGACGAAATATTTGCAAATTTCGATTTTTTCACTGAAGTAAACTACTACTTCCGGTCTGCCGATTTTGCTCAAAATCTAATCAGTTCTCAAGAGGCAGATTATACACGTAAATACAAAATTTGGAATTGATATCTACAGCGGTTTGACCGCTATCGTGGTCACACACACAGAGACACACAGACACACACACAGAGAGAGAGAGACACACAGACTCACAGACACTTTTTTGGTATCAGGGGACCTCGAAACGTGGACATCTGCAAAAATCTCGAGGTCGAAAATTTTCATCATCACAATACTTCCTTATACTACGTATAAGAAAGTAAAACGGTGGGTTAGCAACTTAGCAGTGGTTTATGCTCTTATTTGCTCCTCTTATCTTTAACAAAATCTCTTCCCGGCATTTACTCTATATCTCAGGGTGTAGGTAGCTTTAACACTTCAAAGTGGTATGGCAATTTATAAAGCAAAACACAAATTTTTCAAAGAACAAATATAATAACTTTATTTAACATATAGTTTTATAATATAAATTAAAACCTTTATTTCAACTTTTATTTAAACATTTACAAAATATTAACAAATAAATAATATTACCAAAAATGTATGATGTATAATATTTCAAAATAGAAAATATTGAAAAACAGATATTCCTAAGACAATTAAATAACACTCAAAAATTATGAATCTATCCACATGTATGCCTTTTAGCATGTATAATTATAACCAAAATATATAATAAAAATTTTCAAAAAACAAAATAATTCCAGTCTAAGTTTTATTATACTTAATTATGATGTTCGCATAATCACAATTAAATACCTCATTCCTAGGTCGAACATATAAATCAATCCGACACACATCCTCGGAAATTTCTCATGATTTTCGCAAGAATGGATCGCATTCACGTTACTTTTCGCTGAAATTATTGACTAAACTCCGTAACTACTTTCACAATCGAAAATTATTTTTTTTTGGATTCTGTTATGAAATAACAAAAGAGAAACACGCAAAATGTGTACTAAAAATGGAACAAATGAAATAAGAATATTAAACACACACAAAACGATGATATAGATTATTTTTTTAATTTTTCTACACTTTTTCGGATTCTACAAATTTGTTCTTCTGCCTCAAATCTCGGAAGGGTAGATTTTGTGGATGTTGTGGATCTAGGAGTTCTGGTAGAACGCAATTTTCATAGAAATCTCGTAGTTGTAACTTCATATGATTCGTCCAGAAGTTGTCATCTCTGTAAATCTAAACAGGTCGAATAAGCAGTTAACATATTTTTATTCCTAATAGTGTGTTTTCAAACATGCTCTACTTCCATTCCCAGTGGACTCCACAAGACAAAATAGCACACATTCCTTTGAGAAATGTGTAGTTGTCCTTGGACCTGGTAGTAAAAATGGGCTGTTTTCTTCAAATGAAAGATTCCATCATCATCAATTATTGCAAATTTGATTTTCTTCTGGTCGACGGCATCACGAGGTGACAAATTACAAATAGACTTTGGACACTTAATTTCTATGATCGCATCGGTACCGATTAGTCCGTGTGGCGAGGCACCAAGAAAACCAATCATGGAATCTACGAAAAGTCCACATGAGGACACTTCAAGTCCAAAATGTTTTTCAAATTCCTTTCTAGCAATTGGCTCGTGGCTAATACCCCACTCGGTAGCCTCGTTTCCTGTGAAAGTACTATACACCAATTCTTTAACAGTTGCATTACAAGACGTGGTTGACCTCATTCTGCATATTCTGCCAAAACTGGAAGCAGTCAGTCTATTGTGACGTTCGGTTCTCCAGTCGTCATTGCTACTTTGCCCATCAGTTTTTTTCTCTAAGTCACGAATTTGAGAAGGCGTTTTTTGTAGATTTTCCAAACATTTTTTTTTCAGGATTTCATAATTCTCAGGCAGTTCAGCAGAAAGAAGAGCCGCGACAGGCCCGTAATCTTTGTCTGCGGGTGCCTTAGCTTTCAACTTCTTGCGATATTTTTCAGGGAATAAGGTCTTTGGGGATTTATGGTAGACGTGTTGCTTTTCTCTTCTGCGCATTAATTTTTTGGTAAATTGTCCAGGGCTTTTCTGCGATATTGCCTTATATATTATGCCACGATAATTATGTGATCCCGCTGAAAAACTCACACTTGCTGCTTCGCATCGAGTTTGGTATGAACCTCTGCTGGATAAATTCAATCTTTTCCCACTCACAAATTTTGCGACAACTGAATTGTAGCACTCTGCAGCATTATTATCCATGTTTAGGAGAAGACTATCAGCATTATGCACTAAGCGGTACCACAGAATTTCGACATCTTGCAAAAGACCACTTTCCGTCATTGCATTCACCCACTTGCGTTCATCCTTACCTATATAATATATATATTAAATGATACACTATGAACAATTGACAAAAATATTGTTTACAATTCGAATGCTCTCCAAATATATGTTTGGATGAATTGAGAATATCAGAACGCAGTTCCCTCACTTTTTGCTCATGTGAAATATCTTCTTTAATCCAGTGTTTAACAGCACATTGCCTCAGCTAATTTTCTTGTTACGCTGCTCTCCCCGTCTCCTATAAGATATTTATATTTCAGCCCGTGCATTTCAATGCTGCTTTTGAAACCCTCTACAATTATTTCTGCTTCCATTGCAGTGGACGGTTTGCACCAATTTTTGAAACAGGTATGAGGTTTGACATCTTCTTGTTTTTTTTTCTGCACGGGAACACATACAACAATATTTGTTCTTGATACCAAGATATAATATTTTTTTGGATTTTTGCCCAATAATAACTCCCTAAAAATGAAATATTATGTTCTCAATGTCTTCATGGAAATACATGTCAAACAAAATTGAGGAAAGTACTAACAACACCTGATGACGCACTGTAATTCGTCCGATATGAACGCTTACACCAGGCTCCATCTGCTATTGCAAGCGATATGTGTAATGCCGTCTTGATCCACGTCTCCTACTTCCTTTGCAAGTTGAGCCTCTTCCTTTCCTGCTGCCTCCATTAAATCAAATGCACTTCCACTAATGAGAGGAGAAATTTCATCCTGAGTTGCAGCAAACTTTGAAAAACTCATACAAGGAATGTTACAAAATGCAAGAATTGCCTCCAGCTGCGAAAAACCACCTCCTGAGGATATCATTCCCAAGACTGCTGCTTTGTTTATATCAAGCGAATTTTTTGATGCACTATCTGTGCTTACGGATGATGTTTCCTTGCACATTGCACATTGTAAATAAAAAATACTATTGAGACCAAGTTTCTTTTCATTTATTATTTTCAAATTCTCAGTATTGCAGGAAAACAATGGATTATGTTTGAACTCCACAATTGATTTAAAGAATTGTTCAACATCAATTATTCTTCTACCAGAAACAGAGTATTCAGAATGTGCACTCTCTTTTATTATTTCAATTCTAAAATAAACTCAAAACGCAATTAATTTATAACGAACAGCTCTGTATGTGCTTATGTTTACAGGATGTTTCCAAAGACAAGCCTAAGAGCTTTTGTTTACATGAAAGACCCCCTTTAATTTTTGACAAGGAATCACCCTCTAAAAACTTTCCAAACTTATTTGGAAACATCCTGTATATAACTTGCTTTTTATAATACAAATAATAATTTAAATAGTTGCTGGAACTGCCTACTTTGAAATATTTTCATTTGATAAGTCAACTTCAGGTTCACGTTCAATCGCATGTAATACATCCATGTAATCTTTATCAACATCCTCATGACTAACCGAACTTGAAAGAAAAAAAATATATAATATAAATGATTGAGAAAGGTATTGAATTTACGTTTGGCAAACTTGAACGGTTGATGATGGATCACTCTCATTGCTCTTATAGAGTCTTTTTAACACTTGCCTGCTTCTATTTTTCCGCTTTGAGGATAATCTTGGATATTTCTTTAAGTTTCTGTTGCCTCTTGCCATTGTGAATACCTATACGTCACACTCTACTTCGGCACTCAACACCAAAACGTGTCAAAAAATTAATTCTCCAAATAATAAGAACAGCAAACAGCCCTAACTAGTATTTACTGTATGTGCGAAAAGCCAGCAAGGATCGCGATATAACTATACTTATCACGGAAAGACAAACTTTTATTGAGTTGATTGCGTAATTGTGGAAAGTGTCTCGTTCACATATGCACATACAAATATTTTATTGCAGCAAAAAAAATTGTCAGTTTCATATACATTCTTCGTACATTTCGTAGAGATGTCTTTGAATACATTTATTGCACTTGTTTGAATGGAATACTTTAATTTTTGTTTATATATAGTATTTGCCAAATATTTGCTTTTCTAAAAGAAATAACTATAGCGAAATAACCTTCCTTCATGCAAAAAATGCTAAAATCAAATAAACTGAGGAAAAATACAAATCTGCTTGTAGGAACAGACTCTTTTTTGCTAGTATAATCGACCATCGTATTTGTCACGATATTCTGCTGCCGTTGATTTGAATAGTTCAGTTGTTTCTCTGTATTCGGGTGACGGAAAACAACACATTCATTTCAAATATGTGAGAATGAGATGGCTTGCATTTGGCTCCTCCTACGGGCCAACACCTCTAAAAGCAATTATAGTGAATTCCCAAATACAAATCGACTTTAATATCCCCTTAATATTGCACAGTACACAACTTGCACACGACGCCTCAGTAAACGTTTCGCTAATTATATAATGGCAAACGGATGAGTCCAAAAAGTCCAGAAAGATTTAGTATAGGACTATTAATTCTTGACTATGCTGAAAGCTCCGCAAAATAAAAAACAAAGAACTTGCGCTATGTGATCATAGATGGCGTCAGTAACACATTTTATACTTTGAATTTAAATGTGTGTTGTTGTTTTATATTTTACAAATGAAATTGGGTATGTTAAAAAAAGCGTGCTGCGAACAAAATTCTTACCAAAAGATGGCAAACTTATAGGAAACACTGCTCTAGAAGGTATAAGTACCCTTTAATTATTCTTCTCCTCGCCTATGCGGCCGTCAAAAATTATCCGCACTTTGGTTATTATTACTTTAGTATTACTATTATCTTTATTTATTAAGATAGCCCCATTAAAATGACGTAAAGGCAAAAAACTTCAAAAATCACGTGCTTATGCATGTGCTGTCAGTATTCAACGTTAAATCATGACAATCCACGACGATACATGTACCAATACTATAGGTACAAAAACCATTTCTTTGACCTGCAGAAGCTTCTTACTCAGAAAAAAATATTCTGAATGTTCTAGGAAAATAAATTACGAAATTTGGAGCAAATCGTTCTAGAATAACTAACGAAAATCTTAGAAGTGTATAGGTACAGTGTTTGAGTACTACATGGGATGAAGATAATGTATGTTTGAGACACTAAAGTTGTAAAATTATTTATTAAACCACCATATAGATGAACCGAGTTTTAATCGAATGCGAAAAATAAAATTAAATGCTCATTGCGAATATACTTAAGTAAGCACTGTTTTATTCAATATAATAATGGACAAATTAGTTAACGGTACAAAATAATAAAAAGGTATAAAATAAATCTAATAAAAAGATGATACGGTAATAATATCTCATAACTAGCAAAGTCTTCTATATTTTGACAGTCAAAAAAAAGGTATAAAGAAGTATAATATGACAATGTGTATGAAGAAGATTAAATCTATGGATACTTCAAAAAAGCTTGGAATTGAAGATAAAATGATAGAGCATATGACTCACAGACGTTCCCCTATCGTTGAATAAATCTCATCATCTATTAAATAATAAATAAGCATTTTATTGGAAGAACAACACAATTACCGTTTAGAAATGGCAATCATTTAATTCAACTAGAAAAAATATTCAGGAAGGCAATTATAGAGATGGGCTAGCTGAAGATGTCTACGACATATTTATCTATGTGCTCTGTGGACTGCGTAGAGCAAAGCCTTTTCGTAGAACATCAGGTTGAAACCTATATAACAAAAACTAAGTAAACAAAATTACCAACAATGTGAAATATCATTTATCGATAATCACAATGATTTAAAACCAATTATGTACATATAAAAAAATAACTTTTAAACTCTATCTGTGCTGCATCAAAGAGAAAATATTTTAATATTATTAATCAAATGAACCTAGATTACTCGTATGAGTAAAATACACAGTTTGATAACCAAATATTTAATAATTTTTGTTATTCCTTGTGCTCTATATAAACTCGTAATGACTATAAGTTTAAAACACCCTAATCAAATGTTGACATGATACTTCGTACTTACGGTTGTTTATATTTTGAGTAGATAAATTTTAGTAGCACACGTTTAGAAACAAAATGACAATCTCGAAACTGCCATTTTACTAGCTTTACGCATGAGGTAACAATTTTTAACCACTATATATATAATTCTGGTACCCCTAATAACTCAGAGCGTGTCGTTAATGAATAAAACTGTGTAGCTACATAAATTGCTGTTCCCAATATAACTATTTGCAAAAACATGGATTTTCCAACAATATACGCCATAAATTCTCGGCTTGATA
Source organism: Amphimallon solstitiale (assembly GCA_963170755.1). Taxonomy (NCBI): domain Eukaryota; kingdom Metazoa; phylum Arthropoda; class Insecta; order Coleoptera; family Scarabaeidae; genus Amphimallon; species Amphimallon solstitiale. The sequence goes on from OY720675.1 coordinate 71,635,484, forward strand.
TACAAAAAAGAAACTTGAACAATATAAGAATTTTTATTTTCCAATGTAATCTCCCCTAACTTCTATACATTTATTACAACGATTAATTAATAATTCGATAACCATGTAAAAATAATCTAAAGTTTTTCCGTCAAAATGTTCTATAACAGCTGCTTGCAACTCACTGTCGTCCTTAAAACTACGTCCCCTAAGGTCTTTTTTTAAATTAGAAAACAAAAAAATTACAAGGAGCCATATCCGCACTATACGGTGGATGTTCCAATTCTTCAAAGCCGCATTCGCGGATGGCAGCTTGTGAAGTAGCGGCAGTATGGACGTGAGCATTGCCGTGCAATAATCGCACACCTTTTGTCAATTTTCCACGACGTTTTACACAAATACTGTCCCTATGTGCCGTTCACACTTGTATTGCGCTCTCTAAAGTCAATTAGCAAAATGCCCTCACAGTCCCAGAATATTGTGGCCAACACCTTTTTCGTTAATTGAACGACTTTCGCCTTTCTGGGACGAGGTTCATCAGGTCGCCGCCATTCCATTGTAAAACATAACCATTGTTTCGTCCCCTGGGACAATGAACTCCAAAATCGGTTTTGGGTCGTCTCCACACATGTTTAAAAACGACTGCGCACATTCGACTCGACGTTCATGTTGGAGAACAGAAAGAAGTCGTGGTACCCACCTAGCACTAATTTTATTCATATCCAAGTGGTCATGGAGAATTCGGCGAACACTTGTTTCGGAAATGTTTGTTATCACTGCTAATTCCTTCACTTTCAAACGGCGATCTTCTAGCACTAAATGTTCAATAATTGAAATTTGTTGAGGCGTTATAACTTCAATTGGTCGACCCGACCGACCAGCATCTTCCAGGGATTCTTGTCCCAAACGGAAACATTTTGCCCACTTTTTTTACAGTTGAATACGAAGGAGATGAATCACCGTAAACGCCCTCTAAACAATGTTTAATGTGATAAGGTGTATGCCCATCTTTTGTTAAATATTTAATGACAGCGCGGCACTCAATCTTTGTTACTTCAGACATTTTCATGCGCTAGTCACATTGGTTGGCTGGTTACTAAAAACAACTAGGCTTCGAACCGTTATATTTATGGTGTACACCTCGCGTATGTGCATGCAGGACGTGACGGAGTTTGAACACGTTTGAACCTGTATAAGCCTGTCAGGCCGAGAATTTATAGCGCCTACCTCGTATCTATAATACAATGTACATATAATATAACCTACTTATTTTACACATTTGCATAATCAATTTAAGATAAAGCATGAGTTAAAAATGTATACGTATTATAGATTACGCATTTAATAATATTTTGCAGAATATTCATGCGACAGATATTGTAAATAGAGTAAAAAACATAATAATTATCATGATGTATTGATTTATTATTACCATTATAATGTTATCAAGTACACATTTCTTTTTTAGTTCATGCGTATCCACACATCCAATAAATACATAAACAAAATGTATTTATACTTTTGCAAATAGACAATCATTTAAAAGCTAATTATACATCTTATGCTAAAAATAGTCAGTAACCTATATAACCTTGAATATATGCTAATATTAAAATAATATACTTATGCATACCTGTATATGAAACACAATTTACCTGTTTTGCAGAAATAATATGCAGGTGTGCTATATGACATGTTACAGTTGTACCTGTAATATATCATAATAATTTGCTTTAGGAATTGAAAGTTACTTTATTACAATTCTGAGGAAAAAATACAGAAGTTGAATAGCAGGATTTTGATATTAGTTACTTCTGCGATCAACCTACTTGTTCCGTACATCGAAACCATTAAATTCAAAATAGCTAAGTATGACAAATAATTGTTACAGAAACCTACCTATGTAAATAAATTAAGATTAAATAAATATCACAAAGGAACCACATTTTATTCAATTAAAACCCAAATTTGAATAGATTTTTTAACATAGTCTAATTATTACATATTCAGTAGTGCTTGAAAAATTTTATGTCAGAGCGATTTTCACAAACAGAAAATTATCAATTACAAATAAGCAGTGATAATAGTCGATAATTTAAGTCGTGGGCTTCCACGGCTCTAGTATATACCGTTTTGGTTTCTGGGTTGAAACCGCGCCGTCAAAACTGACTGGCGTGTGTTGGCAGAGGGATGATTTATATTGTGTTTAGTGTTACACTTCAGTAGAGCGTGTATGTTGTGATTCCTAATGATTATAGTATTAGAAAATGAATAGAAATGAGATGGGATGGTACAGCAGTTACAGGTATGCCTATAATGCCCAAATGTGAGATCTCTCGATACATATCCAAACAAAAGACAATTAGTTCTGGGTTGTACTTGATTTCCAACTTCAATCACCATCTATAGAGTATTTGCACAAATTCTTTACATACAAAAACCTAGGAAGTAATTTCTAAGCTTCTGAAAAAATAATGAATTACCATGATTACTAAGTTATTTTAAATGCAGTATTTAATATGGTTAAAGTATTAAATTAAATTTTTATACAGAATATCCATGAAAGGATTTACCTAATTCTTTAATATAAATTAAGGGATTAAATAATCTAATTACCTCTTGAATATTTTAAGTAAAAACGCAGTGCCTGCAAGATGTATGGAATACGTACAAAAGGTTTAGTGAAGTCCTTCAGGACAACAATCAATAATTAGAGTACTTAGAACATTATAGTAAATAAACAGCAAAAGTTCGTATCTTTGAATAAGCCAGTTGATTTTATTTATTCTATTTTCCCGTAAGATAAACTTCAAAGTTTAAAGTATTTTAAGCGACAAAGCAAATAATGAATATACAAAACTTTCCATAAAGAATGTTGATAACATTATTATCTTTGCATTCACACATTTTAATTGTTAAAATTTGCATACAAGTTTCAGAGAGTGTGCAAATCCTACGGAGGAAGTACATATATAATATTTTACTTATATATTAATATGTAACAATCAAGCAAAATTTAATGCACACATTTTATTCTCTCATAATTCAGATTTATTAATACAAACTTTTCTATTATACAGCATGTGTCAATTTTCATTAGCCATAGGCGATTAATCCATACAGTACGTGGCAACATAGTACCCCTTCTTTCCTTTACAATGCCAGCACGACCGATGCATGCTCGTAAATACAAGTTAGCGTGGTTAGCAGTAACAATTGGACCACCGGCTTGGGTGTTTGTAATGCGTTCAGAAATAATATTTACGAGTTGCAAGGATTTGTTTTTCTTTTTCCTTTCAGTAAATTCAGAGAATTATTCAGCTGCGTTCACGCTGCATGACACAAACAAAAGCGTAATTCTAATAAAATTAAAAATAAGGTAAATAAAAAAGGATTCTGAAAATAATAATAAACTACTAGATCAGGAGATCGCGGCGGCCATTTGATGTTTCCCGTTCCAGTAATAAGACGGCTTTTATTGCAGACTAGATCGGAACGTGTTGGCAGCTAAACATTGAATGTAAAATCTGGTCGGGAGAAGTGGGGAGATCGGAGAAAATCGTTGTGATATCGATTGTTGCCGAGATTGGTGACGGACAGTAAGGGTGCCACGTTGCCACGTATTACTTGTATACGTATAAATCCCACGTAAACATTGAATCCCTATACCTAATGAAAATTGACACATACGGTATAATTACTGTTACCCAGTAAATATTTTCTATACCACTGAAATTATACCGCATGTGTCAAATATCTTTAGGTATAGGGATTCAATGTTTACGTGCGATCTATACGTATGAATGTAATACGTCGCAACGTGGTACCCCTACTGTCCGTCACCAATGCCGACAACAACCGACATCACAACGATATTATCCGATCCCGGCCCAGATTTTACATTCAATGTCTAGCAGGGAACACGTTGCGGTCCCTGGCTGTCTTATTATTGGAACGGGAAACATCAAATGGCCTCCGCGATCTACTGATCTCTCTCCAAATGATTTTTTTTTGTGGGGATATTTAAAAAATATTGTTTATACCCATGAAGCTGGTAGAGCAGAAAACATAGTAGTAAGAGTAAATTTCTACGACCGCCTAGGGCAATGTCTTGCTGTGCAGGGAGGAATCCTTTTTTATTTATTTTATTTGGGTTATTTTTTAATATTATTAGAATTACGCTTTTGTTTGTGTCATGCAGCGTGAACGCAGATTAATAATTGTCTGCATTTACTGAAAGGAAAAAGAAAAACAAATCCTTGCAACTCGTGAATATTATTTCTGAACGCATTAGAAACACCCGAGTCAGTGGTCCAATGGTTACTGCTAACTTGTATTTGCGAGGATGTATCGGTTGTCGCGTCGCTGGCATTGGAAAGGAAAGTAGGGGTACCACGTTGCCACGTATTGCATGGATTGATCGCCTATGGCTAATGAAAATTGACACATGCGGTATAACACAATAAAACAATATTATAGAAAAGGTAATTATGGCGACAGTAAAGTTATGAGAAGCGCTTAAAATGCAGTAAAAACAAAAAGTCAGAAGATTCAATTCAATGCCGATATAGTCATTATGCCAGTCATAATTCATATACTTTCTTGTCAAGATCAAGTGTCAGTATAGCTATATCAAGCGCTCCTAACATGGCTTAACGGCTACCGATATAGCTAGCACCGACACCTTTACCACAGTATAGTAACGGTACAGTAATGTAACTCTACGCAGCGGTCCCTTTGATGTTCGTGTTCGAGTTTTATTATTTTAGGACGACTGCGCAGTGGACTACGGTCAGAGAGGGGAAGTGAATGTACATGATAAACAACGACTCATGTAGCTATACCCGAGAAGTAGACCAATCGAACTGCAGCTGTGCTACAAGGCATTAAGCCACGGACATGTACACGATTTTTAAGGGAATTGATTTACTGGATTGTTACTATACTGTACCTTTACCGGCAGCTCTTGAAAATTTTTATTAATAAAAATATAGGTTTATAAGCCAATATACAACCATTAGACCAAAACTGCTGATAGAGGATACGATGAAATCTTGATTTTTTTTAACACCATTAATTTTTTAAGTTTTTCTAAGTTACAAAATATATTTTTAGTAGCATCATTAAAGACCCTTTCCTAAAATGTAGCACGATGCAGTATATCGGAGTAAACGGAGTTGCTGCAGGCAACCGGCGAATGTGTGAACTGCGTATATAGGTGGTAAATTAGTTTAACTTTAATTTACATTATTAAAATCAGAAAATTACGTGCCTTCTACTAAAGAGAAAGTTAACCAACCAGTAATTAAGAATAGAATCACAAAATGCGTAAGAGTTAGGTAAGTCTCTCGATTCTACATGAAAACATAAGGTCAAAATACACTTTTGATACCCTTTTCAACAAAAGCACTGATAAAATATAAGCAACTCGCATTCGGTTTGCCTTCTTTAAGTAAACAGGCCCGGACGTCACCGGGCGTCACACATATTCCATCTCTCAGAGTTTAGGAGAAGTAAATGGTGAGCACGTCAGTTTATACTTATACCTATCTCGAAATTTTAAAAAGAACTGTAATTATACGTATACACAAGAAACGAGACAAGCTAAATCCAGAAAACTATAAGCCTATAACCTTAGTGTTATCAGCAAGCAGAATGCTGGAGAAATGTATAACAAAACATATTTCGCAGCATTTTTAGTATAACTCAAAACGTGTTTCAAAAAAAATCTGAAATAACATTAACAACTTCACATTTAATAAACGAGATAAAAAACGAATTAGAAGAAAAGAAAACTCTTGTGACTCTCCTACTGGATATGAAGAAGGTATTTGATACAACATCAAAAAGTAAGTTCACTAAAAAAAGGAACAACTAGGAATATCAGCGAGAGAAATCAATCTTCTTGAAACGTCCCTTCCAGACATACCACAAACAAAAGTAGTAAATGAAATCGAAAACGGACAGAATATGCTGAGTGTCCTAGATTTAAAGATACTCCAAAATTGCTTTTTAGCTTTACTTATTTGCCAAAATATTACTGATTACAATAACTTTTTCAAATTTTGCATGACAGATGTTTTTTTAAAAGAATGAAACTTTTAAAGAAGCTTTTCAGTTATTACCATCTCGTATGCATATAAAAAATTAAAATAAACATAAGCATAAGTAATTACTTTTTTTTTGTTGTGGTAGTCGTTATGAATAAAATGTCCTTATTTGCCAGAATGGAATAAATATTTGTGTCTAAAAATCAAGTATTGTACACATTAGAAAAACCTCTTTTATCATGAATCTTTTCAGTCATCTAAAGTAATGTGAAGCTTCAAAAAAAATTATTGTGCTTCAAAATCTTAATGATCAATAGTTTATGAACCTCTTTTAGATAATGATAAAACATAGACCAATTTATACATTTGATGTAATCACGAAATACTGTAAAAATCTTTTCTAAAATTCTTATTTGTGTAAGCTTCATCATATTTACTTTTAGTTTTCTAGTTGAAATGTGTTAGAGCTATGAAAAATATAGAAAAAAAATGAGGTGTGGCCACCACACGACTTTCTTATACGTATGAGCATTTCAAATTATACAATTTTAAGAATTTTTTTACACAAAAATTATTCAAAATACTATTCTAAGTACTTCTATTCTCTTAATAAATCGCTATAGAATACATACTTTGCAAGATATTCGAAAAAAAGTGCTACTCCCTAAGAATAAAAGTGTTACTTCCGGTCCGAATTTAAAAATTTCACATATACCAAAAATATTGCAAATCTAGAATTAAATACTTTTGTACTCTTGATAAATATATATAGAATGCATAACTTACGACATATTTGCAAAAAATCGCTATTCGATAAGAGTAAAAGTGGTACATCCGGTCTGAATTTTGAAATTTTTTTTATACAAAAGGTATTGAAAATTATATTTTAAATACTTTTATACTCGTAACGTACCTGTCTAAAAAGCATGATTTGCGAAAAATTCGCAAAAAACTGATTTCGATAGAAGTAAAAGACCTACTTCCGGTAGGAATTTCGAAAAACTTTTTAAATAAAATTGGTCTCAATTTTAATTTTGAGTACATATGAATTCTTTATAAATTTGTTTAAACTTAGTAGTTGACGAAATATTGGCAAAATTCTATTTTTTCGCTGAAGTAAACTGCTACTTCCGGTCTACCGATTTTACTGAAAAACTAATGAGATCTCAAGAGGGAGATTATACACGTAAATACAAAATTTGGAATTGATATCTACAGAGGTTTGACCGCTATCGTGGTCACACACACAGAGACAGACAGACAGACACACAGACACAGACACAGACATTTTTTAAAAACCACTTTTTCGGTGTCAGGGGACTTCAAAACGTGGACATCTGCAAAATTTCGAGGTCGAAAATTTTCATCATCACAAAACTTCCTTATACTACGTATAAGAAAGTAAAAATTATCATACTTCCCTTGACAGTCCTAGCTCCTTTCGGAATACATGATTGGTTTTTTCCTTGCCTGAAAAAACTAACTCCTTTAAAGGGGAAAAATGTGTAATACATTTTCTGATAATACTAGCTCCCGAGATAAAAATAAATAGATACCTCAAAAGATAAGTGTCTTTCTTTATATGGATAATAACTGCTCCATCAAGGAAAATGATGAATATTTTTCTGGATAATCTAACTTTAATATAAGTATATTTGCAGTAGTAGTCATATCGTACATTTGGTTTTTCATATTCTGTCATTGTATTTTTGCAGAGGAGTAGAAATAAATGATTATTCATGTGAATATAGGTATGTGTGAGAGTTACAGATATGCGGACCGGTCAGTATAAGACCCATGAAAATAACAAACATTTAAACAACAACTTTGTTAAACGGGAAGTGTAAACGACATTAGAACATTAATCCTTGTGGTTTGATATAACAACTATGAATACAAATTATGACCTTGGCCATGTGTACGGCCAATGATAAGACATAACACAACCTTCAGCATTATACAAATATATGTAAGATATGTATGTACATACATACATAATACATTCACGTAGGTGTATTTTACAACATCAAACTTGATAAGCATGTGATAGCAAGAGCACTAAAAGTATCATACATAGTGTATATGTATTTAACAATTCCAAAAGTACAGAGTGTTTCAACGATCTGACAAAGTAAATTTAATGTTTAATTAACATGTTATGTAATTAATATATATCATCGCCTGCCAACACACGTCAGTCTGTTTCAAGTTATCGCAGTCGTAGAAACCCTGAAATTTCGCTTAAAATACTTGACGAAAGGTTAGACAGTAGAAGCAAAGATGACGACGCAGTTTCAACCCAGAAACTAAAAAGATGTATATACTTATACATTATGAAGCAATAGCAGCAATAGCTATAAACTACAGTGCGCGAATTTCTAATTATAGTAAGTATTACGGAGTAAATTTACTTGATCAGATAGTTGAAGCACCATGTACAGAGAGAAGACGTACTCATTTTATTAGAGTTGATGTAAGAAACGCGTGTTTCAAAATTATTACAATAAATGTTAATACTTTGTTTTGCCCCAAACTTGTTTGCTATGTTAGTTATAGCTATCTAAATTTTGTGTCTTGTTCAATTTTTTCTTTGAATTATTTAATTAATACACCCAAATATAGACGGCTATGTCTCTTCACAGCTTGTTATCCTAGATATTCTATTATAACAACTATTATCTTCCTGTGGGATTACATTCTATAAAATTCGCGAGATCAGGGATTCGATAATTGAGTTTATTGTTAATTATAGTTTTCAGGATATGAACATTAATTATGTATATTATTGTATATAGCCGACATACGTGCCTACATAACTATGGTAAGACTTCTCCATGCATTAGGATCAAACGACAGATCAAATCTAATAAGTGGTTAAAATAATAGACAATAATAACCCCATCGAATTCGCAAGTGTACTAAACATAAACATAATTTTGAAAGTCTATTTACATAGCGTCTTATATTATGATATTTACCGATGTATTTATGGTTATTACTATCACTGGCAACCTTGCTTTACAACTCTAATCATTTACCTAACTAGCAATCAAAATAGATACCAGGCTAAACAATGGAAAAACCTTCACACTCAAGGTTGATCAAGTGACTACGATAAACAGGCAGGTATATTCCCAAGAAAAAATGAAAATCCTACGCAAGTTAAAGATAAAGAATACTTTAATTGAATTTTTGCCCATGCCTACTATATGTTATATCTATATTACACAAACTTACAACAGCGTATAATCCACTAAGTCATTCTCAAACAAAATAGCGGAGGTGTCATAATATTATTAATTGACCCGATAATTTCTATAAACATTCACCCACATATTATTTCATTAGTGCGTTTGTGAAATTTCATTCACAAATAACCATAACTAAAAATTCTACATAAAACCAAATTAATATTTATTTAAGGGAAATATATACAGGGTGAGTCATTAGTAGCCGCTTCTTCGATAGCTCTTTTCTGTTTTAAATAAAAGAAAAAAGAATTAGTGGAAGAACCATGTTTCTTTGGGCGCATATTCTAAAAATATTTTCAGCTCTCACGCACATTCGGTTTCACCGGAAATGCATTAAGCTTAGTTGTTTAAATAACTCACCCTATATATTTTTAGATTTTCTTATATTGCTTTAAATTGCCTATTCAACTGCTTTTCCTTATTCAAAATTGAGCCAAAACTTTTTGAGTTATTATTTTTTTTTTTTTTGGAAATCTTTGACCAAAACACGTGTTCAGAAAAAAAAATCATATTTGCATGGTTTTTAAATGTAAAAATATTAATTTTGTTGATGCGTGTAGCCAAGAAAATTCTGCATCGTTTGGTATAAGTTGCATTCGACAATACCTCAAGAAATTTTGTTTTTTCAATGCCTGCTTCTGGAAATTTTCACATACCAAAAATTTATTTTTTTTAAAGCCTGTATTTTATTATGGCATTTTGTTCTTTTTTTATTATCTTTCATTTTTGTTAATAATATGTATCCTATATCCATCTTTTATAATTTCTGAGATAATCACTATAAGAGCAAACAGCAGTTAAAAGAGCGCTGTTGTTGGTTGAACGAATATTTTTTGCGTGTAACTTTCGTTCAACCAATGGGAAGACCCCACTACCTGAATTAAATGTCAAACAAAGTCGGTAACCGATTAAGTCAAATTTATAAAAGCATTTCTATTTGTTATCATCAAAATGAATTATTTTCATAAAGAGTTAATAGACATGATTTACATTTTAGGTGAATCTGAAAAAATTCTTTGCTAGCATCCAGACTTTATGCACAGCGATACCATGATAGAAGGCATCCGAAGCCAGAGGTCTTTGAAAGTGTAAAGGAACGGTTCGAGAGGACTGGAAGTATAAAATATGAAAAAAAAGAGCGGACAAAACCAATAACTGGTAAGGACAATGAGTTTATGGTACTCGCGAATATAGTTGAAAACTCCAATACCAGTACTAGGAAAGTTAGTCGTCTGTTAGATATTAAGTTAAACTTCAGTATCCCGAGTGATCTATATCATATTAAATTAACACAAGAATTAGATGAAAGAGATTTTCAGAATGGCTTACATTTTTCACAATAGACAGTAGGTAAATTAAAAGAACAGCCTGAATTTCTCAATTTTGTGTTGTTTACCGACGAAGCCACTTTTCATAAAAATGGATACGTTAGTTATCACAATTTTCATTATTATGACACACAAAACCCCCACTTTATCAGACATGCAAACTTTCAGAATCGTTGGTCATTAAATGTTTGGGGGGGGGATAGTAGGTAGCTACATACTTGGACCTTGTTTCTTTTACGGAAATGTTAATGGAGAAGAATATCTTCGTTTTCTACGAACGGATTTTCAAAACTTTTTGGAAAATCTTCCTGAAGATGTTATTGGTCATATGTGGTTTCAACATGACGGAGCCCCAGCTCACTATAGTCATGAAGTTCGTGAATATCTAGCGGGATCATCAGTTTCAGAACAAGTGGATTGGGTGGGGTGGTCCTGTACGATGGCCCGCAAGATCACCGGATTTGACCAAATTAGACCTCTTTTTGTGCGGATACGTAAAATATCTAGTTTATCAAACGGTGCCTACTACCAAAGAGGACATGAAAATTAGAATTAGAAATGCGTTTACAAGAATCGGTCAAAACGTTTTTCGTTACGTTAGTACTTTTTTGGAAAACAGAACACGCGCGTGCATTGCACAGAATGGTAGTTATATTGAACATATTATTAAATTAAATTTGCTTGTCATACTTTAGTTTGTTGTTGCTTTGGTTAATAATTATTTAGGTTTGAAGAGGATTAACCAAATGAATGAATAAGAGCAATCAGGCAAAGTAAATTGAAAAAAAAATACCGAAATTGGACATTGTGGGAATTCCCAAAAAAAAATAACTGAAAATGTAGTAGTCTGTAAAATTATGACTTTTGGAATAGTTGTGTTTAATCTTTACATATTTTGACAGATTGGCACAGGCAGTCGGGCCTTTCCATTGGCTAAACGAATATTTGGGTGTATAGAACAACAACGCTCGTAGTTCTTTATTTGACCGCTGATTGCTCCTATAGTGAAATTACACAAGATAGGTATAGGACATAGTTAACAAAAATTAAAGAGTATAAAAAAAGGAACAAAATGCCATAATAAAATATAGGGTGTTCCATTAAAAAAAATAAGTTTTTGGTACGTGAAAAGTTTCAAAGTTTCTTGAGGTATTGTCGAGTGCAACTTATACCAAATGATCGACAATTTTCTTGGCTACACGCAACGCCAAAATTAATGTTTTTACATTTAAAAACAATGTGAAAATGAGTTTTTTCTGAACACGTGTTTTTGTCAAATATTTTCAAAAAAAATTAATAACTCAAAAACTAGTAGCTCAATTTGGGAAAAGAGAAAACAGTTGAATAGACAATTTACAGCAGTACTAGAAAATCCAAAAATATGTAGATGAATCGTTTAAAAAAATAAGCTTAATGCATTTCCGATGAAACCGGAAGTGCATCAGAGGTGCAAGTATTTTTAGAATATGCACTCCAAGCAGCCATAAATCTTCCGCCCACTGCTTTTGTCTTATTTAAAATACAAAGAGGAATCGAGGAAGCGGCTACTAATGACTCACCCTGTACAACTTGGAATTTGACAATTATATTGAATTCAAGCCAAGTACAAATTGTAGAATGAAACCCTTCTTTATTTTTAAAGTGAGAATAGAAAAAAGGACGTAAAGAATAGTGATAGATAATGTACGTACGTTTTAACTAATAATATAAACTACAAATTTCAGCGCGATCAGATAAATAATAGTCTATCACATAATAAATCGAACAAATATGTAAAATATTAATAAACAAATCCCCCGTCATCATCTTTCTTGTAAAACAAGAAAAACCTACCAAAACCACTGTGGGAAAGTTATTACCCTAGTTATTATAATTATGGAAATTCTTCATACAAGTTGCGTAGTTCTTTCAATCAAGACAGGTATTTGTCATACTAGGAAATTCATGAAGATTATTTTCTGACACGTCATATTCAATCATGTTTATTTTGTAAATTAAAATATTTAATTTAACCACGGCTCTGGCGATAGAAGAAATGAAGCAGGCAGCAGGACATTTCCGACTTTCCAATTTAAAAACATTGAAATTTTTAAATCCTAATGCGTAAATCAATTACAGACACCTGTTACAGGAGCCACGTTACATTAAGTGCAATAGAAACTCTAGCTTTTAAACGTTACTCCACCCTCTTTGCAATCTAGATCAGAACCTCTTCTTCGCTTTCGTATTTAAACAAAAGAAAAATCAATGAAGAATTGAAAGCCACAATATTCATTGTATTCAATCTTAGTTTTTAATACATAACTGAGTTTACCAAAACATGTAAGTACATAGATGAACAACTTGGAATTAATTAGTATTTATCATGTATACTTTTACAAACCTCATTACATCTTTGTTATATGCGTTTTAAAAGAAAATTAATCTCTTGTTTGATAACCACTTTGTATATTATTTTATTTTTTGTAATTTGATTCATTTTAATTTTTTTACTATACTACACTTTTGTTATTATTACCGTATTATTATTTGCTGCGTTTTGTTCTTAAACAATTTAACAAATTTATAAATATTGAATTATTCATTCCCTCGACATAACTATTTGTTTATTTTGTTATTAATTATATACTTAATTAATTATTTCTCCAATAAAATGTTGTCCTTCTTAGATTCTTTTTATTTTAGTAACCTCCTTAGCTTAAATAAAACTTTTCAAAAGTGATTAGTGATAGGTATACAGTATTATAAAAATAATTTTTGTTCTTTTATGTAGATCACACAGAAATATTAATATATTTTAAATTGTTTTCTTATAATGTATCTTCTATGAATTAAACAAGTGTGTTCATTAGAGTTGAGTAACATAACATATTACCTCTTGATTGAGAATGCTGTGAATATGGATGTTATAAAACAAATAATTCCGTAATCAGTTTAAATTTATTCATATAAAGAAACCGATACAAATTGTTCAGGATTCTAGTTAAAAATTATGTGAGATATTACATAAGTTTTGTTTAACACTAAATTTAATACAAACTATAAATATACTTTTTACAATTTATCATGTTTAATGTTGTTCACTTTGCAGTGTACTTAAACTTGAAAATTATATTTTGCCCCTACTGCTGTCATCTAGACATTGCCTGACTAAATAATAACGAAGATAGGAACGTATTTTTTTCTTTGTTTTTCTCGTACTATTTTTTAACAATTAGTTGCCAGGTTGGGTAGCCTGTGAAGTTATCCTATTCTCAAGTCACTCATCTCTAATGATATGAGCGTTATTGCGGCACGTTACATTGTCCCCTACCTATATCGTGTTGTTTCGTATTACTTACTAAATATAATTTCAAAATCACTGACAAGACCGAGTTTGATTCTCGCAATCTATTACACGTAAAATATTTATTATTTATAGACTCAAAATAAGCAAATAGGTGTAGTTGCAGATACAAAAAAAAATATTGTTAATAAAATATGTTAATATATAGTCAAAATATATAATACATACTATAAATATTAAAGCAATTGTGTGAAAAGCATGTATAGACAGAACGGAAGCTATGAAATTTGTTGAAAATAATAATAATATTATTTTTTTTAAAAAACATTTTTAAAAACGTTGGTTTGCAAGTCGCGTTCAAATCAGTCATCCTAATAAATTCGTTGAAAAGCTTTTGGGCAGTGCCAAAGATAATTGAGGTGGAACAGAAATCTGGTATTTACGAATTAATTGTAATAAATGTGGAAAAAAAAATATTGAGCCAACTAGACATTCGATTGCAACTGGCTCTAAAAAGCATATCTCTCATTTCCGTTTTACTAGGGCAGAGAAGTCTAGTGCGGCTTGACATATTTTGGTGACATGCCATGATGTTCCAGCAAGCAGCCGAAAATTTATAAAGGAACTGTATAATTATAGAGAACTAGATAGTTATGAGAGTATGCAAAAATAGGAAATAATAATTAATAAATTAATGAATTCAGATAATCAATCTTATTTATATAAGTTTGTGGTGTAAAAAAAGATACCGCCTCGAATTACCGTTAGTTCTTAGAATATTAGAATTAGGGTAGGACGAATTAAAATTCAAATCAGTACTGTTCTGTAACTGATGATGACAACATAGTTGTCGAAATGCGTATCTAGCTTACTGTGCATTAGTGTGGTAAAGGTATAGTGTATTTAGCTACGAGGAAAGAATAGAACAGGAGAGATAATAAAGTGGTGCGGGAATAAGTATAATTTAGACGGAAGTTACCACTTTAAGGCAGGTCAGTTATTGGTAAAATTGACTTCTTAAGTGTTTTTATAATGGTGAATTGTGTAGCTTGTGGCCGTTCTAAAACGACAAAAAAGAACTTTTTCTCTTCATCGGTAAAGTTAATTTCAAATTGGCATTCAACATAGGCAATAATAATTTAAAAAGTATGTATTTTGAATAACTTGTCATATATCTGAGATGTTTGACTATGTGTTCAGTGGCGTAACATACATATCCTAGGCATGTTTTTTTTTAAATGTGTTCATTAGTACAGTTTGAATAAATGTTACTATATTAAAAAGAATACAAGGAATGAAATATAATGCACTCACGATATTTATTTAATTATTATTCGAATAAGAACCTATTTTAAATGATTATCGAGAACATACGAAGTGTACATATAACCTATACACAATATTTATGCACGCCTATAATATGCATTCCGGCGGCCATATTGTGTTACCACTTTGGACAAATATTTTTATTAAGGAGACTCCCTCCTGGTCTATTCTTTCCTCGTAGGTATTTAGTTATAAACAGAACAGATTTAAAAATTTTACGGCAGATTTTTTTAATGTAGCAATCAAATGGTAATTTAAGGGGACTTTCATAGAAGTAAACAAATCCCGTCATTCTGCTGTTGCAATCGTTCAGCTGTGCACATTTCCTTATATACAGGGTGTCCAGAAACTCTCCTGACCAACGAACACCGGAGATTCCTCAGATAATTTTAAGACAATTTAACCCAATTCACCCTAGTCCGAAAATGCTTCCTAAGGTCATAGGCGTCCGTTTTGGGTAGGTAAACGGTTATTTTAACGCATAACTTTTTTATCTTTAACTTTTAAGCACTTGTGACACTAGATTATTAAATTTTCAGGTATTCTAGTACTAAAAGGTACTCCTACGTTAAGTCGGTAGGATACACCGTTTTCTAGAAAAATCGATTTAAAAATTTTTCGTTTTTTCGTCATTAAAATTCAATTTATTATTTTTTGCACTAGTTCGCTCTGAACTGCCAACAGAAATAAAACCTACGTTTTTAATTGTCAAATTGTTGTCAGTTCGCGAAGTTGAAATGACGAAAGATGAAATGACGAAAAAACGAAAAATTTTCAAATCGATTTTTCTAGAAAACGGTGTATCCTACCGACTTAAAGTAAGAGTACCTTTTAGTACTAGAATACCTGAAAATTTAATAATCTAGTGTCACAAATGCTTAAAAGTTAAAGACAAAAAAGTTATGCGTTAAAATAACCGTTTACCTACCCAAAACGGACGCCTATGACCGGTACTAGAAATTCGCAATTGATGGAATCGATTCATCTCTGGAGGATAAATAAGTATACCAGTTTTTGTTTTTCTAAATAGAAGCGTTCGGGAGATATTAAAAAAAAACTAATTACAAGGCGCCATCTTCAAAGAGCTCTAGCTCCCTTAGGAAGCATTTTCGGACTAGGGTGAATTCGGTTAAATTGTCATAAAATTATCTGAGGAATCTCCGGTCTTCGTTTGTCAGGAGTGTTTCTGGACACCCTGTATTTTAAACTTATTTTTCCCTATTTAGTATATCTTTGCTTGGTTTAACCTAGTATATACTATTTTTATCAATCAAACAATATCAGTCAATAAATTCTAACATTTAAATAAAGTGTATATAAAGTAACTAACAAATGGATAATATAAAAATTGCATGCTTATGTATTATATGTCCTAATTAATGTTGTATAATAAATGTATTGAAATTTAATTTTCACGAAAACGGCAGTCGTTGAAAGGCAACGGCTTTAGCTTGCCTTGTCACCTGAGAAAGTAGGATTTCCACCACTTACACTTTTTTTACAAAAATACTATGATTAATGTACAATGACAATGAGATCAATCTCAAGTGAAGTGTGGTGGTATCTTAAAAATCCCTACCCCCGTACAGGTGAAATGTTTGATCTGTCAAAACCATATGTTCACATTGTACGCCTATACACATAACCTACACACAAGTGTTTCTCAATATTACCAACTAGTCATCGTTGCCAACTTAAAAATGTAGGCCACGCAACCTTCACTTGAAACTGATCACATTGTACTATAAAATTAAAATTATAACGCAAATTGGACAAATATTCAAATGTCTATAAGGAAATTCGTGATGGAATAGACTTATACTCATCAACCACATATAGGTACATAGGTTAGGTATAGCCGATATTTTACAAAAAATAAAACAAACAAGGAACTTCAATAGCGTAGGCGTATATTCTCGAGAAGCTGGTAATTAAAACATGGCAACTTAGGGAGGCGGCACGTTTAATTATTTAAGCAAAAATGGAAAATTTATTTACTTATGGCAAAATATTATTAATTAGTGCTAAAGAAAAGTAATTCTGCCAAAAAAAAAATGTCTTCGCTAATTATTTGCCCGCGAAAGGGTCAACTAAACAGAAGAGTCAGGTCATAAACGGTTACTTTGGGGTGAAGTGATGTTAAATTACAATAATACCTAATAATCTTAGTAATACTCTCGCTTCAATGAATGTAATACTACCCATACCAGAACTGTAAGTAATGCAACATGTAAGTCAGAAGCAGATTATTTACAAACTGCAGCTTGCTCAAAACAACGTAATTTGTTAACACTATTGTGACATCACAATGTTGTTATTTATGACGGAACTCGTCTATTTCGTTAGAAGGCCTATATATACGTATAAAAAAGAAGAAGTCGGACAGAAAATTAAAAAAAAAAACATTAAAATTTACTAATAAGAAAGAGTAACCAAATGCGTTGTTTTATTTATTACCTGCATATTAACAAGAATTGATAACAGAAAATCCTTTATTAACGTAATAGTTTCCTTGCCATAATTTTTTAACTATCACAATATTTGTTAATGTCTGTAAAGCAATAGAAAAAAAATAAACGATTTTGAAACAAGCCTTTTCATTAATACAGTGTTATTATCTATACGATTTTAAACACATATAATTTGTAAGAAATTTTAGTTTAGTAACACGTTCGTAAACAAATGTGATGTTATTATGTGTTATATTATTCTTCACCTACCAATCTATATACTATTACGTCTGTGTTTATTCATAAATAATCTACTTTTTTTAATAGTAATAGTGTCCGCTCTTAATTCACAAACAGTGTTCTCAAAAACCGTGTCAGAACATGCCTTATACCGTAGTCGACAAATTTTAATTTCTGGTACAAAAGTAGAAGAGGAAAAGAGCACAGCGAAATAAAGTAAAGACAAACATTTTCATAAGAACCATAATAAAATCTGATACTTAATTTGTTTGTGTAAACGTGAAGGGATTGCATTCCTTCAACTTTGCATTAATGACTCATTAAAAGTCCATCTCATTAATAATGAGATGGACTTTCCCAAAAATAGGCTTTAACTCTACTGATAATCGGTTTACAGGGCAATTAGAACTTACGTAAGAAATCCTTTTCAGAAATGTAGGTATTAATGCAGATATATTATACCGTACGACTAATATCAATATAAGAAAAAGAAATAATTTCCTTCATAGTTTGTTCATTCGTAAACGTGTTAAGGTCTGTGCTATTTGGTGAAACAAAAGTGAATTAGAAAGTTTTGAAAATGCCGAAGATAGCTAAAGCGAAGTCATCTCTAATAAAAAATTGGATAAGTGATTGCAGTGCACTAAAAATTATTGACGAAGAAAGTGTTTTGTGCACACTCTGCGACAAAAGGGTAAGTTGAATTTTGAAATATTTTGTCAATAACAACTTCTACAATTATGAGAATTTTTTTTGTGTTCATAAATATAATGAAACAATTTCATAATAAATTATTATTAGATATGTTTAATTTTATGTTCTTTAAAGCTAATATATCTTTGTAATATTTCTTTGTCATAAACACCAAAATAACCAAAATCAATCAAATTTAAACAACTGAAAATTTGAATAAACCGCGGCAGCAACTTTTGGAGGAAAGTTTTCTCAATAATTCGAAGAATCCACAAGAAGCATTTTCCAAAGATTTGTGTAATCTTTTTGTGGGTTGTAATATTCCTTTACATAAATTGGACAATCCGATATTTCAAGAATTCCTGAAAACTTATTGCAAAGTCGATGATAAACCCATTTATGTACCCAGTTCCTCAGCTCTACGGAAGAAATACATCAACGAAATTTATGAAGATGTTACCGATGGTATTAGAAAGGAGTTGAAAAACCAAAATCTTTGGCTTTCTGTTGATGAAACTACCGACACGAAGGGCCGTCAGGTTGCTAATTTGATTATTGGAACCTTAAATGGTTCAACTCAATCTAAAAGACATTTAATTAATGTAGGTAATTTAGACAAAACAAATCATGTTACCATAGCCAGGTTTATTAATGAGTCAGCGAATTTCTTTTTACCCGACAAAGTACCTTTTGAAAAATTTCTGTTAATGGTAACTGACGCCGCTTCGTATATGTTAAAATCAGCTCAAAGTCTGAAATTGTTTTTTCCCAATTTAATCCATTGTACTTGTTTGGCTCATGGTTTAAATAGGGTTGCTGAAAAAGTTAGATTAGAGTTTCCAGATGTAAATAATTTAATTAGTAATATCAAAAAAGTATTTTTAAAAGCGCCCTTACGAGTGCAATTATATAACGAAATGCTTCCCGGCATTCCATTGCCACCAAAACCTATCTTAACAAGATGGGGAACATGGCTTAAATGTGCTGTGTTTCTAGCCGATAATTACGAAGGCATAAAAAATGTTGTAACTCAATTTGATTCAGCAACCAGTCTTGCCATAGAAAAGTGTAACGTAATTTTCAATAATTCGACAATACAAAATCAGCTATCATATATTAAATCTAATTTTGCGATAATTGAGCAGGCAATTACTAGATTAGAAGATAGAAATTTATCTTTAAATGATGGTGTTGGCATTGTAAATGATATTGAAGAGAAAATTGGAAAAGTCAACGGATTGACTGGAAAAAGAATTAAAGAAAAATTAGCCGCAATTCTAAGCAAAAATGGAGGTTTTGATACATTAAAATCTATAAATAATGTAATTAATGGCAATTTTAATGAAGACATTAATATAAGCCCCTCATTAATACCTAGTTTTAAGAATGCACCGATCACATCTTGCGATGTTGAAAGAATATTTTCCCAATATAAACATATACTTACAGATCGTAGACATTATTTAACTATGGAAAATTTAAAGAAATATAAGGTTATTTATTGTAATAAATAAATATATAATTTGTAAATACGACAATTTATTGTAATAAATAAATATACAATTTGTAAATACGACAAATGAATTTTAATTTCCTAAAACATAATAAATAAATGCACATCATAAGTGCATATTGCATGCATATTTGGCAAACTGTTCAGTGCATATTTTCCAGTCTCTATTTATGACACATAGTATTATTTGTGTAATGAGATGAGATGCCGTCTAAGATAAATCTAGCTCTTACCAATCTACATGAAAGGTGGGCGTGCTCTACTCTTAAATTTATACAATCTCTTTTAATTACACAGTTCGCGTGGATATTGTATGTGTAGTGGAATTAAATGCTTTATATGATAAATCTAGTTCTTTTGATAGAACTGCATAGATAATAGCGACTGTTCTATGCATAAATTGTTACATTTTCACTTTTAATTAGGTACACATTTCGCGTTTGCATCTTTCTAATTAATCATTTAAAATATAGGTCGGTTCGATAATTGTCTATATTAGGATTATTTACAATATTATTAACAAAGAAAGATAGAAAAGGAAACTTGTAAAAATCGCTTATACTTGACCACAGGAAAAAAATAATGTTGGACGAACATCGTACAGCTGTATTATTCAAGTATCATGTGGCTTGTACAATGATTACTGTTTTGGAGGTGTGTCTGTGACGAAGGCAGTTGGCCTCTACTTGAATACAAATATTTACGTGATTGAAATAATTCCAGTTTTTTAGCAGACAGAATGCATGCTCATATTTTTACTGTTATAATATCAATGTTACGTTTTTTCTTAATTACTATCAATTTGTGTTATTATACTAATATTTAATATTTCACATAATACCAAATAAATTACAGCTTCATAACAAAATTGATATTGTTTAAAAAATTAATCACTTGACAACTAAAATTATGCCTCAATTAATTGATTAAATGGAACATACTAATTATCTTTCAAAAATCGTTTTCTCTATGGTTTTAAATAGCCAATGATATAACAATTTGCTATATATTTAGTAATCGATAGATAATAAAACTCGAAGATATGCAAGCGTATAAATTAAAAGTAATATTCTTGAAGAAGCTGAACGTATATGTAATTAGTTTGTAATAAAGCCTATTATACAAATTGACAACTTTAGGAAAAAATATTGTATTGAATTAATTACACTTAAATCAGGACCTAAATTTGACTACATATTTTTAAATTCGGCAACCCTTAGATATCACGAATGCATTGTTATATTTGTGAAGATAATTTTAATATGGAATAGCAATAGTAAAATATACAATTGTAACACGGAAAAACTGTCTTGCTTACATAATGATTGTAACTAATAAAGTCATACTCTCGTACTATAAATTAAAAGTAATATCGTCAAAATACTATAAATATTTTGTGATCGGCTAAAGTAAAATAGGTTTTCTATATTCTTTTCATTTTAAACACACACAGAGAACAGTAAACATTTAGTAAACAATTTAGATTTTTATTTTATTAGACATATTACTATAATATTAGTTATTAATAACTAATATTACAGTAATATATCTAATAAATCAAATGTTTGCCTTCAAGTAACTAATGATTAGCTACGTAAACGCAAAAATTGCTGAATATATTATATGTAGGTGATGCAACAGGCTGATACACGGTTTCTTTCAAATAAGTTATGTAAGTAGGCAAAAGTTTCGTTTTTTTTAGTAAAAGAATGTAATTGGTTTAGCAAAATTCATTTTAATAATATAAAAATTCCATTCGTAAGTGAAATTCATGTGTTGCAAAAATAGATGTAAGTGCATAATGTCTTCTTGCATAAACAATTTTGTTTTCGCAAATATTTCGTGGACAATGTGAAATAAGCGGTACATATGGAACGATAGGTATATATATAAACATTTATATAAGGAATCGCTATTTATTGTGTTTTATATATTTTACACGAATTTAAAATGTAATACACATCTTTTTCATTAAAAATATTTTGTTCATTCCTAAAGTACATAACTTGTGAAAGTCGCGTAGCGCATTGTTAAATATTTGACAATATTTAATTTACAGAGTATCAAGGACATTGTCACCAAACAAAATACTTATATGAAGATTTACCTGTATGTTACCCATCGTTTGAAAAGCAGTGAAAATCAGCATGAACGCTAAACCCAGTAATAAAACGTTTACAACTTTCCTATCTACCGCCATATCGTTTCACTTTTTCGATTTTGCAAGAACGCGCGCACTACTTTACTATCGACAATTGACTGGTTCACGTCCCCACTAAGCGCATATTATATATCAGAAACGCGCGTAAGTTAACGTTGTATGTCCGTTCTTACCGGGAAAGTATTTGCCAAAGTTAAATGGTATTTTCCGGCAATATTGATAAAGTATTTCATTAATTAAAAGTGCACGTACATGTATTTATGAGGGAATGAAATTCTCAAATTGCCCTAGTACTTTATAACTGATAACACTGGGAGACAAAAAATTTACTTTTTAATGACATGAATATGCATAACGGGCTCTATGGTATCATACGTAAAATATAACTAGAATACAGAAAATGATCTTGGATTTTCTCTGTCTATTTTGCTGCGAGGTATTAATTTGTAACAAAACATACAAACACATCAGTCTAACTTCTTAAAGTAATACGAAAACACTTACTCTGGATGGGTTAATAATGTAAAAGACTTAATTTTATATAACCCATTGAATGTGTAATCTCAGATTTTCTCCTCACGAAGTTAATTAGAACTTCTGCAGGTGCAATGAAGAGAGACAAAAACATTAATATCTCATAAATAAAAAACTTACGACGATAAGTTTAACTTGAAGACAATAAAAACATGTGGAATAAATGGTGGAATAAATTGCCCTGCAGTATTACACAAATGCTGCACGATGCTAAAACTGACTTCTTTCAGCGCTCCCTTAGTTAATATGCTGGCTACCGTCTGAATTCCAGTTTCCTCCGTGTAGAAAATCTCATAGGATCTATGATAGTGTTTTTTCTGGTCACGTCTTCTAATTTAGAAAAACACTTTCCTATAATTTCTTTGTTAAATCCGCGAGCTCGAGCGGCTGAGGTGGCCTCAAAAGTTCGCAAAGTAAGTTCAGGGTGCTTACGAAGAAAATCTCGAAAGTAAATGGTACCAGCAGCTTTCCTCTCGTTAGGGAAACCATTCTTATTTTTGTTCGGCTAATTCATAGACCATCCGCAAATATTTTTCTTGGTAAGACCAAAGAGTCTATCCTCTATTTCTAAAGCGTAATTTCTTATACACACCCCTATTTCTCTAGGTAGTGTTGTTACATATCTGCCTAGTTGGTTTGAATATCATTTTGCTATTTTATTCTGACTGTTGGCTCTTCGTTTCAGAGTGGTCAATGGTGAATGAAACATTTTTGCTGCTCGTTTGAACGTCATTCCAAAAGAAAGCTTTTCCAATGCCAACTTAATTACATTTGAATCCCACTTTTGGTTGTTGGACTTGCGCATGCATTTTCCAACCATTGGTTAATGAACAACAAATTATATCAGTCTAGTAGTAAGTATTTTAAGGAGTAAACTGGTTCTTGGAACCATTTTGCCTCCAAACATAAAAGTCATTTTGGCCCAGTGTATAACAAAATAACATTAATGTTATTAAGGTACCTAACAAAAGGAATTGAAACAATAATTTATACTGAGATGTAAACAATTATAACATTTTTGTACTTACCTCGCAGGTAACTATTTTAATCACTTCCAATAACAGTAATTGCAAGAATATTGGAATTAAACCTTAATTAACATCACCAGATAGATATCTCTGACAACTTAGCAAAATGCTATGCAACCAATTACATAGGTATGTGTTCAAAATAATAATGAGGGTGTCCCTGCAACCCGAAGGAACCGTTTCATCCGAATCTCCCCTATGATGTCAATTGTCATGAGTAGAAAATATTTCACAGAAACAACTTACGACTTATGATTTCTTTTAGACCATAGTAAAATGAACAACATATCCAATAACTAATACTAGTAATTCTGTCTTTATATTCATAGGCAAATAACTTAGGGGAAAGGGGGGGAATGGGGGCCGCCTAAGCAGTTTTGTGTATTTTTCGTGCATCTTTATATTTTTTTGTTTGGTTTTAAGTCAAATAAAACTTTGAAGTATACGGAACAAAATTCTATAATTAAAAAAAAAGTACAGAAAAAAGGAATTGTTTTTCTTGCCTTAAAAAAAAAACTTGAAATGGCCCTCATCACCCACAAACATGGGGCAATTGTGGCCTAGGCTCTAATTACCTCCATTTACGTATAATTAGCGACAAAAATCAGAAATATATATCTTGCCTTCAAAGTCTGCACTCTCATTGTGAGCTCAAAGAAAACAAGTTGTGCAACGTATCCACAACTCTCTGTTTTTCCCGAATTCACAACATATAAGACAAATATCACCATGTACGTCTTTGTCTTGATCATCACTACACTCACTAGAAGAGTCTTCTTCAGGTTTGTGTTAATTTTGACGAATACATTTTCTTTTGGGGTGAATCCTATTATTATCCAAAGTTATTTCTTCGACATCATCTTCACTAAATAAATCACGCTTAGTGCCTTTATTAAGTTTTTGCTTTAACTTCTGTTCCTTTTTAGTATATTTCTTTTCTAACACTGACTTGTAAGGTGTGGAAGTTAAAACCTGTGAATGCTGTTTTCTATTGTCATTCTTTCTACAGTTTTTGGTTACTTTATTGTCTCGTGAACACCATGATAAAGGGATTATGTTAGCAAATGTAACATCATGTACATCAGCCTCTCGTCACTCGTTTTCTGCACTCTTCTCCTCAACAGATTTGTTTGTGGTATCTTCCTGGCTGCTTTCTTTTGTAAAATTCTCAGCGGCAGCAAAATCCTCCAAAGGAAAATTATCTGGATTTACAGGAAAAATTCCCGTGCTTTCGAAGCCTTTAATGGCTTTAGCTGGTGTAGCAACACGTCCATAGGCATTTTGGAAAATTTCAGCTATCTCGAAAGTTGTTATTCGTTGACATGGATGGCTCCTTAGATAATTTCCACATTCAACATTATAAGCCGATTTCAAAGAAGAATAAAATGTCACATCCAGTGGCTGTAGGCGGTGAGATGTATGGGGTGGAATAGTTAAAACTACTAAAATTATACACCTCCAATGAACAGTGGCTTGCGTGATTGTCAGTTATTAATAAAACTGGATCCTCCTTTGAAGGTTTTACAAAATCATAAAAATGTTGGAGCCATTCTGTAAATAGCTGTTCGTTTATCCACCCGTTTTCTGAACAACGGTATAATGCTCCTGGTGGTCCAATTTTCTTTAATTCTGATTTCATTCTCTTACGCGCATAAATCAGGAAAGGGGAAACATAGGTTCCAGACGCACTTATGCAGCACATGATCGTAGTGGTTTGTCCTCTTTCGGCGCTTGTAATGAAACCAACTCTTTTCTGACCCTTTTCGGCAAGTATTTTGGCGGGGTTTTGGACAGTAGTTACTCCAGTTTCGCCTGCATTAAATATTTTAGACGCTGAAAACTTATATTTGTCCAAAAGAGTGTTTAGGTTGGAGAAAATAGATCTACTTCATTTTTGCTGAATGCAGAAATACGGTTAATGCTCGTAGCTTCTGGTTTTCTTAAGCTAACACTGGAATTTCGTTTCAGAAACCTGTCGAGCCAATCTCTACCTGCAGTTTTTTTGTCTTTAGAGAACGGATGTTGTAAGTTCTTTACTTCGGCGTACTTAAAGGCACATTTTTTAATTTCAGTGGGAGATATTCCATAAAAATGTTTCGACAGTGTTATAATCTTCTTTGCTAAAATTTCTTCTTCATCTTTTGTAAAAACAGATGGACGCCCCATCGAAGCATCGGACACATTATTAGTTTTCATTTTTTTTTTTGAAATGTTGATCTGGGAATTGAAAAGCGTCTTGCAACTTCTCGCGTTTTTCCGCCAGCTCTTATTGCATTTAAAGCAGCAGTATGCTGTTCAGAAGTCCAGCTACCTTTTCCTGTTACTCTTGTGTAAGTGCGTGGCATCTGCAATAAAAAAAGAAAGCATAAAGAAAAATGAAATTTTTTAGGGGTAATTGTGGCCGGCCCGCATTACCCCGAGGCACATGGCTATCATTACCCCAAAATGGACTTTTACGCTTAATTATGAACAGTACTTCAATCATTGTAATTAAACAATAACACATTACATTATCTAAAACTACAGAAGCAAGTGCACAATTTGTATAGAAAAAATATTACATAAGCCTTAATAAACTATTTTAACTTACCTTTGAAATATGAAGAATGATACATCAAACTCAACACAATACTACTTTTTCATAGTTTCCTGTTTTACCAACGTTACAACGCACCCGCTTTCAGTATAATATGAAATACATGCCCATAGATAGCGCACATAAATTTAAAAGCAAATAATAATATATACAATTTGAGATACTGAATGGCCACTATTACCCCAGAGGCCCCCATTCCCCCCCCTTTCCCCTACTTAGCTCTTACATATGGAAATAACTTCTGCAGGTAGTATGGAACACGATAAAATGAGTGTGTAAAACTGTATGACGAGAGGTTTTGCAAAAATGTTATTAACTATTCAGAGAAAGAGGGTAAAAATAAAATTCAAGGAATATTCAAATTTTGTTTGAAATTTATTTCAATTAGAAAGGGTACTTCGCAAAAACAAATCACTAATTTCATTCAATATTAAATAAAGTATCACCATTCTTTAACAATAATAATTTAGTTGACTTTTGGACTAGAATTTAAGTATAGGAGAAACCTCAAAAAATATCTTTGTAATTAACCGAAAGCTTACTGTAGACCTTGATTACTAAATAATAGAAGATATCGCGCAATTAAGGCAAGTCCGTCAATTAGATTTTGCTAGTTATATCTTAAATTAATTATTAACCCTAAAAATGTTGTTTTATTCACCAGTTCTATGGTGCTGCCATCAACTGTGTATAAAATCGGACTACCAAGAGGAAATTGCGGAAATCAAAATAGATGGATGACATTCCCATTGTTAAAACACCGAGACCTATATCTGCTTTAGAAGTGTCAAACGATCCACACATCGAAAGACCACCAACAAGTATTCATCCGCAAGTAGCTATAAATTCATATTCTGCTTATATGCTGTAGGGATCCCTATATCACATAAGCAAAATATGAATTTATACTTACTTTTATAAACCCTACAAATTTCAGCTGTACTTTTTGCTACTTTCTGAGAAAATAACATCTGAAGAAGTTAGTATACCGTAGTCGACAAATTTTAATTTCTGTTTACAGCTCTACACTAGCTATCTATCCCATGTAGAAGATGACCTTATAATATGCAGCGATGCCTGCTTTCTAACAGTGGAGGGAGAAGCAACGCATTCGGAGGATTTTCCATTTGATAGCAAACGTTTGCCGGGTGTACTTGGCAGCCTCGCTATATGTTTGTCTTTACTTTATTTCGCCGTGCTCTTTTCCTCTTCTACTTTCGTACCAGAAATTAAAATTTGTCGACTACGGTATACGTTTTTTGTATGCGGAGATAGAGTTTCAGCAATTCGTTTAAGGCGATGCACACATAACTTTTACCGAAATTTTGCGCAGCAACCATAAAGTGACTAAGCTAGTGATGAACTACACTTCTGAACTCACAGCTCACGGACAACATCAACGGGCAAACCAAACAAAGAAGACAAAGCAAATTCATTCGACTCAAAGGTAAACTGAGTAACTGGACACTAGAGCGAATATTCATTGAAATGGTAGTAGTTGGTGGGCATTGCCTAGGTATTCCAAAATACGAAAGAAACAAGAGAGTTATTTTTATTTAAGAGGAAAGCTGCTCTCAGCAATACAATCAACTCTTTTTGAAAGGAAGGACAGGTTATGATATGAAAATACGAGGCAATAAAAACGATAAAAATAAGTTATTTTTAAAATTTCAACGTAATTGTTTTTAAGACAATAGGGGACAATGACCTTAATTAGGGTATTGTTAGCCATAATTAAAATTCTTTATAGCCATACATTCCAGCATATTTTAGTACAGAAATTCTTAATTCACGTGTAATGTATGTGTCTCGTTACTCGTAAATGAGGAACAGTGAGACACAATATTTAAGGCTTTGGTGAATTTTTCCACATTTATTTACCAAAAGATATAGATATATATGGTGCTAAGATAAATATTTTACCAAATATCTGTCGAGTCCAATTTTTTTTCAAAGCAATAGGTATGTATTCTACCTCTTCGGCATAATTCAAAGATTGCAGAAAAATAGATATTGGTCTGGGTCATGCATTAAACTATTACTGCAAATTTGTATATCAAACTAAATGACTTTGAAAATCCCAACAATTTACGTCTGAAGCTTCTTAGTTAAATGTAGAGGAAAGGTCATAACAGTAACTCCATTTTCCTAAGCACACCAAGTTACTTTCGTGATTGTTGTATAAGGCAGGCTTTGTTTGTCTTTAGAACTAATTGTGTATTTAATAACATGTGCAATCACTTTCAAGAACAAATCCACACAGATGGAGATGCCAGTCCCAAAGCACCAGGTGGAGCTTCTGCAATCATGTGTTACTTGACGTATACAAGGAGAAACCATTGCAAGTGGGAGATTATTTCCTGTACCATTGGCTATAGGAAACGTTGTCACAAGAACTCCCTTTTCTCCGCTCATGACCTTGATGACCTGCTTAACACCTTTTACAGCAATAACTTTAGCAGATTTTGGAACAGTCACTGTTGCGGTCTCATACAAATTATAAATCCTAGTGGTACTCAATGCATTATATAAATTGCCAAACAACTTGTTAACATATTCGTTAAAAGATATAGCATGGACAAGACCGCAACCTTCGGGTTTCTCAATAGCGTTGGATATCGAGTCATAACATTTCTCAACCATTCTTCGACAATCTAAAAACAAGCCGTAAATTATTTGATTAATAGTATAACCCACTAAAACATTTCTTGTACATTAGTAAATATTTTATTTACTGCATTCGAATGGACCCATCTGCTTTTTTACGAGTCTAACATTTTAATTTTCGTCAAATATCTGGTGGGTCCATTGACTATTTTTGAACTCACCGTGTCAATGTCTAGAAACTTAAATCCTCCTCTTCTGCCACAGTTTTTGCTACTCTACTCATTGTTTCTTCAGGAAATGTATCTGTATCTGTTTTAGATGGAGAATTTCTAGGCATCATGGTAGTGAATTAAAGTTTTTTTTTTATTCTAAACAGTATAAAATAAGTAATGCATACAGTAATAAAACAGACAAAGGCAGATTATAATCACACGCAGAAACACGTGGGTAACACTGTTACTCTTACCCACTAAGTTGTCTCATTGTTACCCTAATCCCCAAAATTTTCAGAAGAAAAAGATCATTGAATGTTACTGCTCTTACCTTAAACTAAAACTATCAAATATTTTAAAAGTTAAACAATATTGCTTGATAAAGCATAATCACTTCAAGAAATCAGTGTTGAAACTTAC
Organism: Amphimallon solstitiale; assembly: GCA_963170755.1. Taxonomy (NCBI): domain Eukaryota; kingdom Metazoa; phylum Arthropoda; class Insecta; order Coleoptera; family Scarabaeidae; genus Amphimallon; species Amphimallon solstitiale. Next base: position 71,665,158 of record OY720675.1, read on the forward strand.
TTGAACTTACTTTTGCGTCTCAAAATCCAACACCAACTATCCACACAAAATATACCAACACTACTTGCCAATTTAAATATGTACTACTCAAGCGTCATCTGTGTGACAGAATTATAATGGAAAATGTTTGAAATGTCCCACATTTAATGCATCTTTAGCTAACTCCCTTGAGATTTAGCCAATTGTTTCTGGACATGGATTCCAATACGTAAATAAATAAGTTCTATCTACTATATAATAACATGAATTATCATCTAAAAATGTCATCCTTTTACTAAGAAATACTCTACATACATTCCATGATAATTAAACCGTGTTCTTGAATATGTTTGCTCCATGTAACAGAAAATACATAATTTAGGTCTTAAAACGCCTGTGCATTAGGCAACTTATAATACAACAACACAAATGTTTATAAGATAATCAAGAATGAGACCGTAAAAATAATACTTGACATTAAAATACACTTCAGATGTTTTAAATTAGTGACTGTGTTGCAAACAATTAATTATATAAAATAATAATACAAATGTCTCTCCTGCTACATTTTCTATATTCATTTTAAATCCTTTAAAATTTATTTGTATATTTTATAATTGAATTGTCAATTACATTAAACTATATATATATAGGTAAATTCATGCTTATTCAATTAATTGTAATTGCCTCTTAGTGTTACGTTAAACTTAATCATATACTATATTTTCAAAAAAATTTATTATTAATATTTGGTATTTTGTTTTCTCAGGGTGCCATCTATAATTGACAGGTGTAAATATCAATATCGTTCGGTAGAATTGGGTGGAACTGAAAGTGATAGAAATGGAAAACGTGTAATATTATTTATTATTTCACTCATGCAAATCAAAATTTCTAAATTAAAATAATTAAAGAGAGTAACGATCTAGATCTGCATATGTGTAGAAATTCATTAGTAATACCTCTTAATTTTTTCCAATTAAATATTTCATGTGTAATTTACATTAATGTAGTGATGTCGCTGATTGTTGTATACAGCAAAAAAGAAATTTGTTGATATATTGTTTATTTTTGTATGTGATTCATTGAATGTGGTTTTTGCGGATCAGTGGTATAACGAAACATTTAATTAATTAAGATTCTGTTCATGGTGTGTTGTGTGTTTTAAAGCACAGTGGAAAGTGTATACACTTCGTTGTCTCTTTCCTTTTCGGTTTTAGGCGACAATAATTATCGGCAAATTTATCAATGATAAACTTTACTTCAGAGTATCGACTGTATTCACTGATGGGTGATGTTATACAGTGATTAATAGATTTTCTTGATTGATAAATAATTTAAAGAAAGTGGGCATCATAAATGTTTGATGAAGTATGAAGAAACAATTTTTCCGTGTGAAACAACTCGCCGATCAAACATTTCTCAGGTATTTAGCAATATTTTGGTATAATAATATCATGTAAAAATTTTGACAATACGGTATATTGCAATATCTACTTGCAAAACAACATGTACATTAGTGCTTATCATTTAATTATCTTATTTTCTCCTTTAATTTGATACACAAAATAATAGACCACAATTTAGCTTAGATTCTTTTGTAAAAATTCCATTTGCAAATATCCTTCTCTTATCTTTACATTTCCTGTTGTTATCTATTACAAATTAATATATAAATATTCATATAAGCATATAACCACCTTAACACGATAAGAATATATATGATTTATCTAATAATTTACATTGTACTGTTTATTTCAGGGCAGATAAAACTGAGGAACTTAATTATGAAGAATTACAAATCGCCGAACGTAAGATTGAGTATCTGAAAAATGTGCTTAATGCTATATGCAAAAAAATACCAAATGATGTTTCTACACCGGAAAGTAAAGAAAAGAAGCTTGTAAGTTATATCTTTAAACATGCAAAATCCAATGTGTATATCTTCTTTAGTTATCCAATATTCATTAGAGCAATTGAGGTTTATTAGTGAAATTTGCTGGATTACATAAAATCATTTGACTTCCTAGTGATTTAGCTATTGCGAAAGAATTAATTATGTTGCATAGATAATAATATCTAGTTAGAATTATTAACATTATATTCATTTAAAATATATGTAATGTAAAATAAAGTTTGTTCAATGTTGATAATACTATCACAATTTATTTGCTTGATGATAAACTGATAAAATCATACGTTATGTATTTTCAGAGGAATAACATAAAATTTCATTCATAATAATAAAGGAAATAATATTTTAAGCATGAATTTTAATAATATTTAGAAATTAAAGATATTCGTAAAGTTTATTAGTGTCTGAATAAAGTGATCTAATCATGTACAGCTGATAACAGATTAAACTACACAGATGCTAACATGTTTTTACAAATGCTGTGAAACGTGTTGACAATATATTCATTCAGACCTATTCACTCTATGTTTATGTTGTACTTCAACCACCACACACATGTAATTTTTTCTATGTATTGTTTATACTTACTTGTGTTTACATACTATTCATGTTTTACTTAGTTTAATTAGTTGCATTGTCGATATGTTATATATATATCATTTATTTTATTTTAAATCAGAGCATTTTATTTTCAACTTAGTACTCCTAAATATGTTTTAACAACATAACATTTCCTGAAACTATTATAAACTATTACATTAAATAAAGTTGTAAATAAAAATAAATAAAATGCCATTTATGCTATTGACAATCTATACATGAAATCGCCTGTTTTTTTTATTAGTAAAGATACAGAAACCGGAACATCCTAACAAAGTCCTGTATCATAACAAGAAAATAGTAATTAATTTTAATTAAATTTATTTTTTAAACATGGAATGTATAGAGAAAGTTTTATTCTATTAATGTCCAGTATTGTAGTCTATCATTAATTCAAACACTTTTTTTTATTAAACCCATTATCAAAAGTTTCAGTTTTTTGTTTTAAAAAATTGTAATAAGTGTACAAAAAGTACATATAAAATATATAAATTTTCAATCAGCTGCTTTTCAGAATTTACATAGTTTGTTTAAGATTTATTCAATTTAGTGTGTCTAATATATTTATATATTTTGCATAATATATTCAAAATTAATCATTTAAAGCCATATGTATCAGATATATTAAATTCCTTCAAATTATATTTAATTAAAACTAATATATTGACTATTTTAATTGTTCCATTATATAAAGAAACTTAATTAAGAGTGGCGTTTACCAACAAATAGAATAGATTTTATTCACAGATTCTGTCATAGATAAAGGAATACTATAGATGGGAAACATAATGTATAAAGAATGAGTACTTACGGAACTGTTGATGTTTTATAATAAGCCAATTTTCGCTTGCCCATAACTGTTATATTATTATACACTCGAATATTATAGGTATATATGACATTTAAATGCGAGTGACAGTTTGTAATTAAACTGTCACTCGCATTTAAGTCTGCAATAACCGACCGATTCTGATAGATTTTCCTCTTCGCTACGACCGGTAGGGATACCGTAAAGTGGGGATAGACGACACGAAAAACCTCGTGTAAAATGTGTGTGACAATGTTTACTGTGTAATGTTTTTTATCTTTAAAAATAATTACATAAATTTGAATTTTTCTTTATATCGTACATCAAATGTGCAGCTGGCGCGTAGAGGTCGTTTTTTTTCTTTTGTGTACCAGCCTTAGTTAGTAGACATTAATCAAATTCATGCATTTTTGTGGTTCTTTACAAAACACGTAACTTTCTTAAGAAAATAAATTAGTACAAAAACTGACCTTGACATTATAAATTTATGCCTTCTGCATCACTAACCCAAATTTGAGATTCTAAAATTAGAAAATGAGTTTAAAAAACGCGAAACGGCGATGCCTTAATTTTCGATAGGTAAACGCCCCTCTTAAGATACTAGATTATCCAAGTTTTTGACCTGACTTTCTGCATGTAACAGTATGGATAATATTTTGTATTTCTCATGTTAATATTAATAAGATATACAATGTCAGTTATAGTACATATTTTTTTAGTATATAAGAATGCATTGTGGAAGTAAGCAGCTTATGTACATTTACATAATTAAATGCTTAATAAAGTATATATTAACATATTAGTCTAAGTTTGAAAAATAAATTTTATCAGATTGTAATTTATTTTATCTTGTTAAATTGATTTTTCAATAATAAGTGTATTAATATAATCATAAAATAGAAATTTCAAAAATTCCTCCATATTTAATTACTTAATTTTTGCATATATGCAACCAATTTCACTGAGAAATTAATTAACAATTAGATGTATTAGTTTTTGGCAATTAAGCGATATATGTATATAATTAAAGTTTTTGTTGCATATATAAACTAGATATTAATTTATTTTTCATCATTTCCAGAAAAAGTATCCTGAGTATCAGTTAGCTACTATTTTTGAACAATATAACAAAAGAAATTCGGATATACAGGAAATAAATGGCAAAAGTGAAGAGAGCTGTGAATTATTTAGGGATGTTATAACAGAATGTGCAAATGCAGAACACACATTAGCCGACGAACAGTACCAACATGAACTTAAAGTAGAGCAGCTTGTTGGAAAGCCTCTAATTGAAGTTCTTGATAAGGAACTGCCTAATATTTCTAAATTAAGAAGATCTTTGGCTAAGTACGTTCTGGATAAGGATTCTGCCAAAAACAGATATAATAGTGTAATATCACCAAAGCCTTTAATAATAATATATATAAATGGTCTTATTCATTGTAGGCAGCTAAACATGGATCACAAAAGGAAAGCATAAAAACAGAAATGGAAGACGCGGATACTAAAGTTGAACAGAGTCGAGACGCTTTGGCTGCCGAAATGTTTAGTTTGCTTCGAAGGGAAAGTGAATTGTCCCAATATATTCTACAATTGCTGAAATTACAGCGAGCACATCATGAAAGTGCTCTAAAAAGTCTGGAGCGTATAATACCAGATTTGGAAATGAAAATTGGTATTTAGTTCTTTAATTATCCTTTACATAGATATAAACATATACACAAATTTCAGGTGATAGTCCAATTAAACCTGTGTTCGGTACATCTTTAGAAGAACACCTTCGAGTTACTAACAGAAGAATTGCTTATCCATTAGAAATATGCATTCGTGCCTTGGAGGAATTAGGAATGTCTGAAGAGGGACTGTTTAGAGTGGCTGGAAGTAAGTTTGTTTTTTTAATTATTATTGTTGTGCAGGCTCTTGAGCTCCTAAGCTGTTAAGCTTGTCAGGCCCTACTGCAGCCCTCTTCTGTTGTAGTTTTATGTGAATAAAGTATTCAATTGTTACTTCAGCTGTTTACCGCTATAGGGCAAAACTGTTGAATTGTATCCTCAACAGCTAAACGGAGCAGAAGAGTTATCAACATCTCAATGCAGTTTCGTTTCTTCGTAATACTTAACACATAGTACTGTAAAACAAAATACATCAACATAAAATATAAAATACAGTTATTTAAAATAATTAATATAAAAAAAGCCAAGGACACTGAAAAGAACCCATTCTATAGGCAGAAGGTAAACGTAATTATCAGCTGAAAGTTCAAAATCACTGATATTGAAGCATGTTTAAATGTCCACTACAATTTCTGGTTCTGTTACCACTGAGCCACCCATTCACTAAAGTATAAGAAGGTATATTAAGCATAGGGCCTTATTCTAATTAGATTGCCCATCTAAAGTGTACATGTAAGGTTTGTTCCAACAAAGAAATCACTGATCAGTCTTGGATCGATCTATGACTTGTAATTGCGCATGTTTCATCAGAAACCAGTATCCGGCCAAACTGCAATTAAAGTGTGTTGGAGCACTATTTTATCCTTTTAGTTAACATATTTGTGGGTAGATCGTACTTGTTCAGTGATTGACAAGTATTTGATGAATCGTATAATTACATAAAAGATTATTAGTCTTAATTCAAGTAAACTAGCATTAAAATTAGTATTACATATGTAGAGAAATTGAGAAAGTAAAGAAGAATCATTGTGTCGAAACTAATGTCACTATCACTAATGTTTATCGTTCATTCAAAACATTCAAATAATGCAGTAGATACCTAAAGTAATAAATTATTTTACCAATACAATAGCGTTAGAGATATCGTAGTACAATTGGAATTGGTGCGCATGCGCTAAGTATCCATAAATTTCAGTTTGTAAAAGATCAGCAACCCGCTCGCACTATGTTTTGACAGTCCTCAAACTAGATCATGTTATGTTGGAACAGATTGCAATTGATCCCGGATTTGTCAGTTCGCGTTGTTGGAACAGTGATTATTCACTGCGCTTGCTCCGTACAATCACGGATCCATTCAAACGTATGTTGGAACAAACCTGTAATATACAATTTTAAGTAAGTACTTTGTTTTTTGGGACCCCTTATTTTCCAATACTTACAACGTGAAAACTGCAGTATTTCTGTTTAAATATTAATAATAATAGCAACCAACAGTACATTTCACCTGTGTTAAGGCCCTGCATCACACCCTTTTACTTTCTTATACGTAGTATAAGGAAGTATTGTGATGATGAAAATTTTCGAGTGTGTGTGTGTGTATGTGTGTCTCTCTCTCTGTGTGTGTGTGTGACTACGATAGCGGTCAAACCGCTGTAGATATCAATTCCAAATTTTGTATTTACGAATATAATCTCCCTCTTGAGAACTGATTAGATTTTGAGCAAAATCGGCAGACCGGAAGTAGTAGTTTACTTCAGTGAAAAAATCGAATTTTGCAAATATTTCGTCAATTACTAAGTTTAAACAAATTTATAAAGAATTCAAATGTACTCAAAATTAAATTTGAGAAAAATTGTATTAATAAAGTTTTTCGAAATTCCTACCGGAAGTAGGTCTTTTACTCTTATCAAAAATCAGTTTTTTGCCAACATTTTGCAAGTCATGCTTTTTAGACAAGTACGTTACGGGTATAAAAGTATTTAAAACATATTTTCAATATCTTTTGTATAAAAAAAATTTCAAAATTCGGACCGGAAGTATCACTTTTACTCTTACTGAATAACGATTTTTTGCAAATATGTCGTAAATTATGCATTCTATACAGGGCAATCCAAATTAAGTGTTCACCATTGGTAACTTTGTTATTATTAAAGATACAAGATTGTTTAAATCAGCAAACTTGTAGTACTTTTAACGCTCTTTAAGATGGAAGAATAAAAAAAAACAAAGAGCAACGCGTTTTCGAGTTTTGCCGAAAAATATTTTTTTTCAAATGGAAACCCCTGTATATTATATCATTTTCTGCTAGAACTTTAATTTTTAAACAAAAAATCTTATAAGAAATCTTTTACTGGGATTGAAAATACTTGAGTTATAATGAATACACAAAAACAGCTAAGTCAAGTGCATTTCTATGTATCTATATGAAAACGACGATAAGTCTTTCTACCAAACGTCAAATATTAGTACAGTTTTATTAGTTTTTCACTCATAAGTTTCATTGTGCTAGTTATTAATTTGACAAAAAAATGATTTTTACCCATTCAGAAAAGTGTGATATGTTAGAATCTTATTTAGTGTGCAGAAAATCCTCTAGGAGGGCAAAAGAACACTACGCTGAATTATATCCACTCCGAACACAACCACATGAGTAATATTTTCTGAGACTTTACCGAAAATTTAGAGGCAATGAGAGTGTTTTTGCCAAAACAAGGACAAAAAGGACTTTTATAAAAAGCGAGGCCACGGAAATTGCAGTTATCGCATATTTTGAGGCCCACCGTGAGAATTCCATACTAGATATTGTCAATGAATCTGATTTGAGTCACGGTACTGTGCATAGGATTCTGAAGAAACACAAATTCATTCCTTATAAGTACAAACCAGTTCAGGTTTTTTTGCCAGGGGATCCAGAGAGAAGAATGTTTTTTTGCCACTGGTATCTTAACTTTTGTCGCCAAAATGTAAACAACTTTCGTTATATTTTATGGACCGATGAATCGAATTTCTCAAATTCTGGAATGTACAATAAAAAAAATCATTACTGGTCAAAGGAAAATCTTCTTTTAGTAAATCCAAGACGTCCACAAGTCCATTTCAGTTTTAATGTTTGGTGCGGTTTAATCGGTTCATGGATTGTTGGTCCTTTCTTTTATGAGGGCACTCTAACTGGTGAAAGGTACATAGAATTTTTGACTGAAATTTTGAATAATTTCTTAGACGATCTGGATCCCATAAGTAGACAGAATCTGCATTTTCAGCAGGATGGCGCACCTGCGCACAACTACAGAGGTACTCATCAACTTCTAAATACTATTTTTAACACTTCATGGACAGGAACAAATGGTCCTATTCAGTGGCCTCCCCGATCGCCAGATTTAACGCCGCTTGATTTTTTTTTATGGGGTTATTTAAAGAACCAGATTTATAAGCAAAGTTACGAAAACGTAAACGCCCTAAAGATTGCAGTTAGTGAAAAGATAAACCAAATAGATGGTAGGACCATACTGAAGGCAGTTCGAGAAGTTCGGAAGCGTGTACAAAAATGTATTGAACTACAAGGTGGTATTTTTGAACATCTTCTATGAAAAAATCAGTGCTTTTTATTTTCTTTTAATAAGTTTATGTATAAAATAAAGTTTATAAAACTAATTTAGCTGTTTTCGCTTATTCATTATAACTCAAGTATTTTTAATCCCAGTAAAAAATTTCTTATAAGATTTTTTGTTTAAAAATTAAAGTTCTAGCAGAAAATGATATAATATACAGGGGTTTCCATTTGAAAAAAAATATTTTTCGGCAAAACTCGAAAACGCGTTGCTCATTTGTTTTTTTTATTCTTCCATCTTAAAGAGCGTTAAAAGTACTACAAGTTTGCTAATTTAAACAATCTTGTATCTTTAATAATAACAAAGTTACCAATGGTGAACACTTAATTTGGATTGCCCTGTATATATTTATTAAGAGTACAAAAGTATTTAAAATTGGATTTGCAATATTTTTTGTATACATGAAATTTCAAAATTCGGACCGAAAGTAGCACTTTTATTCATAGCGAGTAGCACTTTTCTTCGTATATCTTGCAAAGTATACATTCTATAGCGATTTATTAAGAGAATGAAAGTACTTAGAATAGGATTTTGAATAAGTTTTGTATAAAAAAATTCTTAAAATTGTATAGTTTGAAACGCTCATACCTATAAGAAAGTCGTGTGGTGGCCACACCTAATTTTTTCTTTCGTTACTTACCATCTTTTATATTTTATTTTAAAATATAGATCATATTTCTTTTTATCTGTTTGTTATTGGATTTGAATTGATACCGTTTTCAAGCCAGTGATAAAAACGTCTTTTTAAAACAATTTAGAAGTTAAAAATCAAATACAGTATATTTTGATTAAGTTTTAAACATCGCAAAATTTCGATTCTGTAAATATTGCTGGTTATTATTAGTAAACATTACGTAATTTTTCTTCCAAATTCAAGTTAGTATTTAAATTCCTGCACTGTTCTTGCCTCAAAAAATTAACTCCCCCCTCTTAGTATTTCCGATCCTCTTCTGTACGATTATCAGTAGCTTCAAAAATCGACATTTACAGCATCAAACCAAGCATTTTATAAGCTGCAGGTATACAGAGTGGTTTTATTGTCATCGTATTTTAGCGAATTAGAAGAAAATAGTGAGGGGCTCTTTGGCACATATCCAGATATTACTTTATAAATTTAAGATGATAACAAAGCTACAGAAAACAAAAATAGTTAGCTGTGCTTTTTTTCTGTTGTAATTTAATAGTTGGTGTTATGTTTTCCTAGATCTTTTTTTCTAAAGAAAAATACCTACCTTCTATATGTTTAAACCAATCACATACAATTTTTAAGCTTTTATGACTTTATTACAAGTGAACATAAGATTATACAAATTCTATATAACATATAGATAGTTGTAACTGGAATCATATCAATATATTTAGTTAATCCAGTTATAACTGCACAACATCCATAATAGACAAAGAAATGTAGAATTAGTATTATAATCACTTATATTTTGGTTGTATTCAATAATTATTTGCATATAATTTGTTATCGTACTTTGGTTTAATAATTTTATAAAAAATATTTTTAAGTATAATTATTATTTATGTTTCTGAATTCATATTGCTGTTCATTTCATTTATTCTAAAGGTATGAGTAATAATCATATGTTCAGGTTGATTTGAAGTGTCCAGTAACTGCACTAACATTTAACACATTTGAAGAATGAGTACGACACATTATTTCTAAGGAATATTACAATGTCTTCATAAAGTATAACAGTTAAGTGGTCGTCTTGAACAGTTAGTAATTTAGAATATTGTTTTATTTGTTACTCCACTTAAAGTTACTTTATCTCTTACTATGTATATTTCTTTTTGTATGTTTTCTTTTTTTGACTTCTCATGTTGGTACAATAAAATGCAACTAAATAATGTAGGTCGTCATTACGTACTTGCGTTATTTAATAAATGTTCATTTCAGGTGTGACAAGAGTAAAAAGGCTGAAACTCTCTATAGATTCCGGATGTTTTTCGTTTTTACTACCTGAATATCGTGATGTCCATGTCATAGCAGCTACATTAAAAATGTATCTTCGTGAATTACCAGAGCCTCTTTTGACCAGCATGCTGTACAACGATTGGATTACAGCCATGAAGTACCCAGAAGAGCAAAAAGTTTCTGTGATTCAAGGAATACTAGACAAACTTCCACAGGCAAATAGAGATAATTTGACCTATTTGATACAGTTCTTAGCCCAATTATCCAAACATCCGGAAACTAAAATGAATCCAAGTAATATTGCAATTGTGATGGCACCAAATCTTTTGTGGCAAGATAGAGAAATTTTAGATAATATGTCTAACTGTGCTATATTAAATATGGTAATAGAATATTTAATAAATAATGTAGATAAGCTATTCACCACCGACGTCAGTGGATTTTTGAAACTTACAAGTTCTGATCTTCTTCCTACTGAAGAAGACGAATTTTCCAGACCTTTTATGCCACATGTTAGACCGAGTGAATCTATGCCAGAAACAGCTAGTCCAAAAACTTTAGCCCGAAAGAAAAAGCCCGTAGCTCCTGGACCGCCACCTAAAATGGGGCAAGATTTTTTAGAGCGAGAGCGAAATACATCACCATCCTTTCATTACAAGAAAGAACAAGAAACAGTAGACTTTAATAGTTTAATTCAGGGTACTACAACTTCCAGGCTCAGTGGAGAACTCAATGAAAATCCTGTTTACATACCTCAACATAATATTATAACTGGTCAATCTGGTAATAAAATTGCACAAGATTTAGAAGGAACTGAAATGGAGAAACAAGATATACTGGAGCACAAATCTTTTTATCCATCTGGAAGTATGACACTAACCAGACCCAATAAAAGTAAAGAAAACATCAATACACAACAGGTAAGAAAAGTAACATATACTGATAAATTAACATACTGATAGATTAATGATTTCTTTTATTAGACGAAACCTGTTGAGGAAGAAATAGTTACAAAAACAGTCAAAAGAAGGAGCTTTGAAGATTTACCACCAGCAGTGCCTAAAGAAAACCAAATGAATTTAGATGAATCTAAAACTGTTGATCATAAATATGTTACCTCTCAGAGTAGTGTTAATATTCAACTAACTACAGCTAGACCAGTACATCAACTTACTGCCCAATTAACAAATGCGAACCCACCTACAATTACAAATAAGTTAGAAGGTAAAGACAAAGCTTAAATATACGAACTTGCCAAGAATATAGCTTGGATTGGAATAATTTATATTTCATGAATTTCTTTATTTTGGCCTATATGATATATAGGCTATATGCTCAACAAGTACATAAAATTTAATACGAATGTCTAAGGTTTGATAAATTTTCAGTTGAACCAAATATACAAAGCGAGTATCGGCCCTTACAACAGGCACCCTAGTATTGCCATTAGAATGGAAAGGGGATCAATATATGAAGTAATCGTATGTGTATAATGTATAGTATGCAAGCATATAGTTCATTGATTATCCAATAATTAGACATATAAAGTTCATAAAAGAAAGTGTTGCGCTTAAAATCAATATTATAGACAGTGCTAGAATTCCAAACGTCCGTATGTAGTGACGGCAAGTTTCATAAGCTGTAATTTAACAAAGCGTTAACCACAATGTACAAATTTATATTTGCAGTATTTTATCACAGGTTTTGCGAAGAATATTTATTATTACTATATGCATTCCAAGAACAATTTCAGTTGTTCTCTGATTTTCATAAGCTACTTATGTTTAAGCATTCAACGAATATAATCTACTGCCCTTCTGAAATGTGTATTCAGATACATTCTTAAATATTTTTATCTTAAGATGTGAAGTTTAAGTAAGCATATACCGTAGTCGACATATTTTAATTTCTGATACGAAAGTAGAAAGAGGAAAAGAGCGCGACGAAATAAACTAAAGATAAACATAAGCGAGGCTGCCAAGACAGTACACTCGCGTGAGGGTCCCCCGACATCGGCACTGCGTTGCTCTCCCACCACTGTTAGCAAGCAGGCATCGCTGCATATTATAAGGTTATCTTCTGCATGCGATAGAAGTGTAAACCGAAATTAAAATTTGACGACTACGGTATATCCAGTGCATATTATTGTTTTAAAAAGAACTGGTAAAGTTACCTCTAAATTTTTTTTAAAGTATTGCTAACTCTAGCATACATAATGAGTCTTTAATTGATTTACGCAATTTGCAGCGGTTTTTAAAATTATTGACAGAAACTAAACAACTTTAACATGATTCGAAGTTACAGGTTATTAATGCTATTTCATCATATTGACAATGTTGTAGTTGCACATAAGCATGATTATAGAATGTTTATTTTGTAGCTTAATATGTACGTATGACTCAGGCTTTTTGATGCTGAAAAAATTCTTCAATTTTCTAATTTACAAAAGATATCTTCCTCGATCTCTTTTATTCTTAAATATCTGACTGAAATTTAAGGAATCCTAAAAATCGGCAGATGAAGTGCCAAATCAATATATCGATAGATTACCTTCTAAATCGGTAGAGTTGGCAATACTGGCTCGGACCTCCCTACTACAATGAAACAAGCCGGAAAAAAATTAAGAGAGGAATTTGTTTTGCAAAATGATAAAGGTGTATAATGTAACAGTTTTAGTGATCGCTAGCGCATAGAGGTGCTAAGTTCATTGGTTCGAGGAGGGGATTTGTGTTTATGTCGTCAATCATCTGCATAATCCATTCTTTACGTTTATTTATATTGTTAACTAGAATTGTATGTATACTGTACACATCATGTTAAATTACAAGACCAAGCAGGATGCTGAATTGTTGCATTCTGCCATACAGGATTATCATATTACTTGTAACATTTATAAAGATTTATTGGTACAATGTTGAACCATGCAATTAGCGGAGGGAGAATAATTGAACCCATATTTTTGAAGGTAAATAATCTAAAATAATGTTAATATTGATTAAGTCTGTATTTTGAGATACCCTAAGTACTCAGATACGGGCAATAATTTTTTGAAGAATTACATGAGGAATTGAAGTGAATATTTCCAACAGATGTCCTCCTTGGAATTTTTCATGTAATCTAAAAAAATGTCTTCAGGATGTAAATTTCAATAAAGGCCCGGGTATTTTCTACATTTTAGCACATTTTTATTAAATATTATAATCAATGAGAAACTTAACCAAAAACTGATGACATAACTTTAGTCAATGTTTAGTGTCCCTGCAGACAGATCAAGTTATAATAAGTGGTTAAATATTTTTGGAATATTTCTTTCAACAGATATTTTTTATGTTTATATTTATATATTTTTATTTGTTGCTATTACAGTAAATAACGGTTTCATTGTGAAAATCTATGTACTTACTTTGTATCACATTACAGAAATATACTAAACAAATAAATTTCTTCTGAAGACTTCCTTCAATTCAGAAGAAAACTTTATACCACGTTCCGATACTTTATCTAGGTAGTATATATATATATTAGGTTAGATTTTTAAATATAAATATGTATATAATAAGATTTTGTATAATGTTTGTGATTGACTAGAAGACAGAATTACAAATTAAATAAATGTTTATTTATTTGGCGTCTCTGTCACATAAGCTGCTTCTCAAAAGCTTGTCCTGCTACTATTCAATGGCTTTAGGCTTGAATTAGCGATATGCGCTAAATTTTGGCTTAGCTCAATTTATAGATCCATAGGACGACACCTACTGGGGAGTCTTTTAGTTATTCTCTTTCTCTATGGACATGGACAATCAATCTACTTATAGGATATCAATGGTCTATTTAATGTAAGGCCGAATATTTATTGGGTGATTCCAGGTTCTGTACTCGCTCTGTATGTATATTATATAAATGAAGAACCATAAGTTCATTTATTTTGTATTCATTTATGTATTTTTTTCATTTGTTTTAGGAAAACCTGTTGCAGCTCCTAGACCATCTCTGACTGATGCAGATAGGGAATCTTTCAAGCAAGATAATCCTATGAGCAGATCCTTAAATTCAGTTATAACTGATACAGATCAAGTGCAAATCCGCAAGCCGCTAAATGATGATAGACCAAATAAACCAGCCGTGCCGGTTCGACCAGCCTCTTTGAGGACACCATTACGTGTTGATGCTAATGACTCTACCTGTCAGAGAACACAATGTTCTGTTTATAGTATGCCGCATAAGCAACAACCTAGTATAGTTCACATACAAACCAGGGATAAACTTCAAGGTCATGATAGTCAAATGGCTGAGAAAGAAAAATTTCTGGGTCACCAACCCAAGCCAGTTGTAGAGAACAAATTTAATGATATTAATTTTAATTGTGATTCTCTACGAAGTAGAACGCCATCTATGAGTAGCGCCATGAAGCCTGATCTTCCGCATAAGCCACCACACATGAAGTCAAACGAAGTGCTAAATACAGAGTCAAATGAAAAATGTAATGGTAACTCTTCGAAACCTAGTCATATACGTACGCGATCCGATGGAAATATAGTCGAACCTGTGAACCCGTTAGCGACTCCCCCGTCTCCGAAAAATCTAAATAAACCAACGCAACCTCCTCCTCCTCCACCCATACAGGCCAGTAAAGTAAAAGCTGAAAATGATAGTACTGACCTCTAAGGGTTTCTCGGTCGTCTAAATATTTATTGTTAATACAAGAAACCACTCTAGTGAATTTGGTGATTATTATTGTTTCAGTTAATGCAACAAAAGATTATTAAAAGAAAACATATAAAAATTAATATATTGTATCGTGTGTATTACGTTATCGAAGACCAAATTCGTCGTACATATGATAAAGGAATATAAAAAAATGCAAAATGCAATATATGTTGACTGAAAGTTATGACTAAATATTTATACATATTTGAATTTTTAATTTTATGTTTTTTTTGTTACAATTAATAATGATGTGAAAGAAAATTATTGGAATTGCTTTTTATGTTTTGTAAGTCATGTAAATGTGTGTAGGTTTTTGTTCTTTTAAACGTCTTGAGTCAGTCATTTAATAATGCATACAAAATAAAATTTTGTTTTGAATTTATTATAAAATACTTTAACTAATATTTTACTCTCAAATATTGTTTTGTTTTTTTTATCTAACTATATTAATTCATTTTATACTTTCATACTATTTCCAGTAAAATATAAACAATACTTTTTATTTATTCATTTATTTTGTATGTATTTATATTACTTATGAGTTTAAGAAAATGCGTACTTTATTGCAAAATTATCTGTTATTCTTTTAATATATTTTATTTAATGTAACATTCCTGTTTTAGCATTTCACACGCTAATATTAAGGAGCCAAAACGATGATCATTAAAAGAACAAAATCACACAAATATATAATATATATATATATATATATATATATATATAATATACTTATTATCGTCAAAATCATTTCATAAGTTCATTTTAGATTTTTTTCCCTTTGACATTTCGTTTTATTTAATAAAGTTCATATATTTTAAGTGTTTTCTTTTTTTTTATCTTTTACTTCAATTTATTTTAAGCTCAAGTAATTCCTTGTAGTCCAGCATACAAATTTTTATTTTGATATAAGAAACTTAAAATATTGTTTAAATTATGCGTGCTTATATAGTAACTTAAATTATTTTAAAAAACTATATTAGTTATATCAAAAAATATTAGCTAACTTTGGAACACAAATCTTACTGAAGAAGTCTCAAACTGACATTAAATTTGCTACTGAAAAAATAAGAAGTGGAAATAAACATCACTATAAACTTCAAATGAAATGAATTTATTTTGCAATGCGTACTACTTTATTTGAAAATAATATATTGCAAATAATAGAATACGCACTGAAAAATAATGTCATAATATAGGCATTTTCGAAAATTAATCCCGGCCATTAGGGTTAACATGCTTAGCAGAAATGCGTTTGTTATTTCAGTTGAGTAAACTATTTCTTCGTGATTAAATACAATAATAGGATAATTTTTTACTCAAACTAGTATTGAAGAAATACCAGATGTTTTCGTTCAAATTTTGCATTCAGTGATAAATATTTTAACAAGATTACTTGATGTTGAATGAATAAAGAATAATGAAATAATACTTTTTATACAGAAGGTTCCTTTTATATTATAGGTGATATATTATTAGAGACAAATATAACTTAACTAATTATTATTAGGCGCAATAGTTGAAACAGAGGTCCAGTCTGATTTAAAATGCAATATTAACACGAATCTATGTTGTAGGCTTCCACGGTAGCCGTTATCACTTCTGGGTTGAACCAGTGCTTCTGCTGCCGAGGTTTCTTCGAGTATCCAAAAAGACATTCAGAGCTGTTAATACTGGTTTCTTCTGAAACACACCAGCCCTGAATATATCCCTTAGGATAGTAAACGATACGTGAGCAGCAGACAACGCGTTTTGAATTTTGAACCCTAGCAAAATGTAATAACTGATATAATAGTATTTAATATGTAGCTTATTTTCATTCATCAATACAAGAGCTTAATGGAATAAGATTGGTATTTGAGTTTTATCTATTTGACGAATAGCCTCCTCATTCCCAATTTTGGATTGGCAGTTCTAAAAACTTGACGTGTTTTTTTTTAGTTGTTCAGAAGTTATATAACATCGCAAAACCAAACAAAAAAAATTTTTTTCAAAAACTTTTACAAAAAGTGAAGTATCAAATATGATACTTTGGAACTCAAACAACCACAAAAAAATGAATGTTGGATAATTTATTTTATTAAAAAATATTTAAAAACACTTTTTTTCTAGCATAAAGAAAAAATCCCTTAGATTAACAAAATAATACGTAATTTTTTCTTAAAATCAAATATTTTCATAAAATTTAATTTTCGTGGAATTTAGAGAAACAGTTTCTACTTGTTGAAAAACAGAGAAAAACATTGCAGGTTTTACACCTTACAAAAGTTAACATCTTACAGCTAGGGTATCTACATTTTGAACGTGTTTTCTGAGCTTCAGTCATATTGGCATATATTTTGCATGTTTTCTTCTGGAGCTACGATCTGGAAGTGACCTTATCCTTCTTCGTTTTCGAGGCTGCACATCATCGTCATTACTCTCAAAATCAGAATCAGAACTGCCACTGTCATTGGACGTACCAGCAGCAAGCAAATTCCTCGCTATAGAAAATTTAAAATTAAAATAAATATCTCTTTGCGCTGCATATTTGCGTCAGAAGCATCCTCACGATATTCAAGCCAACTAGCTGCACTGGCAAAATCTAAAAAATGAAAGATAGCCCGAACTGTCCATTTCTTAGTTCTTGTGCGCATCGAATAATTACCAATAACTTGGTCGATCAAATCTACGCCACCCATATTGGCGTTGTAACTCTTCACAACTGCCGGTTGTTTCACTTCAATATATTTACGTTCGTTTTTGAGTTCATTATCTTTCTTGAAAACAATTTCCTTCGGGATACGGTTGTTCATTATTGTCCCAGCTAACGTAATAGAACGTAGAAGTAGTGTGCCAATAAGCGAAATTGTTCCATGCGGTAGGGTGTCTGTCAATTTTAGGACAATTCGACCACCAATATCTAGTTTTTCCGGTGTGGGAATCAAAGCAAACTCTATGGTATGTCCTTTGCGTTCATACAAATAAAAGTCTAGAGGTATTCCTCCTGGAGTGATCATTACAAAGTTTTTTAGACCACCGGGATTCGGTTTACCACGCACGTACTGTTTCATGGCTACTTTTCCATGGAATGGTACCATTTGCTCGTCAATCGATATCTCTTGTGGTCGGAAGTTTTCCCTGCAAGCCTTTTGAATCATGTCTAACATTGGACGTATATTTCAAAATCTGTCTGCTTCTTTCTGTTCTTTACTAACGATATTGTCATCAACTATCTTTAGACGAGTTCGGAGAGAATAAAAGTGTTAGCCACTGGTCTAAAAATTAAAAGAAATTCATTCCTATCAAGCAGAACCTCTAATTGTTCATAAAAATCTTGGATTCTAGTAAAAAAAAAAGGAAATTAAACCGTAACCTCATCCCTTAAAAGCGCTAAAAAGTATGCCTAGTACAGCCTATGCCACTACGCTACTTAAAAATTGGAAAAAAACCGAACAAACATTGTTTTACAAAACAATTAGCTAAATACCATTACACCCACAGTATCACCTATGATACTCCAGCACAATGACCCCAGCATCGTTACAAAATATAATTTTTGATTACATAAATACACTACACTTGTTCCTAAACCCTGACATCACTAACATCAAATAAAATATAATTTAAAAATTTATCACTTACTGGTTTTTGTAAGCTTTTTTTGCGAACCACTCATTTTGTACAAAATATACTAAAAACATTTGAACAAAAGTGAGGTTACGATTATTTTTACGACGCCGCTCCGATTTTCTATGATAGGCAAGTAGTGTATCATATATGATATGCCCGAGAACAAGCTTTAAAACGACGTAGTGCTCGCTGTAGAAAATTTAAAACCGTAGTATCATATATGATACCTGGGAACTGAGGAGGATAGAATGTTTGAACTAAATTATACAAAAATTAACACAAACTTAGAACTATTATGCACTTTCTTTTTCACAAACTTATTTTTTGGACAATGCTATTGATTATAATATGCCAAAGGTAAGATTAGCAATTATCTTAGTCAAAAGATTTGTGTTCCGGAGTTTCTAGTATTATACAATGTAGGTACCTACAATTCACAAGCATTTTCAATTTAGAAGATAATATTGATGTTGGTGCAGAAATCAATGCATTCGACAGTCTTGTGCCATATTATTATTTTGTATTTTTATTACATAGAAATGAAAAAAAAAGCATGCAATAGACAGATTCAAGAATCAGTTACCACTCTCATTTCTCTTCTACCATGGCGTTCGCGATTACAAGACTGCATTTTTTTCTTTGTGGGTTTTCGATGTGATTCATTGCCGATGCAAGGATAGATCGAGCATACAGTCGCTTATATTGACCATGAAATATTAGGAAATGTATAAAAACTTGTGAGGAAGTTTGATATTTGCTATTAAGAAGTACTAATCTTAGGTGAAATACGACAGAGTACTCGGTATTCCAGATTCACTATGCAATCCATATTTTTTTATTATTACATATTTCATTCAATCAAATAACATTATTTCTATTATACCAATTTTTAAAATATTGTAATGTTTTCAATTTGACGTATCTATATACATGTGAATCTATAAAATCGCGATCCCTGGTCACATAAATTGAACAAAAGTCTGTAAAACCCATTGAGGAAAAATACTATGGAGACGCTGTAAAGCATCTTTGCTGTACTCTCAAAACCACAATATGGCTGCCTCACCTAGTCCAGACTACTCAAAACTATAATCTGTCATTCCCCAACCTGTTAGGCCTACACTCACCTATGAAATGTTATTCCAAACGAATTCTTATAAACGCCGTCTGTGTTGTTGTAGCTACGTAGAGCACAAGAACCCATAATGTCTTTTAATATTTAACTTATTATATAACTCTAATACACGATGCACTTAACAAACACTCCACTTTTACCAACACTACCTGTTTGACGTAAGTGTAGTATCAATATGGCGGACCTGTACCCGGTTTGATCACGTGACGTCTCCCTACCTATTCTTTCTCAATGGTAAAACCTAACTACGTATATATTAATCTGACATATAATTGTTGGTAATTTGTTAAAAATTTGCTGAAAAAGTGTAAAACGCTTGTCAAATATTTTGTTCGATTGGAGAGCATCGCAATCAAACATTTCCATAAAACTTAAGAAGTATGCCGTGCTTCCAACATTTCGTTTTGTATAATTGATGTGCATCTAGCCTAACTAAGCAAAGCAGTATGGCTCTTATTGAATCGCTGCCCAATACCTAAAGCATCTAAATTTCGCCGATGATAGAGTTCTATTTGCGAAAAATAATGGTGAAGCGAATGATAGAATCCAAAGGAATATACAGAGCTAAGAAACTCTTCAGAACTAAAACGAAAGTGGGTGTCAAAACAATATGTTATAGTTACTGCATACTTACATATGCGTCCGAAACATGAGCTTTAACATAGAAAATGATGCAAAAATTAGTAGTAATACTATCAATACTTGGACTGATTCCAAGGAAATAAGGAATACACTGACATAAATATGAGAACAAATAAAAATGGAAAATATAGCCGAAACCATCATTTAAATAGAAACGATTGTGGCATATTGCCCGAATGTTAGAAAATAAATAGAAAAAATAATAATCACTTGAAAATCGTAAAATAAGAAAAGAAATTTACGACTATAGATGATTCAATGATATTTGAAAGATATATAGTGAATGTAATGCGCTGTGTAGAGAAATTAAGAGAATACAATGTAACAAAGTACCTAGTGGGTAGGTATTCATATACGAAATTTTTCGTGTATGTTCACTTGAGAGATTCAGAGAACTTGTACGTACATGTCATTTCGAGAATAGAAGCGTTTGTATTTATTAACCATACAACAGACCATACAGAGTTTACTTCTATCCACCATTGCAAACTAAATCGATCAATTCATATTATGATTTAATTATCTATAAATATAAAACGCCCTTTATGAATAACCTTGAGCACACTGGAGCAATATTAAACTTCTAGAAATTGGTACTGTAACTATTGATATGAATCTTTCTATTGTACTTTTTCTGTTTTAGCGGTAAAATAGTGTCAAAATATTTAAAAAAAATTTTTATCAAGATTTGTGTAGGTTCATTAGACCACGTTCTAAAATTATTTTGAAATATACAGAGTGATTCAATAAAGTGTTACTCACCAAAGTTATGAAAATTTAAATGGAATACCTATATTATGGCATATTTTGATACTATAGGCTAAATGAAGGCCACTTACTGTTATATTCCCAACACCTAACTCGACCTATTTTCGAGATATTTAACTATTTTGAAGATGATCAAAATTTAAGAGGGGTTTCTGTCTTACATATTTGAGCGAATTATTTTCAATTTTATTTATTGTTTACTCAAAGCATCAGACTTTAAGATAAGTTAATCTAAAAAGCGTCATGCCAGTGATCGCTTTTTACAGGAAAGGCGCTTCAATTTAAAACTTGGGCTTTTTACTTTTATTATTATTTTGTGCTTTTTTCTTAACGAGAGTAGACTTCGAAAAGGTTGACATGCTTTTCCACTATCACATCAAAATAATATTGCAAACTGTCTCGATGAAAATGTTGTGCTCTTTCAGCTCATTGTTTCTTTGAATACTTTAACATGAACTATGTTTAACATTAAATTACCTTTCTCGCTCGTGAGTGTGTACAGGTTTGTGTAAAAACCAGTTCGAGAAGCATTTTAAATAAAACATACTATTGGCTTCACAAGATATATGTATATATAAGCGTGCTTCAAAAGTTAATAAAATCGGACATTCTCAAAAGCCATGACAGTGATTGCTTTTTACAGGAAACTGTGAAGAAACTGCAAGCGGACGCGAAAAAAGCGGTTCAAGCTAAGAGAGATTGACGGACAGCTGTAAGCGGACGCGAAAAAGGCGATTCAAGCTCGAAAGAGATTGATTGACAACTAGTTTTGATACTATAGGCTAAACGAAGGCCACTTACTGTTATATTCCCAACACCTAACTCGACCTATTTTCGAGATATTTAACTATTTTTGAAGATTATCAAAATTTAAGAGGGGTTTCTGCCTTACATATTTGAGCGAATTATTTGCAATTTTATTTATTGTTTACTCAAAGCATCAGACTTTAAGATAAGTTAAAGTTGATATCTGAAAATTATATAGAATGTTTAAAAACAAAATTTTTATTTTGACTAACATTAAAGACAAATAACTTTCTTATTTTAAACGGAACAGCCTGTATTTATTACCATATTTAGAATCTAATTTTAATAGTTTTTAAAACTGCATTGAGGTTTCCTATACCTATCTTTTATAGTTCTTTAGTAATTTAAGATTTTCAATTAAACACTAATTTCTTGCAATATATTTTTCAAAAGTAGGCTTTGACGTTATTATTACTTCAAACGGATACATTATTTACTATTATTACTAAAAAAAACTATTAGTAATTTAGGATTTTCAATTTCAAACACTAGTTTCTTGCATTTTATTTTTTAAAAGGCTAATTTTGTTTCACAATTATTAAAAGGCGTCATAACTAGGTAAATAAAAAATACATACTTTATTAAACAAATATCAAACTTAAGTAGTAAAAGAAAACTAATGTTTTAACAAGAGCTTGAAATGATGTCTATCTGTTTCAATACA
This sequence comes from Amphimallon solstitiale, assembly GCA_963170755.1. NCBI lineage: Eukaryota > Metazoa > Arthropoda > Insecta > Coleoptera > Scarabaeidae > Amphimallon > Amphimallon solstitiale. The sequence continues at coordinate 71,687,997 of OY720675.1, forward strand.
TAAACGAATTCTCTCTTGAAAGGACTGTTTAACTCTCGTTAAAATATTTGGTATTACAGATTGAAACGCTATTCTTATTATTTCTCTCGTATCGTCGGGAATGGCTGGTGGTGTATCATAGACAATATTTTTGAGATATCTCCATTAAAAAAAAATCGGGACTCGTTAGAACTGGAGATTTTGCTGGCCAATTGTGTGGACCGCCGCGTCCTATCACCCTATTGGAATATTGCCCATCCAATTCACTTCTAACATTTACTTGAAAATGCGCTGGTGCACCGTCTAGTTGAACCACATTCTTTGACGAATATTAAGTAGTACATTTTTCAAAAGTGCAGGCAAATTGTCTTAAAAATCGAAGAAACATGCCGCCGTTTAAGTTACCATCAAAAATGAACAGACCTATCACTAGTGTCCCAATTATTCCACCCCACACATTGACACACCAACTGTGTTGCCTATCGAGAGTTCTACAAAAATGAGAATTTTCGTTACTGTAATAGTAAAAATTATGTTTATTAACTAATCCGTTATTGTGGAATGATGACTCGTCCGTAAAAGGTACAAAATCCAAGAAATTTTCATCTTTACCAAACTTCTCTAGAACCCATAAACAAAATACAAGTCGACGATCGTAATCTACTTCCAATAGTGCTTGGTAATTGAATACGATACGGGTAAAAGTTGTGCCTTTTTATAATTCTTCCGACGCTCCGTCTGCTTATTTCATTGGTTACACTTATTTTTCGCTAACTTGTATGCGGATTTTCGACAAGAGATTCGATAACAACCAAATCATTTTCTTCATTTCCCATAAATTGGTCTTTGCCGCTCTGGTTTCTGATAACACATACTTCCCGTTCCTCGGAAAACTTGTAATAAAATTTTTAACGGCCGCCTGTTAGGATATTTTTGAGCATAAACTCTTGATGCTAGCAAGCAATTTTCGTCACACTCTCCAATTACTAAAATCATATCCACCCTTTCGCTTTGAGAGTAGGTTCTCATTTTAATTCATTAAAATTATTTAAACGACGTCAAACAGCGATGATGTCTTAACTAATATGCACTACAACTGTCAAATAATTTATCTGGTTGAAGTAATAGTAACACCGTCAAAGCCTACTTTTGAAAAATAAGTTGCAAGGAACTAGTGAACTAGTGTTTAAAATTGAAAATCCTAAATTATTAAAAAACTAAAAGAGATAGGTAAAAGAAACCCTAACGCAATTTTAAAAGCAATTAAAAGTAGAATCTAAATATGGTAATAAATACAGGCTGTTCCATTTAAAACAAGAAAGTTATTATCTTTTATTAAGTCTTTAATGTTAGTCAAAACAAATTTTAACTTATCTTAAAGTCGGATGCACAGAAATGTCTCTTAAATTTTGATCTACATTTTTACAAATAGTAAAATATCTCGAAAATAGGTTGAGTAGCCTATAGTATCTAAATATGCCATTTAAATTTTCATAACTTTGGTGCGCAACATTTTTTGAATCACTCTGTATATTTTAAAATAATTGTAAAACGTGTCTCTAATGAACCTGCACAACTCTTGATAAAAAAATTGTTAAAATACTTTGCCACTTTTCGTATATAAACCGACGTAGATGTGGTGTACCAGCCTGTATATGCCAATATGATGAAAAAGAATTAATACTTAATAATAATTATGTTATAAATCATAATGTAAAATTTGACAATTATGTTGAGCTCAATCAAGGACAGAAATTACAAAACGTACATTTCGCTTAAATGCAAATAGTCGATCATTAAATCAATTACAGACACTGTCATATAAAGATCTGTGATTTTGTATGTGGGTGACGAACATGCACGTATATTAGAAACCGCTCCAGATACTTAAGTACCTTCCTACTTATTATACAGGTATGATTGTGTGTATTTTTTTGATATGTATTCAGTGTAAGATACCTACAGTATGAAGTATTTGCATTAGCAATAATAAGTCCTCATTATGACGTACCACCTAAAGATACTTTGTATTTGCACTCTTAAAATAATCTTCGCCGCGTGTCCCTTATTCACCGATTAGATGTCGGGTGTATAGAAATATACATTTTATTTTTGTAAATCTCGCAAATCTCGAAATTTTTACGCACAAATAAAAACTGATCTAAATATTAAAAAAAAAGTTATAAGTTACCACAATGCATGGATGTATGTATGTATTATATTTGGATCGCGTCTATGGAATCAAACAAGTGTACAGCGTTGACTCCAACATTAGTGCGCAATTCATACTATAGAATACATCACATCCATGCTATAATGTCTTAAACTTTTAAATTACTAAATATATGTAAATTGCTTGAAAAGCATTGTTTTGAATATTCTGTATTTAATATAAAGAAGTATGTAGGAAATATAAGTTTGTTTCAAATTACTGACGATGTCAACTCAAGAAAGAATAGAATATTAAACACTAAGTGTATCTAAGACCTATGTATTTCAATTTAAACTCCTATTGTATACCGTTCTAGTTTGATATTGTAACTTGTTCTTATAAAGAAATCACTATTCACGTATATACAGGGTGATTCTTAATATATGCGACAAACTTTAGGAGCTGATTCCTGGGGTTATTTTGATCATAAAAGTTCATAAGAACATATGTCCAAAACCGCTTAGTTCAGAAGTTATACAATGTTTAATAGAAAGTTAAAATAATAAATGGTTTTATTATAAATTAACAAAATAATTAGTAAAACAAAATTAACTTATAGTAACTGTTGAAATTGACCGCCCCCAACTGTACTACAAGCTGCTATCCTCCGTCGTATTGACTGGCGAGTCCGTTCGAAAATACCAGGGGTATTTCGAATTGTTTCAAAAGCTGCTATAATACGATTTCTTAGTTCATCGACATTTTTCATGGGAGTCGTGTAAACTAATGATTTAAGGTGGCTCCAGAGAAAAAAGTCCAATGAATTTAAGTCTGGAGGCCGAGAAGGCCACGGTTGTGGACCTCCCCGTCCTATCCACCGATTTGGATACGTACTGTCCAGACACTCGCGAGCAAGTAAACTAAAATGCGCTGGAGCACCGTCATGCATAAAATACATTTGTAATCTTAACTGCAACGGAACTTCTTCCAGCAGTAGTGGTAACTCCTCTTCAAGAAAATTGCGGTATACCTCGCCATTTAACCGCATCGGTAAAAAATGTGTACCTAACAAGTGATCTGCAACAATTCCGGCCCACACATTGACAGAGAATTGATGCTGATGACGGGCATTCATTATTTCTCGCGGATTTTCTACGGCCCATATGTGATTATTATGAAAATTAATAATCGCGTTTCTAGAGAAAGTAGCCTCGTCGGTGAAGAATATTTGAGCCAAATGGTTAGCGATTTATTATTTTAACTTTCTATTAGAGATTGTATAACTTCTGAACTTAATTTTGTTTTACTGATTATTTTGTTAATTTATAATAAAACCATTTATTATTTTAACTTTCTATTAAACATTGTATAACTTCTGAACTAAGCGGTTTTGGACATATGTTCTTATGAACTTTTATGATCAAAATAACCCCAGGAATCAGCTCCTAAAGTTTGTCGCATATATTAAGAATCACCCTGTATAAGCTTAATATTTTGTTTCATACCAAGAAAATACATAAATACTGGCTTCTTAAAAAAGAAAATATAGGAATATAAGAAAATTGTATAATTTGTCATAATATATATTAATAAGTATAATGATATCAATTAGATACAATTTGTTACCTAATATGAAATTGGATAAATTTTTAATAAAAAAGATGTTAATAAAGTGATAAATTATATATACATATACACTGCTTACTATGAGTATGGCAACATCAGATATTTAAAAACGCATACGATGTAATAACTACACTCCTTAAATACTTATGGAATCACCTTATCTATGAAAAGTAAATCGTTTTATAGTGTTTGTTTTGGTTTTATGACATTGTCATGCACTGAGTTGAAGTTAATTTATTTTTTCTAATTTCGTGAGCTTTAGGTGCTTTACATCTTCTCATTTCATTAAAAAATTGGTAAGTTTGAAGCTACAGTTTTTTCTTTTAACATTTATCACGTACTTCCATGTAAAACCCTCTTGTGTGGTTTGGTAAAGATGCATGACGGTCCCCCAATGCGCAATGAAAGTAATTTGAGTCATGAAGAAATTGCCCAAGCCATTACGTTAATTTACGATGGTGGGAGTCAAAGATATGTTGATAAGGTGTTGCGTGTCGCACAATCGACAATTTCGAAACTGGTGCGCAGGTATAGAGAAGCGGTCAACTACGACCATAGACGATCGCTTTTTACGACTTACAGCCTTACGAATATTGGGCTAACATTCTGTTCACAGACGAGTCTAGGTATTGCCTGATCATTAGATAGACGCCTGGCAGTATATAGACGAGATGGTGAGCGCTTCAGTCATTGCAACTTCAGGAAAACAACAAATTTCGGATTTGGTTCGATTATGATATGACCTTCCGAGGCTAAGGCGGAGTTGGAGGTTCCTTATGGCTTTATGACCGCAGATAGGTACATTAGGTTTATCTTAGAGCCACTTGTGGTTCGATTTACACCTTACATATTTCTGTTTAATGCATGATAACGCTCGCCTCCACATCGCCAACAATGTACAAAATTACCTAAATGAGATTGACATACGTATTTTGGGGTGGCCAGCTAGAAGCCCGGGCAGGGATCCTGTAGAGTATGTCAGGCCACATTGGGTAGGCACTACGAACCAGACAAGTTCCACCAAGAACGCTAGAAGCAGCCGTCATTGAAGAATGGAACCAGGTGGGTCAAAATTACATCAGAGGTCTTATTGAGTATTTGCCAAGGCGGATGGCTGCCGTAATACGGGCTCGAGGCGTAAATACTCATTATTAGTTCCACATTCCGTTAATTAAATTCTTTACGTTGGTGTTACATTTTCAATAGTTATGTTTATCAAGTTGCGGTTTTCGGTTTTTCCTTTACATTTTGTTTTATTTTTAATATGTTTGTGTACTACTTAGTTATAGAAGATAACATTTTGAAAAAATAAAAATTTTCAAAAAAAAGTGGGTGATTCCATAATTTTTTTGCGGAGTGTAAAAACAATTTAATGTATTAGTCGACTTACGACTATACAGCAAAAAGAACTACTTATTTATAATACCATAGACTAGTACCTATAGTATAATTACTAACGTAAGAAATATGAGATTAAATTAAGCAAGAACAGACATAATAAATGGTACTGCAATTGCTTATGCAAAACGGAAGCGTGTCAAATACAGTTATATGATTTTTCTTGTATATAAAAGAGACTACAGTAGCTCAATAGATAACAATAGTCACATTCAACAGACGGATCGGGAACCGTTCTCGCTCCAACTGTTGACTTGACAACAGTTGTATGTTGGCTGAACAGGATCGTTCTAGTTCATGTGATCACCTTCCATTTGGTACTTTTCACTGCTATTGTTAGAATTATACAGATTAAACCGAATAAACAATAATAATAATTTTCTTTTTTGCATTAAGCTTCGGCGTTGTTTAAAGTGTAAGGGCCGGTCTTCCCAACCCCGATTAAAAGCCTGGGTTAACTCCAATATTATAATACATTTATTTCTGTACAGTAGTTTTAGCTTGTTCATATACTTTTCTAGTAAACTTCAAAATTGTGTTACGTTGGTGTTGGAATGCGTTAATGGCGCGTGCGGACAGAATAGGCTCAATTGAGCATAGAATTCTTCCCCTCGCAAAAATAGCGACCGCTCCACCACATATTCTGAGTGAGCGTATACATCTGAATCCGATCACTGAACAGTTGCGCAACTGTTGCGTCTGCTGAATGCGACCAGTGGCATCACACCACCTTTGTTTTAAGACCGTTTATAATGCAATATTTAAAAACGGCTTAACTGTCATTTAAAATTTCATTCTTCTATGTGTGTACTACATATCTAGCAAAATAACATTTCAAATGTCAGTTAAAGTCAAACAGCAGTTAAATATTGCGGTGCAAACAGCCATCTATTTATATTTTTAACATGAGACGAAAGAAGTTGTTCCGTGAGCTGAGAAGATGTCTACGAATGAAGCGATATGTAAATATATTTTTTCTGGAATTCTGTAATCTATAAAATGGTATTTCCAAATGTAATGGTTCATACCTGGTTTTCAGCATATTCTCTCTTATTATCTAGAAATGTAAATAGTTTCATCGCTATAAAGAAAAGACAAAGCTTCCATATGCAGACTGGTTACTAACTGTATTATTTGTATGTGTGTTTGAACATTAATAAATACCATTTGTTAGTTTGTTTATTTAAAACGTTTCAAAGTTGATAGTGTATATAACCGTTGATTGAAGGAATACATAAAGATGCGCAAATACATAGCACTGAGCGTTGCCAAAACTGGGTCTGAGATCTATAGCGATGCATCAGACGTTTGGGTCCGAGATTCGAAACAGCCCGAGACAGCGATTATGTTTCTCGGCAAGGGGTTTGTGGGACGACTTAACGGAAAGACACGCAATTTTACTATAGCGTTGCGCATCTTTATGTATTCCTTCAATCAACGATATAACTATAAATTATATGTCTATTGTATGTTGACCTGTGATTATGTCGGTAATGTAGTGAGTTGCATATACTACATCTCCTTTTCTTACTTTTTTTGCTTTAATACAATTTATAATCATGAAATCTTTTAGGAATTGGGTCTAACATTATTATTATCAGGTTGAGCAAGATCTCTAGTTTCTTGTTTTGGAGTTTCGTTAGTCAGCTATGTTATGGTCTTGTCTTAGAATGCCATTAGTGTCAAGATTGTTGTATTGTCTCATAAAGTCATTAGTGTTCTGATTAGGTAGGACGTCTTGTTTTGAATCATCTTTGTTAACATTATTGTTATCATTGTTTATAGTGTGAGTGGGATTATGGATATGGGAGAACTGTTGTTTATAGGACGGTCTTAGGTGATGTCTGTTTCGACTACTTCATTAAATTCCAAAACGTCCGACGCCAGCTTTTCCCAGGTTTGTTTGGAATGCGAGATCATAAGTTCTTTTTGATTACTACATCGGTATATCTCATATACTTCACACTACTTTTTCGATATTGCCACCAATGTCAGACCAATAAATCAGCTGTCGTTCCTTTGATTTCATATTGTCAATACCTTTATGACCTTCATGTTAATCATGAACAATCCTGGATCGTAGTTTCTGTGGAATTACTAACTTGTCACTTATGAATAACATACCATCGGCCATAGACATTTGATTTTGGAATTTCGAATATGGTTTTGCCAACATATATTTCACAATAATTCCATGACCATCCGTCCATACACTAGTTGATTACATATTACAAGGTATCGTCGTAATGTGTTGCCTCTTGGATATGCTGACTGCGATCATGTGAACGATGTTTTCAAGTTCTGGATCATCCTTCACCGGATCTGCTATGTACATTTTACTACCAGGAACATACACTATATCTATAGTTTCAAAACCATGCTCTGAAGACGACTCGTAATTTTTGTTATGTCTACTTTTAATATGGACACTAAAGGTTTATGATCTGTCTGGAGTGTCACTTTTGTCCCATAAACGTATTGGTGAAACCTTTCCATTCCATATACAATAGCCAGTAGCTCTTTTTCAATTTGAGCAAAGTTTCTTTCAACTGTGTTAAGGATCTAGAACCATATGAAAGTGGTTTTCCCTCCCCTCACAAGCGCCTGGACCATTCTTTGATGCATCTGTCTGTAAAACTATAGGTACTTTCCCATCATAGTATCTCAACACTGGAGCTTTGCAAAGTGTCTCCTTCAACACGTTGCACGTTTTCATATGATCATCCAGCCATGTCCATTCTACATCATTCTTTAGTAGTTCTCTTAATTCTGCAAAATTTAGAATGTACTTAGACAAGTAATTCACCATACCCAAAAATCGTTTCAGATCTCCTTTATTTTCTAGTGAATCCATATCCCGAGTGGCTCTAACTTTTACATTTCTATATATTTAACAGATTTCACTATGAACTGGAATTTTTCTTTATTGAATTTAACTTTCCGCCTTTTTGCTGTCTCAAATACATTTGCCAATATTCTGTCGTGTTCTTTTACTGTTTCTCCAGCGATTATTAAATTATCAAACATGGCAAAAACTCCTTCGATGCCCCCAAATAACTAATTGACTTTCTTTTGAAATACTTCTGGGTTAGATCTGATAGCAAATGGTCTTAAGAATTTATATCTTCCGAAAGGTGTATTAAAAGTGCAGAAATCAGAACTCTCCTTATCAAGCCTAATTTGCCAAAACCCTGCAGTCATATCAATCACAGAAAACACCCGCTTTCCATTAAGTCTTGCTGCTATATAAGTCTGAGTAGGAATTGCATAATGTTCACGTTTAATTGCACCCCAAATAACTGATTGACTTTCTTTTGAAATACTTCTGGGTTAGATCTGATACCAAATGGTCTTAAGAATTTATATCTCCGAAAGGTGTATTGAAAGTGCAGAAATCAGAACTCTCCTTATCAAGCCTAATTTGCCAAAACCCTGCAGTCATATCAATCACAGAAAACACCCGTTTTCCATTAAGTCTTGCTGCTATATAAGTCTGAGTAGGAATTGCATAATGTTCACGTTTAATTGCACCATTTAGATCCGTTGGATCCAAACACAGCCTTAGACTCCAATTAGTCTTCTCCATAATGACGAGACCGTTGACCCAATAAGTTTAATGTTCAACTTTTTGTTTTTGTGATTTTAACTTCGCGACTTTCGCGTGTAATGAGAAAGGAACTCTGCAAGGATGATGCTATAAACATTCAGGGAAGTTATTCCTTGGGCTATTTTATGTTTTTGTTCCAATCTTCTCCTCATTGACTGCCAAACTCTTTTAAAAAACACCAGTCTTATTTTTTATTGCATATTACCTATCAATTGTCTAATTTCTCACATCTACATTTTCCACAAGAGTAGTTATACACTAAGTATTCAAATAGCCCTATAGGACAATGTCCATGGGGTTTAAAAATTCACGAGTAACCACACAAAAATGTGCTAGTATACTATAGTGCTAGTAAACTATATTGAGGAAATTCATGTACATCAACGCTAGTAGTTGACAAATTTGAAACAATGTATATAGTAGCCATTAAGGTAATGCAATACGAGAATGAAAATCAGTAGGATAGTATTCGAACTCTCTAAATGAATAGTTGTTGTTGTAGTAGTTCGAGATTTTATTTTCAGGCAATTCTTAAAAGAAGGTACCACATTATTTATGCGTCTGGTGCAATCATAAAAAAGTATTTGTGGTCTATTCACAATATGATTACTAATGAAACATGTCATGCTGCGGGGATTATCAGTCATAAAGTTTGCAAATCAAAATGTTTACTTCACTCTTTTACATCACCCGGTCTTATTGAAATTAACTTTTACGTTCTTTCTACTCTCTGGTTCGCGTTGTTGAACCTAACATTATAAACTCGTACAGAATTCGTACATCTTCCACTATATGTTCGGTTGCCATTGAAACTTACTCAAGAATAGTACTACTAGTGTTCTAAAATTCTAAATTTTAAAATTATACTGTTCGTACTGTACTGCCTGCAGAGAAGGACACAGATATTGCTTTGCAGACTGGTATGGCTGCTGAATAGACGATTTGAAGTACGCTTATTGACTAATTTTCTCGTTTGGCCATAATCGTCATTCCGTAGCATATTGGTGGGTACTAGTTGCGGATGGTGAATTCGTTTAGGTGAAGCAATTACATAGACAAGACTGAATCGTTTATTATTCGTGATTTACTCCCAGATGTCGAGCATATCACCGATAATAAACTAATCAGTTTTGTCTTTGTAATTGCTTCACCAAAACGTACTCACCAGCCGCCACTGGCGGTATGCGCCTTTTATTAAAGAGATATACAAAAAACTGGTAGACAAGAATACACTTGTAACCCTATTTTTAGTCTTACCTTTTTAATCTCAAAATATGGAGGGTAGCATTTTGTAACTACATTATTTACTTTAACAATATAATCATAAAGAAAAAACACTGTAAATGTGTTTTTGAAAATAAATTCAGACATATCCAAACTCATAGCAGACAGTGTATGTATGATTTGAAATAATAAATTTTCCAGAAGCAAATTGTTTATTTTTGTACCTACCTCATATAATAACGTGTTCAACTAAATTGCTATATCTAGTAGCCCTATCGTAGTTGGGCTGGTCGTCATTAACACCTATAACCGAATACTGTGCGCACTTGAAGGTGTTATCGATACTTGTATATTATTCCAATTGCAAGGATCAGTGTATTTCGATCAGTATAACAGTACTACTCTCTCCTTACTTAGGTTTTTATTACAAACTAGTTTTAGGAAATTGTGTTTCCGTTATTCGAATTATAAATTATATACTGTTATTGCTATTGTAAACTTACTAGAAACATTTTAAAATATATTTTTTTCATAGAAAATCAATATAATTACCGGTAAAATGGGGTGGTTTTATGCCACTTTTTATGGTTTTCAAAGAATTTCGGACAATTATAGATGCCAAAAATGTTTGTAAAAATTAACGATATACTTTGAACTTTTGGTTACTAAATTGTGTAAAAAAGACTAGAAATTTCCATTCGTTTTTCTAAAATTATTTATAACAATTGGCACAATTTCCTCCCATAGGATGGGGTGGCTTTGTGCCAGCTACTTGTTTACCGTTTTAGCACAATGCCGCCTATTTACAGGCTGAAAATGTGCAGGCCCAGCTTCATATTATAGTGAAACTGCATGGTATGAGTGACATGGCCCAATTTCACCCCAATTAGTTTTATCTCTGTTATTTTTGTGGTACAATCTCGCCCCAAATAAAAGGTTTAATGAAAAAAAAATTTTATTTACAAAATATAACAAAAACTAGATATTCTTACAAACCAAAATAAAACAAAAGAACAGCCAATTCTCACATAGAATAATAACTAATAAAGATAATTAAGCGTATAAATCCATATCGGGAACTCGAAAAATTTGTCTTCTGCCGATCTGAATTGGAGAGTTGATTTTTTTCTTGACGATATCTGCGTGATCGTAAAACAGCTCATCTTTTTTCTTAGGCCATTTCCAATTGTTGCCGCATTTACTCATGGCACTGACGGAAATTAAAGTATGGGAGTAGAAAAGTAAAAGAATGACACAGTCTTAATAAACTGAATTTCAAAATAGGTAGTGGCACAAATTCCCCCCTTATATTGTCGGAATCTTATTCAAGGTGACACACCCAGGTTATTTTGCACTACTCGACCACTCCGTATTCTTTAAAAGATAACCTATATAACACCTAATTACATGTGAACTTTGAAACGGTCATTATTAAAACACTTTAGGCAATCCAGGAGAAAGTATGCTATAAAACGAAAATTTTGCAAAAACTCGCCTACTTAATAGCTTGACGGAACAGAAATGGAGGGTATTGCATACACAAACCATACATTTCATTCTATTCGCCTCTAATATCGGTATTCTTCAACAAGAGTTCGTGGCGGTAGGTGAATCGATGTGCCGATATTGTGCGAATATACACGATCAACACGTAGTGGCACAATCACGCCCCGGCAGGCACAAAATCACCCCATTTTACGGTAGTACTTCATTAGTTCAGCCTATAGTGCGCATTAGCCTAATACAGCCCTGTTGTACTATATACCAGATTATATGAGTTAGTATATATGGCTATAGGTACCTTCTTTGATATGTCTTTCAGCATACCGCATAAACAGTTATCTACTTAAGTAAGTATACAGCTTGCGCAGTTTTATAATTTGATAATTATCATGAGCCCATAGGGAAACATTGCACACTGTTATTGAATAAATATAAAAGAGAATGCCCAATATGTATGTACTATCTCCTAAATAACACGACATTTGAAAGTCTTGTAAATGAGTATTCATTTGAAGTTTCTAAAAACTGATTTCAAATGTCAAGCTATTAATATGTATGCTTTCCATTCCTATTTTTTTTTTAGTTCCTAGAATTAAAGAGTAGCACGTTTTTGAAATTTGACAACATGTGATAACAATTTTTGATACTGATCCACTGACATTTCAAATGATCGATCAAACATCACTGCCAAGGGTAGTAGAAATGAATGATCTGGTCTTCTATAATTCGGTGGGAACATGTAGTTCATTTTCATTCCATTAAATACGCCCACAATTTTGTAAGGAAACAGATTTTTAATGGATTAAAAAATCTGTTTCCTCACACTGTTTTAAATATATGCAATATGAAATCACAACGAACCTGGAGGCTTAATTGGCAATTGGAAGAGCATGCATACATAAGATTGTTAAAGCCCTAAAATATTTTTTTCTATAAAAATTTTGTTAGATTATTATCTGTGATGATAGTTAAAAATCTATTAATTAATATAATAGGCTACAAGAGGCTTTTTTTATTTAGAATACTTTATATAATAATATTGTTATTATAAATGAAAAATTTTGAATATAGTTAATAAAGAATTAACAAAAAATTCAATGTGTGCAAAAAAATACATGAAAATCACAATTTTTAAATTATTTCTCAAACTGGGGGTCTATTAAACGCGCAACAATTGTGCGCATAATATATTGTATAAATAACATAATACTTGCTAGAGAATTTGTAATTATGTAAACAGCATTAATTACAACAGTTTTCGGACAAACAAGATTCTATTCAAATAAAAACTTTATCGTTGTTTCATTTCTATCCACATAATTCTAGTCGCGTCAAGCTTTTGCTGCGCCCTGTTTATGCATGGTGAGTTTGCCGTGTCCAATTGACTTGCGCCCAATTCTTTTCGTCGAATTGACGTAGATCCAACTGAATTGACGAAGTAAATATATATGCAAAATCGAACAAAAGGTATTCAAGGACTGGATTATGCCAGTCAACTTTAATGACAACACCAATTAAGGTGTCGTTTTTATTAAAATTGTCATTTACAGCCACCAACTCTTATATACGTTTGACTTAAATGCACACCAGGGCTTCGACTTGGGTACTTTGCTTCTTCAAACAATAGATGGAGTTTTGTTACGTCATACAGATAAAACGCATGTGCGTATTTATCAACGGGAAAGCACATTGTGTAATAACGTATCAATGTCGGGCTTTTACTTTTTTTAGTTTACAATTAGTAAAGATCAAGATATCAGCAAGTCATAACTATATAAGTGTAATTATTATTATTACTGTCATCTATTCCCAAATTTGAATACAGTTAATTAAGATATCATAGTTCTGACTAATAAGTGTTATTATAACAAGGTGTAGACTTCCGCGGTCATTTTCTAATTGTAGATCTTGTTTTCCGGGTTGAAACCGCGTCAAGTTTGTCGTAAATTCCGAAGTTTCGTTCACTATTGCAAGCGACATATTCAGATAGATGACAGTTTCTGCTATTTGGGTCCTTTATTTGTGTACAGTCTAAAATGAGTTTCTCACCCGCACTTCGAAAACCAAAAATTGTGAACGTTAATAATTAACATACCTGAAATTCTTCTGTATTGTTGATTATACACAGTTTACTTCGTCATGTATTTTGTTTATAAACTATTAGTGCTAGTAGGCCTTTTATAATGAAATCCAATTTTAGATGAGGACGTTTTAAAAAGACCACAGAAAAACCAATACTTACAAACAAGGTACTGGCATCCGAACCCCTGATACCCCGAAATAATAAGCAACATATGTTACAACTAGGATTTATTTAGTGCAAAAAAAATACAATGGCTAATTAAATGAATTCACAAATAATGATTTTATAGCATCATCATTACAAGTCATAGCTGGGGTATCACCATTAACATCTTTTAAGCTGACATCAGCACCTTTGTCTATTAACAGCTTAACACAATTTGAATGACCACAACTTGCCGCATAATGTAGAGGTGTTTGTTTATCGGAATCAGATAAATTGACATTGGCGCCTTCATCAAGTAATAACTCCAACACTTCTTCTGAACCCCGATCAGACGCCCAATGTATTAAGCCCAGTCCATCATCATCCAGATCATTGAGAATTGATTTTAACTTATTTTGATCATACATTTTCAAGATTTTTAATGTTGCCTTATAATTTCCTTCCTTAACATAATCTACGAGTGATTTCTCTGATTCAGTTACATCATTAGGATTCTGTAACGTCGAAACTGATACCCAAAACTCTTTCTTACTTCCAGATGAACTTAAGAAATTTTTATCCAAACTCTTAATTATTTCTATATATGCCAATTTAGCTTGTACTGGAGACATATTACCTAATTTGTTCCATGCCTCCCATTTCGTTTTTCCTTTCATATCAAACCAACTTGGCTTAGATGTGTGACAAGGTCCTTCCATTGCTTGTTTGTAATATCCATACAATGTAGCTAATTTAGTATTATCAACATTAGGCAAAAGACTTGGCAAATGATTTGCTGCTTTTGTAAACGTTGTAGATATTTCATCTTCAGCATAATCAATACCTAGTTCATCTAAATCACTATAACAGCCTGAAGATTTAGCCATTGCAATTACAACTAATTATATATACTAACTAGCAAATTATTTATTAAATGTTGTTTCCTGCACCACCTGGTTGTACTTTTAAAACATTTCCTTCTAATTTGTGATTGCTAGCATCGACTGCACTTGTATAACCATCCCGGTTGCTATAAACAACAAAACCATAGTTTCTAGAAAAACCAGTATTCTTATCAAATACTACAGTCGCACTAGATACATGACCAAATTTACTGAAATACTGCTTTAATTCATTATGACCTATCGTCCAAGGAAGGTTACCTACGTACAATTTATATAAGTTACGAGCTGTTGATGCCATTAGTGAGATATTTCTAAGAGGTGAATGCTATGGTGGCCTATTAATTCGTGAATATCTAATCCCACAGTAGCACCTAAATTATTAATATTATGAACGTAGCAATGTAGATTCCACTTTGCTAACAAATGTTCAATAGACCAATCAGAACTGCGCTCTTGATAAGTACACAAAAACTTAGATCCTGGATTTAGATCTAATATGTGAGATACTGTTACCAAAATATCTTCAAAAACAGCCGGCTCATAAAAACAATCAGACCCCAGAATTAAATCAACAGGTCCGTGAGCTTCAAAATTATGTAAAAATAATCCCCAAGTTAGACCTATCAGATTTATGTGCTTATTTATGATCAAGTTATTAAGTTGACAACTTCTTTTTATGTGGGCCAAAGACTTAGGTAATGTGACGGAATCACTTAGTGTTACCTTTGCTCCACACTTTGCAGCTACAATTCCAGGTAAAGCAGTTCCAGAACCAAGCTCCAAAATTCTTTTATTCACAAGCTCTGCTCGTCTTTCCCACAGAAACCAGGCTAATACTGGAGCTGATGGCCAAGTATTGAATGAGTAACTAGCTTGTAGCAACTGAAAAATATTACAGATTCAAATTTACACAAAATATACTAGGTAAGTGTTTCTTTTTTGACTAAATAAAATGCACTATTGAACATTTTCTTACTATTTGTAATTTTCATATTAGGGAGTAGAGAACATTTGAAAAAGCATTGTTTACAATTTAATGTGAAACACATTATTTAAATAAATAAAATGACAAAATAAAGTATTTGTGTACTATTTGTGACAAGGAAATTAAGTGTCTCATCCTACAGACAAGTCATTTATTGAAACTAACTTTAAAATTAGTTAGACCCTTTGTATAACATATGTATTTCTTGTTTGAGTTCATTTATGAAGTAAAAATAACTGATGAAGGTAACGTAATAAAAGGTTAATTTCTGGCTTGAGTCAATCATACCACATTATGAACAAAAATAAGAAGTATATTACTAGGCAATAAGGTAATAAAAATTGTAATGTTGGCATAGAAACTTTTTGCTTAAGTTATTTAGTGTAGCATCAAAAAATTGTAAAGTTGAAATTCAACAAACAAAATATGTTTGAATAGCTGAATGTGCACATAATTTATTAATGTATTGATAAAGGATTACTAACCTCTGGTATAATAACCTCCAACGTTTCTTCCTGTAGTTCACCTTTCGTATTAATTTTTGATGTGAAAATAAATCTTTTTAGATTTTCTTTAGGCCCATCAGTCATTTGGAATAATAGAAAAACAATAAAAGAAAGTCTATTAGTTTGATTGTGTTTACCTAAAATGTGTAATATAATTACAAGATCGAAGAGAGCCTTCCTTTCTAATAATATTTGAGTCTGATAATTTGTATAAAACAAATAATTGTTTTTAATTAGAAAAATAACCTTACTTTCTTGTGAAATAGTGTGGCGTGGTGTTGGTGTTGACAGGTATGGTCTGTCACATGGTACAAATATATAAGGTATGCTACAACTTTGACTCAAATTCGTCTATTTCTGCGCTGGATGCAATTTCGTCATATGTGTTGCGTCATCCATCACATGTTTGTAGTTTTGAGTTTGTGCTTTGTTTATATTTAGATTTCGAAGAGTTATATCCGATTATATCGTATTTTGTGTCATTATAATTATTATTTTATATGTTTAGTGTAGTTATTAAGATTTGTGAATATTTTCATTAAGCCAAAGACTTTTAATTTGATTTATTTAGAACTTAAGAAGAGGTTATAACATAGAAGGTAATGAGTTTATTAAATATTGTATTATAAAGCAATACATTTGCCTCTACCTTTAGCTCATCTAATATGGTAAGCTGCTGTGTCTTGAGCTGCAAAAGCAGGTCAGAAAACACTCGAGGAAGGAATATTAAATATTTTCGTTTTCCTAAAGATCGAAACTTATCTCAGCAGTGGATACAAGCCTGTGGTAGAAGGATAAAAAACACAAGAAATCGTAGGTTTTGTATTTGGACGTATTTGTGTACCTTTTAATGATGTTATTATTTACAGATTATATATGTTCACTTCATTTTGCAAGAGACGCATATGAGAAGTGGTATTTAGATAATCGACAGATGAGAGAGAAATATATAAAATCGTACCAAATACTTCATAAAACAGCTGTTCCCACATTGTATATACATACACATAGTGAAGCTGCTGTAAATTACTCGACTTTACAACCATCAACATCAAGGTAACAGATATGAAATAACGCATGAGTGTACTTACTTTTAAATTATTTAGTATACAGAGTAGGATGTTGCAGAGGAAGAATGTTAATCTGTAATACGTACCTTCATATAATCACTACTTATACTGTATTTAAAAAAATACAAATAAATTTGTTTGTATGAAGCAATGAACCTAATAATAACCTATGTATTATATGCCAATGTAAAAAGTATTACCTATTTAATGAATTATTACAGTTATTCCATCAATCCATCGGAAGAAATCGACCTGTTACCTCCAACTGTAGAAGATACAGAAGTAACATTCTCTATGCCAAAAGAAGATTCCTCAACAAGGTAAGGAAAAATTTAACTCGTTAGTGGAGTTGTCAAAGCATAGTTATTATGAAAAGAGTTGTATTCAAATAAGCTGTCAAATTAAAAGCTCAAAATGTTTTAAATAGTCTTGTAATGTTGAAGTGGTGTGCAATGTAAAAATACTTAAAGAAATTGCTGTTTCATACTTTTAACAAATAAATAAGGTTAGCAATACTACCTTACCATGTTTAATAAACAAAGCATTCTAATTTTAATAATTTGTTCTAGTTGTTCTATTGTTCCCGAGGAAAGAAGAAACCAAACATGCGAAACAGAAAAATATTGTGAAGTAGCATTTACAAAACCTGGAGCTTTTTCATTTAAGTAAATATATATATATATATATCATTAATGATGTAATTTATAATAATAATAATAATAATAATAATATTTATTCAATGTAATAAAATCATTACATGAAAAGTCAAAATATACAGACAAACAAATTAAAATTGTATATCAATAAAATTATTATTCAAATATTCATTGATTGAATAAAAACTTTTTGTCAGTAAAAATTTTGATATTTTACTTAAAAAAGTATAGCATTCATTGTCTGTAATATAATCTGTAAGGGAGAATGATCATTGTTACATATGATATTAAGGAATTACAGAAAGAAAATTATCGATTTTAATCATTACCTTCACATTAATACCTATTTTCATATGCCCGAACAGTACACAAATCAGTCTTACTTATTTAATTATTCTATATACTTCTTATTTGATACATATTACTATATACCTATGTTCCATTTTTACTGAAATGCTTGGCCATAAGCTGTTATGTAAGTAATAATGTTGTAGACTTTATTGATTAAGATTATGGTGTATAGTAAATAATTTGAATATGCTAAAAACAGTAATTCTGTAATATATATTTTAATATGCATTTTTTTAAAAATGAAACAAATCAAGTTTGTGAAAGATAGTATAACGAATGATTTATGTATTGAGCATTTCTAATTTTGATTTTATAATGCAGACCATCTACTTCAACCGAAAACCCTGAAGACACACTATCACATTGGAAGGAACAATATTTTCTATCGCAAGGGAAAATACAGACCTTACAGGAAAAGGTGGCCTACCTCACTGAAGAAATATGTCACCTCAATAGAATTTTAGAGAAATATTTTACACCGGGGCAAATACGACTAATAAAATCAAAGACAAAAATGAAGGCAAAATGGACTGCTGAAGATATTTCCTCGGCAATTTCGCTTCGAAGCGTAAGTCCTAAAGCCTACAGATATTTAAGAACTACCAGAGAATATCCACTGCCAGGCTTATCAACCTTAAGGAAGTGGGCGACAAGTTTGGAATTGAAACCAGGTATTCTGGAAGAGGTTTTACTAATTATGAAATATAAGGCAAATGAGTATACCGAGCGCGACAGATTGTGTGTACTTTCTTTTGACGAGATGTACGTCTCTAATGAAATATGTTTCGATCGCAAAAGGGAACAGGCTGTAGGACCGCACAAAACAGTGCAAACCGTTATGGTACGTGGCTTGTTTTCGGCATGGAAGCAAGTAATATACTATGATTACGACTGTGGTATGTCGGTAGAAGTCCTCCGAAATATTATATGTAAATTAGAAGTAATACAGTACACTGTTGTAGCTGTTGTTTCGGATCTAGGACCTGGAAACAGAAAATTATGGAAAAATATGAAGGTTGGTGTAGCTGTCGATGAAAGTGAATCCTTCACTCATCCATCTGATGAAGGGAAAAAGATTTTTGTATTTGCTGATGTGCCACATTTAATCAAATTGATTAGAAATAATCTTTTTGATCATGGGTTCACCATAAATAATACAAAGATCACGAAGGAGCCCTTTCAGAAATTGGTTGACCTACAGGAAGGTGACTTGAAACTTGCCCATAAGCTTACACAGGTTCACATCGATGTAATTGGCAACCAAAGGCAGAAAGTAAAATATGCTGTGCAATGTCTCTCACGTACAGTGGCGCTAGCGATAAGGTGGTGTGGTGAACATAATTTAATGCCAGATATTGCATGCACTGAAATTAGTGACATAATTAATATCATTAACGATTGGTTTGATTTGTTCAATACTCAAACCAAATTTGATATTGCTGCCAATGCATATGGTGTTGATATTGAAAACCAACTGGATAAAATAGAAAAAATGACTAAATTAATACAAAATATAAGAGTCGGTACAAGAAAAAGTTTAATGTTTTTTCAAAAAGCGATACTACAAAATAACAGCTCTCTAAAAAACTTATATCAATATTTAAGGTCAAACTTTAATATTGAGTACATAATTACTAGACGTCTGAATCAAGATATAATAGAAAATTTTTTTTCATATATGCGAGCTATGGGATCCATCAATGACCACCCTAGTGCATTACAATTCAAATATCGATTGAGATGGTACATTCTTGGGAAGCATTCATCTGTTGTGTTTTCAGAAAATGTCAACACACAGGAAGATACGTCTGTAGTAGAGTTACTAACTACAGACGCAACACTTAACTTAACTACAGTTTTGGAACCTTTTGTGCAAGAAACTGGAGATTTTGAAGAAAATGTTGTCAGGGTGTCTGAGGATGACATAAATGAGGAATTTATGGACTTGCTGACGGAATTCGAAAGAATCCATTCCGCAACCTCTGCTACCGGGGATATTGCGAAGCAAGGCTTATACTATATAGCGGGATATATAGCACATAAGTTCAGAAGCAAATACTCGTTACATGATGATACTCAGATTGAATCCCCAGAAAGCAACTGGATTGGATTAGTCTCCAGGCGGTGTCTACGTCAGCCGAATGCTATTATGAAGAAAATGGCAGAAGACGCTGAACAAATGTTTAATGAATTCCATAAGAAATCGATTAACAAAAATACCAACATAATAAAGCGTTTGGTACAAAATATTAAGACTAGTTTGCCACAAGAAGTTGTGGAATCATATATTAGAGTAAGAACTTACATACGTATAAAAGAGATAAATAAAAATAATTATCAACAAAAAAGAAAATTACAAAAAAAAACAATAAAATTTACCAATAAAAAAAAGTAACCATATCTGTTGTTTTATTTATTACCTGTCAATTAACAATTAATAAACGAAAATCCAATATTAAACCAATAGTTTTCTTACTATAATACTTTCAACTTTTGCAATATTCATTGGTATCAGTAATTTAAAGCAATATACTACATAAAATGCACAATTTCAAGTCATAAATTTATTTTGTGATAAATTACTTTGTCAGTAAAGTAATTACAAATTGTATTATCAAACGACTAAAACAGGTTTCGTAAACCAAAGTGCTACATAATATCCAGTGGAAGATTTTTCAATAATACAATCTTATTATTTTGCTTTATGAGTTTTTAAACAGGTAATTTGTAAAGAAATTTAATTTAGTTACACATTCGTAAACAACTGTGCTATATATTATGTCTATTTTATTATTCTTTATATAGCTATCTATATACTATTACATCTGTGGTTATTCAAGAGTAATCTTTCTTTTCTTAATATCAGTGGTATGACGAAATTGCATCCAATTGACGTCATAAGGAAGCTGCGCTAGAACATACCTTATATATTTGTACCATGGTCTGTCATAAGCATAATCAGTTATAACAACTTGTAAACGTAACAATCAGGAAAGTATCCAAAAGTCTAGGGAATTTCCATTTTCGAGCATTTAAATAAAGAAAATGAATTTTAATATTATTTTTCCAGGGTGCTTTTTATATAATACATTATAATACGCAGTCCTCAAATATACGCCTAGTAGCAAAATCACTAGATACACACCTGTTCTACATTAGCAAATGTATATTTTTATCCTTATCTAAAATTGTGATTTTGTTGCTTGGGATTGGTCTATGCATGTGCCCACGTGCCAGATATATATGTTTGGTCACAGTCTACCCAAGCAGCAAAATCACAATTTTAGAGAAGGATGAAGATAATACATTTGCTAATGTAGAACAAGTGTGCATATGGTGATTTTGCTACTAGGGAATCCAGTCAGTTTTCACAGTTTTAGTCACAGATTGAGGTTGCTGATCATTTGATCACAATATGGATATTTTGATGTTCTGATTATCACAGTTTCCATCATATCACAGATCATATATGTTCCGATTTCATTCCGATTCTAATGTTTGTGATGCTGCGAGATTGTCATTCAGTGTTGCGATTGCTGTTACAGTTGTAACAGATCTGTTACGTTTCACTATGTTTTATTACGTCCTTACGAAAGCATATAAATCTATTACGTTTTCGTTGATTTTTCAACGATTTTTTTTACTTTAATTTCAAATCTTCCCAAGCAACAATATCACAATTTTAGAGAAGGATGGAAATATATATTTGCTAATGTAGGACAAGTATGCGTATAGTGGTTTTGCTACTACGGCTGTGTCCAGGGCCGCCGCGTGGGTATTAGGCGCCCTTGTTCAAATTGAAATTTGGCGCCCCCGCCCCTTTATGGGGTTCTGTTGGACTCTTATAAAGTGCTGCAAATTATATGTGATATACTCTTTTATAGTATTCAAAATTTGACTTTCGAACTGAAAAGCTTTAGATTATTAAAACACGTTTGTCTTATTGTTTTTTATTATTTCATAAATTTTAAAAACAAAACAATGATAAAACATTTTTTAAGTAAAATATAAAAAATAGAAAATATATTCAAATAATGAGCTTTAGCAGCTACAAACGCTCGTATCAATTCCTTTATATTTAATTTATCCAAAATTTCGCTCTCTATGGATATAATTGACAAGTCCGATAATCTCTCCAGCGCCAAGGTAGATCGCATGTAGTTTTTTATAATTTTAAGTTTTGGAAAACTTCGTTCTCTAGTAGCTACCGAAACTAGCAGGGTTACAGAAATCTGTAAAGCAATTGCAATATTTGGAAATGTATCGGTAAGATTGTTTTCATAAATATAATTTAAAACATCAATAGGTGACATATCCTCTTTGGTAAAACATCGCAAAGATTTTATTTCTTCGAACAAATTTAATCCATCAATGTCATTTTCATTAACATTTTTAGTATCCGTTAATTTTTGTTCTAATTCTTTACAATGTTTTAGAATTTCATTGTCACTCCAGTTTTTTAAATGAGGTATACAGCACGTGTCAATTTTCATTAGCCATAGGCGATTAATTCATGCAATACGTGACAACATGGCACCCCCTACTTTTCTCTTCAATGCGAGCGCGACCGATGCAAGCTCAAGTTAGCAGTAGCTGTTGTACTATTGAATTGGATGTTTGTACTGCGCTTAGAAATAATATTTACGCCTTGCAAGGATTTTTCTTTTTCCTTTCAGTAAATGCAGAGAATTATTAAGCATGACACAAACAAAAGCGTAATTCTAATAAAATTAAAAATAAGGTAAATAAAAAAGGATTCTGAAAATAATAATAAACAACTAGATCGCGCCGGCCATTTGATGATGACGGATTTTATTGCAGACTATATCTCGGAACGTGTTCGCAGCTAAACATTTAATGTAGAAGTGGCAAGATCGGAGAAAGTCGCTGTGATTTCGATTGTTGCCGGGAGACACACGTTGCCACGTATTATTTGTATACGTATAAATCGCATGTAAACATTGAATCCCTATAGCTAATGAAAATAGACACATACGGTATAGTGTACCACCTTGAAGTAATTGTAATCTTCTTTTAATTGACTGAATCTTTCAGTAATTGAAGAAATGGCAGTGTCTAATATTATATCGTAAAATTCAACCTTAAATTTTTGTCTTGGATTGTTGATTGGTTCGTCGGTTTGTTCATCTTTTAATAGTTTCTTTTTAAACCTGTTTCGACTTTGTGGAAAATCAGTATCCACCCCCAAATCATTAGCAACGATACTTGCATTGGCAATTGCATGTTTGCATACGTTTCATTTGATCTGATGATTTAGTTCTGATATAAGATTTTGTAAAGTCACGATTTGTAAATCACATTTAGAATTTTGCATTATTTCATTTACCACATTTACTAAATTTAAAATATCGTGCCAGATGTTAATGGAACAAATGAATTTAAACGAGGAAACCTTCTGAATCAACTTTTTTGCTTGAATTCTTGATTCCATGTCTCTTGTTTGATCTTCTTGAATATTTATTAACACTCTCAAAATTCCCTTCAAATCGTTTTTCAACGGTCTTAAAGCTTGAATTCTACTTTTCCATTTGGTGTTGAAGAGTGGCTTTAAAGTTAGATTTTCAACATACTGTTGCAAATAGCCCAACGTTTAACGGATGAAGAAAAGTAGTTGTAAAGCTCATGCACTACTCCGAAAGAATTAACTGTTTAGAAGGAAATTTTAGCTGCATCATTTACAACTAAATTTAGAGAATGCGCAGAGCAGGGGATATAGAGTGCCCTCGAATTATTTTCAATAATTATTTGTTGCAATCCTTTGTGCTTTCCTCTCATATTAGCACCATTATCGTAAGATTGGCCTCGTAAATCTGAAAAATTTAGTTCCAACGATTTTAAATGTCCATTTATGAATTCAAACAGAACCTGTCCAGTAGTGTCGTCGACAGATTGAAATCCTAAAAAATTTTCTTCAATTTGGGCTTTATTGGTTTCCTCGACCTTTGGTTGTCACATTTAAAAAATGAATGTGTATTATCATTGCAAAAATAAGGCAAACTAAACAACGACGTTGAACCGCAACAGCTTCTCAGCACATAAAGAATAAATATATGCCGATACAAAACATTCCCAATTCCTGTTACATGTTACAAATGATTAGATTTTTAACACGTTCCGTGTGGTAGCGCGAATTCCACACGAAACGTGTTTTTATTGTTCGCATCGGCAATCAAATTTTGTTTTACACAAACGAAAACAGCCCGCAGAAACGAAAACAAAAGTAAAATAGAATTAAAATATAAAATTAAAATAAAAATAAAATCTCATTTTATTGCTTAGAAAATATAAAAAATTGCAAGCGAATAATTAACAACTTTTATTTAAGTAACATTAAATTAAAAAACTATAAGTACTATCTATAAATTTTGGCGCCCCCCTGGCCCAGGCGCCCTTGTGCGGTGAACAATTTTGCCACCCCCACGCGGCGGCCCTGGCTGTGCCCTATATTTTTGGAACAGTATTCTTGTAGCAAAATCATTATATGTACACTTGTTCTACATTAGCAAATATATATTTTGATCCTTCGCTAAAATTGTGATTTTGCTGGTTGGGTACATCCAACTAATACCTACATCAAGAAAAATATTATTGGCTGTCAGATTTTGGACAAAAAATGGTTACCGTATTGCGGTTTTTTAACTATTCAGCCTACTAATCAGGGACTTTATATAGTCTTGAAAATAGCTGCGCCATCTATTACGAAACAAGGTAAATCTATTACGTTTTTGCGCAGAATTCTATTACCAACTCACATGTCGCTGGGACAACACTGTTGTCATTTGTCAATGTTTGTGTAATGTTGAAATATGGATATGGATTGATTGTAGTTGACTGGATGGTTTGGAATTTTGAGGCAATATGTAAATTTGAGCTTTAACGTGAAAATATGATAAACACATATATTAAACACCAATAGAGTTACTTTTTCATGATGTATTTGGGTTTAATCTATTACCTATAACTAAAAAAATAATGAATATAAATAGAAGTTATATTTACGATGGATATACATAATATTGAAAGCACCGAAAATGATAATGATCAAAATCCGTACATAAGTGGTAGATTATTAAGAAAGCAGAAAATAAAAGATAAAACAATTTGTGCCAAAGATGAGAGAAATGCTTCAATTAAAAAGGTTTGAGCATATAAAATATGTTTAATTGTACATACTTAATCATTATTGTAGGTCTCACAAATTCTTCAGAAAGAAGAAATTGATCGCACTTCTGATGAATTACAAACACTTAAACAATATTCTGATGCTGTTGAAGAAGTAAAATCAAGGTGGAAAAAACGTGATGCTGCTAAAAAGAGGGTTGAGGAATTTGAGGATCCTTTAGATCAACTAGAGGCAAAATGTCAAATACTGGCACAAGCAATTGCACAATCCCAACATTTGGTTGTTTATACAGGAGCAGGTATAAGTACAGCAGCCAAAATTCCAGATTACCGAGGAACCAACGGTATCTGGACTAGATTACAACAGGGTAAAGATATTGGGTATGTTTCATTTATAATATCTTCTTTTAATGAAGAATCAGACAGTTAGTCGAGTTCTTTTAATAGTATGTTAATATAAAGTAGTTTTCCTAACTAATTTCATCTTCATAAATTAGCTTGTGATACACTATTGAAACCGAGCTTACAGTTTTCATATACCATTTATTTTATTCATATTTGTTAATATAATCAATATAAATTTGTTAAATCATATGCATTCACATTCAGTAGTTTTACTTAAAGTAAAATGGAGATAAAATAAATTTCTGGCTTCTATTTTCATTGAGCTATTTTAAAGTATCTATACCCATATAAATTATGTACAAAACTGAAGATAGGATTTACATAAATCTATAATTTATCTATTTTTAAAATGCAGTATTGATATATGAGGTGGTATAAAGAGATATTAAGAGTACCTCTGTTCTTAAAATTAGATTATCATGCACACATGTTTGTGCAACCAGAAAATATTTATCAAGCAAGTCAATAGCTAATAATGATATATATATTTATATTTAAAAAATCTAGTTAGTTTCAGTTCTGTTGCCAATATGTAAATTACCAATATTTTATCCTGAAAAGGCAGGATAGGCATCATTTCCATTACTGAATATAGGATTGTAATGAAGTCTTATTTTGTTGAAACATGTGAAGTTTCTTCTTAAATTTTAGCAATAAAGCTCAAAAAAGTCAACTATTACTAAACTCGAAAATTTGTACTTTGCATATTACTAAAGTTGAATTTATTTGTATATTGAAAAATGAAGCGCATTTTATTGCCTAATATATTTTTTTTTATTAACACTACCATAAAAGCATAACGCTACAATTAATAAAACAATTACGTAGAAAAGAAGTATGTTTGCAAATAAATGAAAGACCATAATCAAAAGTATTTACATAGAAAAGTGATCACACTCATGAGATATATGTAAACTATAGTAAAGGCATATTTGATGATATAAATTATTTCCTCATTATACCTATCTTTATTGTGACACTAAAGTATGGAAATTTCTTGAATATCTCTTAAGTATGTTTAGTTTACTATGTAATTGCATTGAAGTTGTTAAATCTATATGGTAAATTTAATATAATACCAAATTGTTACTACATATTTTCAGTGTAATCTAAGATTTTGCAATAAGTAATTTACATAAGTTTTATTCTACATATCCTACTTCTAATACATTATTTTCATGCTTAGGGTGTGTCACATAAGACAACCCAGTTGTTTGAAATTTGAAAACACATTCATTTAAAAATGACTTCAGTCTCTTTGTGATGCAGCACATTCTTCCAATTTCCAAATAAATATTTCTCTGATTTTTGAACTAAAACCTCGAGGTCGAAAATTTTCATCAAGTGTGTATACGTATAAGGAAGTAAAATAAGCGAATAAAAAGCACAAACTCTTTGATTATTATTGTTGTAATATGTAAGTAGGCGATGGAGAGTAATTAACTATACTCCATTCAGTCTAAGAATGGAGCATTGGGAAAGATAGGTCTTAAAATAAACGTTTGTGATTGGTTGAAATCGAGTGTGCATTTACACCGACAAAATAATCGCATTTAGCTCGTTCTGTCAAAAATTTGTTTAGTGACAGTTTTGTTCAAAGTGTTTGTCGATTTCCGTATTTTACATAGTTATTTGTTGTTAATATTCTTAAAAAATAGTTCTTCTTAGAACTCGCAGGTGAAATATTCATTTGTTAAGGTATTTTATCAATTTCTAGATATTGTAAATAAGATAATAATTGAAATATCTGCTAATGGAAATAGTATCTAAAATTTATTGGATTTTAACATGAAATATTGCCCTTTACACCTTTTACTCACATATTGATAATGATACCTACATTCTTGAATGTTGTAAAATGTATGCGTTCTATTTACATGTAGACACAACGTGTTATTCAATGTTTTCCTTATATTTTAATATTTTTTGTGTGAGCGATATTCTGTTTTGGAAAACTTATCAAATACTGATTAGCTGTTTGCCTTTTCATGTTTGTTATACCTTGTCTCAGAATAAGAAGGAGTGATTCAAATATCCCGCCAAAACATGGAACACATAGCTTAAAATTTAGTAGACAATTTGATATGACATCATGACAATTGAGGTTAGATGAACTGTGTTAATACTAACTAAGGATTTAGCTGTTTTGTGTTTCATTACTTTCATTTACTACTTTCATTAAAATAGATGGATGTGCCGCTTTTCATTCTACCAGTCAAAGCAGCAATACGAGTGCACGGCAATTGGAAAGCTATAAACACAAATAGGTGTATACATTTATAATTTGATGAATATAAATCTCTTAACATTCAAATCTGTTCATTCTAGTTTTTCAAAAAAAATCATTAGAAGAATCTATGGATAAAGATATAGGCCCAATTTACAAATGAAAAGAGTAGACTTTGTTCTGAGCGTTTTGAGAAGGATTGCCATTATAAATATATAATTACTGCACATTTTAATGAATGTGCTATATCGACATGAAAATTGTGAATCAAGTCTATTTATTATTAAATATTTGTATCAGCGAGCAAGAATGAATCAAACCTTTTACCTTTTATCAAAACGTCCTTAAGAACTTGCAGAAAAAGTTTATGCTTATTAGTTTCTATTGTAAATATCAATAAAGAATTTGTACAGATAAATCATTCGTATTACTGCTACAAACCTTGAGGAGGTAAATTCAAGCAACTACTCTTGGAAATGTGAAGCTTACATAGAACAGTAATAAATTGAAAAATTTACATCGGCTGAAGTTGTTTACACGACCTACAACATATACCTACACATTACTAATTATTCTTCTCTATTAAAATTGATGTATATTGAAAATATATAAAGTATAACACATTTTTATTTCTATTATATATTGGAAATTAACAATAATTTAGTGTTCACAAGATTAAAAATTTACATGGTCGGCACAATTTTTCCAAATACTTATTGTAACATTTGTAATTGCTTCTGTCAAAAGTTCTCGAATAACTGATATTCTGAAAGGGGATTTTCTTGAAGTAATTTCACCTTATGTATCAATTCAGAACGTATATGAAGTAATCTTAATTACCTATCTTTATCGGTATGGCTTTTTAATCCTACAGGTTTTCAACAAAGCTTGTCGTGCACTCATTATACTTGTGGCAATCCAAACTTTTTCCCAAATATTCTCCACCAGATATTTTCACCTTTTTCTATTAGTACAAGTTTCTTTACGTTTGACATATCTGAAATATAACATGTATATGAACGTGATATGAACATGTGGTAATATAATTAGTATTTAATTAACACTTACTTGAAATTAATGCGTCAATTCTAGAATATATGTGAGTTGTTCAGTTCATCTATGGTATGAACTCATCTATAGTTATTTTTGCAATGATATTAATTGTTGGACGTTTGATTTTTGCACTGTGGTACAGTATTTTTGACAGATTCATCAAATTCAAAGTTTTAAATGCCTGATCACTTGTTCCTAAGGGCTTAAGCTGTCTGATCACTTCTGTTCATGTTGTAAATAAAAGTACGGATATTATTTAATAACACAATAAACTATAATAAACCGAAGTAAAAATGTAAGAGACTAGGTTATGGCTTGACTATAAACATAAAATGACGTTTTGTCAAACTTATTTTCCCATGTTAAACTTGCCTACGCAAGAACCAATGAAATACCTTAAAAATATATGCCATTTTGGCGCGATATTTGAATCACTCCTTCTTATTCTGAGACAAGGTATAGTATGGTTATCATTTTAAAAGCAATGTAAGCCTTACTTAAATAAATGTCAATAAACACGTAAAAGTCAAAATATAATGATATCATATACAATGTATATCCCTGCTATCCATCTGACAGTAAACATATGTTTTATTTGTTTTCAAAATACAAAATTCATCGTGTGTAAACTGTGCTCATATTGTAGCCCATCTACTCCATTCTTAGACTGAATGGAGTATAGTTATAAATTTTAGTACATTAAATCATATGAAACATTAAATAACAAAACGGTAAGCAAGCGATAAATTTAAACATTTTTTTATCTTAGTAAATGTTCGAAGGTATGGCCTTGTTGATCAATACACTTCTGTGCTCTTCTGAGAACACTTCTTGTCACTTTTAGGATAGTTCTGCCGGGAATATTATTTATTATGTCTCTAATTTTATTTTCCAATTCCACCACATTTCTATATCGTTGTTTATAAACTTCGTTTTTGATGTAACTCCACAGATAAAAATCTAAAGGTGTCAAATCAAGGGATCGCGGAGGCCAAGGAATTTGTGCGTTTGTTTCTATCCACCTATTATCAAAGAGTCTTCCTAGCATAGTAGTAGTCCAGTCGAATTAGACATGAAATCAAGTAAGTTCTATTCTGGAATATGGTTTTGTCGCCGATTTTTTTATAGGTACATTTGACCCCCACGAACATACCCTGAAAAATGCCAAAAGTTTAAGGTGCGGGTTTGGCCGTGAGAAATTGTTAAACAATTGAAAAGTGACATTTTCCGGTTAAACTTTTTTCCCGTAGGTTAAATGTGTTTAGCTGCAAAATGCATAAAACCATGGCAACTTTTATTTTTTATTTTTTGCATTCAATCGATGAATAATCAACGTATGGCTTTGAACCTCATGGTGCAGGCAATATAAAATGTCCCCCAGAGAACAGTGCAAAGTTCACTCACCTGTGTTGTATAGTTGAGCTACAATAAGCGACAAGCCAAAATTCCTAAATTAGCTGTCCCTTCCTTGCTTATAAACAAATGAAATATCTCCGACAATTGACATATTATCGTAAATATTATGGTAGATTCTGCTTCCTTTCTCTTCAACGAGTAATTTGAGACTAACTTTATACGAATATCTTGATTAGAACTGGAGATAACAACGTTCTAGTTTTATTACGTTTATTATCGTTCTGGTGGATATTTAAGGAAAAAAAAAATATCAAATTTCTCTCAATACCCCAAGGAATCGCCGTGAATTTTTTCAGATCTGTAGGAGCACTCTATGTAAGTCAAAGAAATTAATGAAGTTCGGCGCGTGCTGGCGGTGGGAAAAATTGCGACCGGGGGGGCGTGGTGGGGTATGCCAGAGGCTCCGCGCGTTGCCTGGTGTTATATATTTGTTAAATAACCGGTGATTCGGGCTCGGCGCGGGCGGCGCGCGGAGCTTCTGGCTTACCCTACCACGCCCCCCGGCCGCAATTTTTCCCACCGCCAGCACCCGCCGAACTTCATTAATTTCTTTGACTTACATAGAGTGCTCCTACAGATCTGAAAAAATTCACGGCGATTCGTTGGGGTATTGAGAGAAATTTTATAATTTTTTTCCCTTAAATATCCACCAGAACGATAATAAACGTAATTAAACTAGAACGTTGTTATCTCCAGTTCTAATCAAGATATTCGTATAAAGTTAGTCTCAAATTACTCGTTGAAGAGAAAGGAAACAGAATCTACCATAATATTTACGATAATGTGTCAATTGTCGGAGATATTTCATTTGTTTATAAGCAAATAATTTCGAACCTCCAAAAAAATGGCAATTTTTGAGAAAAAAAAATATTTTTTTTCCATTTTCGGAAAGTACTCTCAATGAATTAAAACCATGATTTTTTTGAACCATGTGCGACAATATGCAAGGAAGGGACAGCTAATTTAGGAATTTTGGCTTGTCGCTTATTGTAGCTCAACTATACAACACAGGTGAGTGAACTTTGCACTGTTCTCTGGGGGATATTTTATATTGCCTGCACCATGAGGTTCAAAGCCATACGTTGATTATTCATCGATTGAATGCAAAAAATAAAAAATAAAAATTGCCATGGTTTTATGCATTTTGCAGCTAAACAAATAATGATAATCGATCGTGCAATGGCTTGTTTTTTAGAGAATGATGGGGCAAACAACTTTTGTACCGACAGTTTTCACATTTAACCTACAGGCAAAAAGTTTAACCGGAAAATGTCACTTTTCAATTGTTTAACAATTTCTCACGGCCAAACCCGGACCTTAAACTTTTGGCATTTTTCAGGGTATGTTCGTGGGGGTCAAATGTACATATAAAAAAATCGGCGACAAAACCATATTCCAGAATAGAACTTAATTTAATTCGACTGGACTATAGCAGAATCATGATAATTATGAGCAGGCGCCCTATCCTGTTGAAAATGTATACGCTGGTAATCAACAAAAGGTAGGTTTTCTAGAAGATTCTCGAGAACTGGCGCTAATAGTTGAACGTTACCCTGTTAGGGTGCCGTGATAGAAAATTGAACCAATAACTCGAGAACCTAGTATGCCACACCAAAAAATTTAAGCTAAACCGATGCTGCGGGTGTCGTGGATCCTCTATCATGGGATTCTGTTGAGATCAATAATGTTGGTTCCTTTTATTACACATGCCATTAGTTGAAAAGTTAGATTCGTCTGACCACAAAATAAGTTTAAAATTATCTAAATGTTCATTGATGAAATTAATTAGCCAGTTACAAAAAAATAATCTCTCTGCATCTCCTGGTAATATTGTGTGTACCTGTCTCTGGTTTTTAGGATGCAGTTTATGTTTCCTTAAAATAATTTGAACAGTGCATCTGTTGACATCCAATTTTCGCGTAATGTCTCTAAGGGTCGGTTTCTTCAACACCGATTAAAGTATCCGGTTAACTAATCACTGATTACGCTTAATCGTTGATTATCTCTAACCGGCGTTTTTCAATGTCAACAAATACGCCGGTTATCTAATTAGTGATTAAGAGTTTATTTTAGAAGGTTGGTAACAAAAATGCTCGTACATTTGATCTAAATTAGCATATTTGTTCTAATAATATTGGCGCTATTTCCTATATTTGAATTTGTTCTTTGTGCTTTTTGCCTTTATTCTTTATAATTAGAAATTTCATTTTAGTAAATAAGGTGTAAGTACTTATTTTGTGAATTTTGCAAGCGAATTTCTATGTACATAGCACATATTTAAAATTTCTATTCGAAATAAATAACAAAGTGCAACAAACTTGAAACTGAAATAAATTTATTGATTACTTACTGCTATTGAAAAATACAAAAATTTTGTAAAAATGAAAGAACTAATGCAATATACATACATATCGGGTGTGTCCACAAAATTACGCCCCAGCTCGTAGCATCTTTATTTGAAGCCTGATTGTAACGATCGACATGTCAAATTAAACAACTTAATAAGTACTATCAGCGGAATATCAAATCAGATTCATTGACAATATCTAGTATGGAATTCTCACGGTTGGCCTCAAAATATGCGATAACTGCAATTTCCGTGGCCTCGCTTTTTATAAAAGTCCTTTTTGTCCTTGTTTTGGCAAAACACTCTCATTGCCTTTAAATTTTCGGTAGAGTCTCAGAAAATATTGGTCATGTGGTTGTGTTCGGAGTGGATATAATTCAGCGTAGTGTTCTTTTGCCCTCCTAGAGGATTTTCTGCACACTAAATAAAATTCTAACATATCACACTTTTCTGAATGGGTAAAAATCAATTTTTTGTCAAATTAATAACTAGCACAATGAAACTTATGAGTGAAAAACTAATAAAACTGTACTAATATTTGACGTTTGGTAGAAAGACTTATCGTCGTTTTCATAGATACATAGAAATGCACTTGACTTAGCTGTTTTTGTGTATTCATTATAACTCAAGTGTTTTTAATCCCAGTAAAAAATGTCTTATAAGATTTTTTGTTTAAAAATTAAAGTTCCAGCAGAAAATGATATAATATACAGGGGTTTCCATTTGAAAAAAAAATATTTTTCGGCAAAACTCGAAAACGCGTTGCTCATTTGTTTTTTTTTATTCTTCCATCTTAAAGAGCGTTAAAAGTACTACAAGTTTGCTAATTTAAACAATCTTGTATCTTTAATAATAACAAAGTTACCAATGGTGAACACTTAATTTGGATTGCCCTGTATAGTCCTAATCACTGTTTAATATTTTATCAGGTATTTCTTTCGCCGGTTAAAATTTGGTCGATTAACGACGTTCTTAATCAACGATTATAGTTAACCGGCGTTGGAAAAACGCAAATTTGTACTAACCGGTGTTTTAATCAATGATTACGCTAACCGGCGTTTTAAGGGTGCGTTTCAATCCTGCCAAATCCATTTCGGTTCGTATCTAAGATTTTAGCGTTTCTTAAGTACTACTAGTAATAATTGGATGGCGCCACAATGTTAATTCTAACAAACTAAACTAATTCTGAAGAAAAGATCTAAAAACACTTCAAGGTCATTTTACCTGCTTATTGAATTTCTACCTACAAACGTAGTCTGGCAGACTTTCTTTGCAATTTGATTTTATACGTATGAATCTAATCGATACTTGTCAACTTTCATGCTGAAGGGAGAAAGACGCGCGACCTTTAAGCATTCATTTGAATTTATTTGTAAAAATTTAAAATTACGTTTCTTTTATTTATAAATTAAGTTATTCTTAAACATATTCGCTAAAGGTAGGTGATACTTATCCATTCGACTTTCTTATTTTCTTATTTCATATATATTTATATTTTGTAATTTATATTAATACAATGTTGTTCTCTTATTTTGGAAATAAACTAATATTATTATTATATAAAACTACACAATAAATAAACAGCAGTGTGTTTGTGTTATGCAAAATAAAACATTTTCTGTTACTTGATGCATTTAGTACGTAGCCTGCATCTTTGTTGATCATGTCTAATAATAATAATAATAATAATAATAATATGCAAAACTGAAATATAGTCATATTATTGTCTTCATAACGTACCTATTAGTTCAACATTTCTAATAAATATGTTTCACATGCTAAAAATACATGTAAAGTTAGTATTTGCAAATCCTATGTGCCAGTTTGACAGTTGATCAGTTTTTTTCATGTTTTTATTTTATTTCTATTTTGTAATTTGGCTCCTGGACAGTTTGCAGAATGAATCTTTTTTGTGAGATTACTAAGTTCGAATAAGAGAAATTCTATATACATATTTTAAGGCAAATTTGGTCATAGGTACGTTGTTACTTTATATTATAACTTTTCAATTCAAATATCGCGCCAAAACGGTACCATTTTTAACTGAATGTATTGGTTCCTATGTAAGTAAATTTAACAAGGAATTATAAGTATGCGATATCTTTATATTTTATAACATAACCTAGCCATAATTTGTGAAGCTGTGAACATTCTCTTATTATATTTTACTGTGTTATTATACACTATCTGTACGTTTAAGTACGTCACGAACATATTAGATAAGGCACTTTCTAACCAAACCGTGAAAATCGCCACCCAAACAGCTTCAAGTATTTTTACAATAAAGATGATAAAAACAGTTTTAAATATGTACAAAGATTTAACTCTACAAACACCAAAAATGAAAAGAACAGTAACTGTAATAAAAATCTTCAAAACTAAGTAAGGTAAAGGTATTATTTTAATGTTAATATATTATAAATAATGAGGCTATTATAAAGATTATTGTTATTAATCGAAACTAGAAAATCGGCGAACTGGCCTCCGGAAGAAAGAGTGGGCAGGCATATGTGATTTGAACTAGGGATGCGCACGATATATTGTTTTGTAAATAAGTATCAATGTTTTCTTTTCGATAATCGTGATTAAAATCGATATTTTTTTATTTAATAATATTGACTGTTATCGATTTTTTTATTCGATAATATCGTTTAATCAAAAATGCCATTTTACTTATATCCTGGTAAACAATCTTTGAAATTTCACACATTTATTTCACATTAATATACAAAAGAAACTGTTCATATTATACAGAATACAATAGAATATATTTTTAAGAAAGAAGTTGGAAATTTGAAAAATGCCTACTGGGATGTTTCCTGTTTCGTAGAAATTATAATCGGAAAGCGGCAGCGGAATATTGCATTTCATAGACTTGACATCTCATATAGTTCGCCGAATCGCCTTCATGGGGTGTTATCTTTATCACAATTACTATTTCCTCAAAATTGTAAAGAAGATATGTTTTAAGATGTTTATTTTTTATTTGTATTTATGTATGTGTTTTATACCACTAGAATTATATATTTGAGTTTTGGATTATCTTATACGTTATAGATACAAATTTATATTTTGTTTGTCTTTTTATTGGATTTTTTTTTATTTTTTGAGTAAATATATATTTTGAGTTAAAGATTTTATTATTTGTTACTAAATGGCTTGAAAAGCCACAGCAAAGAACTTTTAATATAAACATGATAAAAATGTCGATATCAAGGTATATCGATATTCTTCAATCAATATTTGTGTAAAAACGATTTTGAATTTTTGATACATTATTCGATTCTAATATCGATATTTTTGAAACGTTGCGCATTGGAATTTTTTTATTTGCTAATTTCTATATAGTTTGAACTATAAAATTTGATGAATATGTCAAAAATACTATAGACATGGTGTGCAGTTTCTATTTAAAAAATAAACGAATTCAAAGTTCTGAAAACTGCTAACAAATAAAATGTACCTATATTTACATTTTAAGTAATTAGCAACAACCTTAACAAATTTTGAAGAAAAATGTAAAACGTTCTTAGCCGACAATTTCTTTGCTAACTTCGTAAATATAAAACAGTTATTAGGCTTTTGTCGGAGTAAACAGTCCCAGTTTAATTGATTTACATAATTCATCTCATTAGTAAAAGCATAGGCATCTTTCAATTAAGGATAACAGAAAACTCCATATTTTTAAATATTGCAATTTCATTAAACTCGCAAATTAAACTATGTAGTTACTTTTTGGTTTTGTGGTGCCAACCAGTGATGCCAACTGTTGATTGTCTATTACTTACTTTCAAATAACTCGTAACATACTAAATTTTATAATTAGTAACCGCAAAAATTGTTGTTAATTATAATTTTAAATTATAATGAATAATTAAAGTATCGCATACCACACAACTAGCCTCTAAATAATTGCAAAATAATATCGCCATCTATATTATATGTGCTACACTGTTAGGCGACGTAAATGTAACAGATATCTGTAATGTATGTAAAGATCCACCAAAAATGTAAACAAATTTTATTTCATGGATCACTTAAAAAATTACACATGTATTTAGCTACTGTTACTATTTTTACCTTCCAAATATAAATACCGAGTGTACTTGCTATATTACATATAAATGTACCCTGTCATTTTTAAATGTAGCCATTTTTTCTAGTACTTGCAAAACCACTAACTTCCCATTTTATTTACGGCTTATATATTAACTTAATTTAAAAAAAAATACGAGCGTTCACTTCGTTTAACCTTTATCTTCATGCTTAATGCATAAAATTTACATGTTTTGATTTTTTACGCCCGTAAAAATGGAAATAAAAATGGTATTTTTCGGGTACATTTCTCTCCCGCCAAAACGTTATCAAACGCAGCCTTAATCGGAGTTGGAAAAACTGGTCCTAACTGAATTTTGAGGAAATGCTTCAAAATTTGCTAACACTCGTAATTCCGTTTCTTCGTTGATTATAAATCCTTTCATTTGTATAAATTTCTTAAACGTATTCGTTATTCCTTAGTTTTCTGTACAATTTTAAAAAGATTTGTCTATTTGGCGCTTCACGGTCCGGAAATTTGTTACAATAATATGTCAATGCTTCCACGGTGTTTCTTCTGCAAAACAGATAACATTCAAGCATATCGGATTTTTCTAGATGTGCGAAGGGCATTTCAGTAGAACTAACTACCAGTAATAAACTGTTAACAATAGCTTGCCGTACACAACCAATTAATTACAAAACAGTAAGTTTACAAACTCGTTGACGTTTCAAGTAATCTTGTATGTCATTTTATATTCAACTCCTACTTACATATTAAAGCAATAATAATCAAAGAGTTTAAGCGCTTTTTATTCGCTTATTTTTAAATTTACGACGATAGTGTATATTACTTACTTTTTGTTTAGAATTTAACTCTCTTTCAAAAAATATCGAAATATACAGGATGTTCCATTTAAAATTTTGTTGCTTTTGTGAATATCTCAGAAACTAGCTCTTCAATTGTTTCTCTGTTTTGACTAACGTAATCAGCAAAAAAATCCTATTAGTTTGCTAATTTAACCGACTTCGTAGCTTCAATAATAACAAAGTTAGCAATGGTGAACACTTAACTTTAGACACGGTGTATACACAATGAAATATAGAAAATAAATCACAATCTTACCTAGAATACATTGTTGATCATTCATTTCATCTCTATATTCAAGATTTTTATGTAATTGATAATAATGTTGTAGTGCTATGTTATGCCATAGATATCTACTTTACAAAATATCATTTGTTAATTCGATAATATTGCACATAGATTTCAATTCAATATAAAACACGCTTCTGGGGAATTTGGGTTTGTATTATTAATGGAGTGAATAATCATGGCTCCATGAGATAACCATTATCACTTGCGTTGAATATGTAGATTACATTATTAGTCACTTCATAAATTAAATGGATTGCCTTGGGTGCTATCTATTAAATAAAATACATTTCCAGTATCCCATTTCTTCAAAAAAATAGAATGAGGAATCACTTTTGGAATGTTATGCATAACATCGTTCTTTGATTCCAAATTTTCTGGAAATTTTATCCACTGAAAAAATATATTTTCCTCATTACCACGTGACAGGATTTATGAATTATATGAGTCACCGATATTTGGCTAAGCGAAAAAGGCTATTAGCACCATTATTATTCTGGTAGCTGCCCGATAAGAAATACCCAAAAACTTGATGTTATTAAGAGCTATAACAAAAATGTACACTGTATAATAGGTCAGGAGTAACGAACCTACGGCACGCGACAAAATAATTTGGGAACGGCATTAATTAAGGAATTTAGGTACTTAATCGAAACAATTTACTTTTTCGTATATCACTTTTGTACCGTTGTATGATGGAAAATAACGACAGTATTATTATTATTATTATTATTGTTATTATTATTATTATTGTTGTTATTATTATTATTATAACATTGCTTGTCATAGTAAACTCTTTAACGAGGGAGAGTTTTTGAAGGAACCTTGTTAGCATAACTTTAGTGATATACCGAATGGAATAGAATATACCGAACTGAATACACTGAAACAAGTGAGTTTAGAACGAGTTATTGAATGTAGCGCTGTAAAAATAAAAAATCTGAAAATAGTGGCGATATTCCGACGTTTTTAGAAATTCTAAATGGGATCTTTAGTGAGGTGTGTAATGATCCGTATAGAATACTGCTATGTGGTGATTTCAATGTCGATTTAAGCAAAAGGCTTCCAAATGCAAAAAGGTTTCTTGATCTGTTAAGTATTTATAATTTAGAACAAACAATAAAAGAATCTGCATTTGCAGAGACGATTATTGATAATACATTTATTAACAAAGCCGAGTATAATAGTGAGGTAGTAGTATCAACCCTATCGGATCATTTGGCACAGATAGTAACTTTTCCTATAAATAATATACTATGCATACGAAAGTCGAAAAGAGAATATTTAATCGTACGAATCTGTCTAGGATGAACGAACATGTGATAGGAGTAATTTGGAAACTGATGATAAGTGCAACCGGGTGGACGATAGTTACAGCAGCTTTACGGATGTGGTGATGAAGATTATGCATACATATGCCAAAAAGCAAGTAATAATAATAATAATAATATTAAAAGGCAGTTGGACGAGGGACTGTTGGAGGACAGAGTGACTGGGAAGAGATACAGGTCGTTTTGTGGCCGATTACGTAGAGACGTATAGGAATCAAAAGCAAAGCATATCGGGAATATATTGATCACTCGAATAATAAGTGCAAACCAACATGGAACTTAGTAAATTTATTTCAAGGAACAAAAAGAAGAAGAAATTGCTCTGATTTAGCGAACTTTGAGAGTACTTACGATGACGATGAAACTTTACTGACAGAGTTAAATATCTACTTAGTGAATGTTTGTAAAAGTATTAAAACAGATACCACACTTCCAGTTGACATATACGTTATGTCCCAACTACATGTTTTTTATTTCTTACGGATGAACTGGAAGAGAAAAATGTAATTATGGATCTGAAAACTGCTGGGGCTGTGGGGAATGACTTGATACCCACTTCACTGCTAAGGGCAAGCTGTGAAAACTTGGCGAAGCCTCTTGTAGATTTAATAAATATGTCGTTCATGTTGGGTAGGTTTCCCAGTAATTTAAAGTAAAGTATTATAAAACCAATCTACAAAAGAGGCGAAAGATCGGAGTTCTCGAGTTATCATCTATTTGCACTGACATCTACTATTTCGAAGATATTTGAAGAGATCGTCTCGAACAGAATGCTGAAATTTATTGAAAAACATAGAATATTGAACAACTTTCAAAATGGTGTTACGAAGGGTAGATCAACAAATCGTGCTATATCAGTTACTCGAGGAAATAATTCATGGACTGAAAGATAGGGAGGCAACGATTGGTGTCTTCATGGACCTTTCACGGGCTTTTGATAGTGTGCATCACAAAATCCTGTTGACGAACTCGCAGACGATGGGATTGCGCGGTGCAATTTATTAGTAGTTGCGGTCGTACTTGTCGGATAGGAAACAATGTGTACTGTCAAGCGACCGAGATGATAGGGAAATAAGATCCTACTCTACATATGACCTCCAGCAAGTCAGTGACCGGAGGAACGCCCTTCCTGGGGTTACGTGTCGATTTCGAATTGTCATGGGTGGCCAACTTGGATTATCTTGCTCCGAAGTTGTCTGGGAGGTGTGTTGCGATTAGAGTTATTGCAGAAAATGTGGGTATTACAGCGGCCCTAAATGCGTATTACGCAAGTGTGCAGTCGAGATTGCAGTACGGAATTATTTTTTTGGGCTATGCGGTGGATGTCCGACGATTGCTGGTGTTTCATAAGGCGTGTTTAGGAGCGGTATTCCGTTTGAGACCCAGGGACTCGGTTCGGGACTTATTTTTCAAGGAATACAAAATAATGACAATGCCAGAGCTCTTTACGTGTTGGAGTGTGCAAAGTTTATGAGGTTGTTATTTAGGTATTTTTAAAAAGTATGCTCTCAGTCTCACATATTTATGATACAAGAGGTACTAGGCACTCCATTCATCAACAAGCCTTGTGGCCCTGCCTCTCTTGATTATATAATGCCCGTAGTCACAAAAACAGTGAACCTCATATCCTCGCAGGATTTAAATAAGCGAAAGGTTAATACTTCGTTGGATGAAGTGCATTCGGTGTATACCTAGTGGCTTACTGATTTATAAAAATGTTCGCTTGTTGAGCCGCGGTAACGTACTTTAAAGATTTTGTAGAAATCAGACTATTTTTACAAAATGATGGAAATATTGAACAATAGGTACTCACAATTGACGGATTTTATGTGGTTTTCTAAATTAATCTTTTTTATGTGCAGTTTCAAGCCGCAAATAAAACAATTATAGTTATGATACAACTTGTTCGTGATATTAAAACTAAACTGCAAGTTTTCAGTAACGATATTGTTACCAAAAACTACAAGTATTTCCCAAATTTGAAAAAAATCACCAAAGATTTGAATTTACACGAAAAACCAGACCAGGTAAAAATCACGGAAGAGTTTATCTCGGTAATTAATTCTTCAATCAAAGAATTTTAATCGAGACAAGAACTATAATAAATATAAAATATAACCTACAAAATTTCTATTTACGCACTTTATGACACTCCTACGTCACTAACCGTATGAGCCCCAAAAATCCTTATAGAAAACGTCATCTCGTTGCTAGGTTCCGTAGCTTTCAAGAGTCGTAGAGTTTCAAGAGACCGCCAGAATTCCACCCTAATTGTCGAATTAAACATACACCGTGTAAAAAGTTATTAAATATATTCATTTAAGGCAAAACAGGTTTTAGGATAGTATGCACATTGACAATTTTTATATATTCAAATTATAAAGCGAATAAAGTGTAACATAACACTAACAAGTCTAAATATAAAACGTACAAATTTTAAAAATGTTTTCTTTTGCAGAAATCATGATCTCAGTCAAGCCGAGCCTACGTATACGCACATGGCGTTATTCGAACTGTATAGGAAAAATATTCTTAAATATGTAGTATCACAAAATTGTGACGGTTTACACCTCAGATCAGGTTTGCCAAGAACTGTGCTTTCAGAACTTCATGGCAATATGTATATAGAAGTTTGTAAAAATTGTAAACCTATCAAAGAACATTGGCGTTTGTTTGATGTCACAGAAAATACTGGCCGATATTCACACAAAACAATGCGTAAATGTTATGCGTGCAACAATCCATTAATGGATACAATAGTTCACTTTGGTGAGAGAGGGAGTTTACAGTGGCCTTTAAATTGGTCTGGCGCT
This sequence comes from Amphimallon solstitiale, assembly GCA_963170755.1. NCBI lineage: Eukaryota > Metazoa > Arthropoda > Insecta > Coleoptera > Scarabaeidae > Amphimallon > Amphimallon solstitiale. Next base: position 71,730,112 of record OY720675.1, read on the forward strand.
TGTAAAAATGCCAAAAAGGCAACTACTATACTCTGTCTGGGTTCTAGTCTTAAAGTCTTAAAGAAATATCCGTGGCTTTGGCAAATGGACAAGCCAGCAAAGAAAAGACCTAATCTTTATATTGTTAATTTACAATGGACGCCTAAAGATGATTGTGCTAATATAAAAATTCATGGTAAATGTGATCAGATAATGAGAATTGTGATGGAAAGGTTGGGAATAACTGTACCGGCTTACGAACGCGAAAAGGACCCAATATTTTATCATGCATCTCCTTTGTGTGAATTAGAAATGCATACCTCAACGCAACCCGAACTTGTTTACGTGAAAACTGAAAATATAAAGTCTGAAATTAAAAGTGAAGAAGCAAAAATGACTGCCAATGAAGATGATGATATAAAAACACCGATTTTATATCATAAAAGTAGTGATTCCAAAATTCCTAATGAACAAAGTAGGAACCTTCAACCCGATGGCTGTGATAATACAAGCAATAGAACTACAAGTGCTAACAACATGGCATATAATTCATATGTAGGTCGTCTTCCGTCGGTAACAAAAACTATAAATACTTATACGCTACCTCCAATAATAAATAGTCCATCATTCACAATAGATAGTATATTAGATAAGCCATTAGATATTATTCCTAACTTGCCAAAAGAAAATGATTACATTAACACCAATATTGTAAATCATGCCTTGTTAAAATACTATCACATTTCCAATATCTTGCTGCACAATCAAGTGTTTGGATATCAGGATCTAATGTATTATCCATTTCAAACAAGTTTATTATATTCAGGTTTACACAACATAATAAATCCATCAGCATATATTTCAGATACTTTTCGCGTTAACCGAATTGAAACGCAAATTGATGAAACGTTAAATACTACGTATACGCCTGCATGTGAGTTTTGCAAAAAACAGTATGAATCAATATCCTGTTTGTTCTATACGAAAATGGAATCTAAATTCACAAAAATGCAATATCGTTTTAGTAAAGGGGAAAACGTAGAAAAACCTTTAGTTTGCATGTGTTGTGACTATACTACTGAGGAAGAAGATACCAGTGCAGATGAAGACGGATCACCTGATAAGATTAAAAAAGTCGATGAAAAAACATTAAGAACTTGTGAAAAGGAGCAAAATCTTAAAAAAACACAGGCTGGGTGGTTCGGTAAAGGATACAAAAAAGGACGAAGATTCAAGAAGAGGTAACATATTCACGTACTAATTATGCTGCATTATCAGTATTATATTGTATTTTTTTAGTATTATTTTTTTAATTTACTACTTACATATCCACTTTTTTTCAAAAAAGGAAAACAATATAGTTTATTAAAATTTTCTTCAATTATTTGTGTACTGAATGTGATGTGATTTTTATAAATAAATGATATGTTAGAAGGTACTTGTTTCACTCATATATGTATATAGAATAATGCAGAAAGTGGTGTCTAAAGTTTAATTTTTTTTAAACAATTACATGTACATTTTCAAATTTAAGGATCAATTTGTTAACTAAACATGGAGTATTTTATTGTTTTTGCACTATCGAAGTTTTACAATTACGCAGGTTACGGAGATGCAAATTTAACAGAGTTATAAAGAAAGCGTATTATTTTTTATTCGCAATTTGAACTCATTTAATTAATTAAAATTAAAAATTTATTTTAGACACACTTCCTACAACCACAATTTTTGGAACGTCAGGTTAGAGTGGAAAGACTAGAATGCACTATAGTGCTGAGCACACGTAAATCCAAACATGTAGTGTAAAAATTGGCCATGTTCTAATTTTACAATAAACTTGTTAATATCTAGTTTAAAGAACCATCACAATACTTACTTCCTTTTTTCTTAGGATGTATTAAAAAGTACATAACATTTTAAGTGTGGAATTATAATTCTAACAACTATTTAAAATGATTACAATTTGTTTTATCTATGTTAACATTTGCCCACATATTATAGGAACAGTATTACCCGCGGTTATTTCAATGGCCGGTTGTTTATCACTCGGATATGACTATGCGAAAGTGGGACACAAAACATCAAAGGATTTGACTCGCTTCTCATTGGTCGTCATTCTCTGGTATTGGTAGGATGTTATACTTGTTTTGCATGTATTTATAAATCGCTTTTAAGATATATTACACAAAAACTATACTTCTAATTAATTTTGCACATCCAAATGTAGGGGACAATCGGCTAAAACGGGATAGTCCAATAAAGCAGGATACCCCTTTCAATTTGTATACATCGGGCACAATCTGTCTCCCAATATGCAATGCTAATAGTACCAGCAAAGTTCTACACTTGTCGCCTGCAACTGGTTCGTTAGTTTACTTAGATGAGCAACTACGACCACATGTTTAGAAAAGTGCTCTTATACTAATTTGTTCGTATTTGCGAATGTAGCTAAATGGTGAGTTGGTTTAACACTTTTCTATTGTTGTGTTTTATGTTTGGTGTATATATTTCTACATATTTGTTTGACTAAGTTGTTAAACTTTTATTATTTATTTTAAAAACTGCAGTTGGGTAAAACGGGATAGTTATCAGTGGTTAAAATGGTTTACTATCCCGTTTTGTCTAACTAAATTTGTCTCCTGCTTGATTGTATTTTAAGTAAAATGTACCTACATATATTTCTTACAGTATTTTTCGAAATGGGCAAATATAAACGAATAAGTAACAGACAGGGTTGTTCGGAATTGAGTATGAGAGAGGCAGTAAACAAAGTCATAGAAAAAAATATGGGACATTTAAAAGCCTCCAAAGAATATCAAGTCCCTCGCACAACTTTAGAAGCCAGAGTGAAGAAAGTGAAAAGTGGTAAAGTTTCTTTAGAAAATTCGGGTGGAAAAGGACTTGGCAGATATAAACCAGTTTTTACACCGGCACAGGAAGATGAATTAGTGCAACATATTTTGGCCATGAAGTCGAGATTTTTTGGATTTACAGTAGACGACCTTCGAAGTGTGGCATTTGAGCTTGCTCATCATAATGGATTGTCTAATCACTTTAATAAAGAGAAAAATAAAGCCGGAAAGGCTTGGCTTTATGGTTTCTTAAAACGGCATCAAAATGTGAAACTAAGGACCCCAGAACCTACTTCACTTGCTAGAGTTATAGGCTACAACAGACCTGCTGTTAATAAATTTTTCTCACTGTTATCTGAAGTATTTGAAAATATAAAATAAGTAGCGATAGAATCTATAATGTTGATGAAACCGGCATTATGTCGGTACCCAAAAAACGCTCCAAGATTCTATCGTTGCGTGGAAAACGACAAGTACGCTGCTTGTCGTCTGCAGAACGCGGCGTCTTAGTTACCGTAGAACTATGCACGTATTCTACAAGAGTATTCATGCCGCCAGAGTTTGTTTTTCAGAGGACTAGAGCAAAGCCAGAACTCTTGGATGAAGCTCCACCTGGGAGCTTTGCTTACTACCATGCATCAGGGTGGATGCAATCCGATATTTTTACGTCCTGGCTTGAAAGGTTTATTGAGTATTCAAATCCCACTAAGGAGCATCCTGTGCTTTTATTATTAGATGGGCATGCGACTCATACAAAAAGCATAGCAACAATTGAAAACGCTAAAAACAATAATGTTTTATTGTTGTGTTTTCCTTCGCATACGAGACACAATTACCTACAACCTTTGGATGTTAGCTTTATGTCGCCGCTAAGTACGTATTACAATACGGAAGTTCGAAACTGGTTATTGCAGCATCCAGGTAGATGTGTTACAATCCCACAGGTCGGTGTAAACTTTTTGGTGCAGCGTATATGAAAGCTGCCTGTGTCGAAACAGCGGTTAATGGTTTTGCAAAAACGGGCATTAATCCATTAAATAGTGTCGTGTTTCCAGACTGGAAGTTTCAACCAGCTGAGACTACCAACAAACAGTATGTAGAAGATCAAAACAAAGAAAATACTGGTCAGCCCCAACAACAAATCAATCATGTAACACCTCCGAGACCTGATCAGGAAGTACAAGCAATTTTTCACAAATGCAATTTTTTTTTGTGGGACTACCAACATGAAATAATTATGTCATCATTACTTTCAATGTATAGTGATGAAAAATAATACATGTGCTTTGGTACATTTCATAAGACAGGTTGGCAGCGTAAAAGTTACTAAAAAAATCGCATGCAATTTCTTCAGAAAATAGAACACGTTCTAATACGTGCAACTCTTCACATACGATAAATTGCTACAACAAATTGCATAGTGTGAACGCGAATTTTCGTGCAACTTTTCATAAAACTGGAATTGCTCCAACTAATTTCATCAGTGTGAACTCCTCTTATGATTCTGATAATAAAATAGCCATTAATTTGTTGCAATAAACTAGGAAATTTATTTTCCTTTGAGATCATGTGGCTTCTATAAAACAAAAATCACATAAAATATGTAGGTACCTATTATAAATTATTTTTAATATGAAAGGTGATAATAATAATAATAATTTGCCAAGAAATTATTGTAAGGGTACAATTTGCATTTTATAATTCTCGCCTCCGTCATTTGGATTAAATGCATGCTCACTCATGACGGGGCAGGCGCTAGAATCTTGTGGTTGCGACTTGCGAGAGCGACTCAACTATATACCAATCATTAGCACAGATAAAGGAATACTATAAATGGGAAACATAATGTATAAAAATTGAGTCCTTACGGAACTGCCCTCTCGCGGGCTTAGTCACGTATTAACTTCATATACCTATACATAACAACAAATTAAATGTGTTCATTTTCACCTCGCTTTAGTGCGCATCTTAACGTCGGATAAAAATTAACACATTCAATTTGTTTGCAAGACAAGAATACTCTCTTTTTAATTTATTTTCATCCATCACAATAGTACACTATATTTTTATATCAACCAGAAATTCAAACATTATTTCTCATTATATTGTACAACTGTAATTATAGATAGATCTAGAAAGAAATAATAAAAAAGAAAATCTTATACAAAAACAATGTCAGAAATGAGGAAGTTACTTTATTACAAACAACTGATAGATATACAAATACATACATGTGTATAACTAATAATAATATAAAACAAATTATCTACATAATCTAGTATTCTTAACTTTTATGAAGAACTTCTTGTGTTTAATTTATTGTTCTCGCACAAGTAATTTCAGTGGGTCTGTTGGATTCACTGTGAGTATTTTACCTTTCAATATTTTGTTAACGTTTTTTGTGTAGGTAAATAAATGAAATTGAACAAGTAATTTTATAAAAGTCTTTCCGGTATCATGCATCACACATTTGAAATTACTTATATCAGCATTTGATTTTATTTTATACAGCAACACAATAGAATAAAATCATACCTTCAACGGTATAGGGCAAATGTAGAGATGGAACACTACATTTCTTCAAATTTGCACCATGGCGTCTATCTTGCTCAACAAAATGTATATCACATACTCATAGTTTTTTCGGACTTCAGTAGGTGCTTGCAATTCTAATTTCGTATTTTTTATAGCTTGCATCCATAAATTGAATAACTAAAATATATTATACCGTTTTAAATAAAAAAGTTATTTAACAATTCTATTAATTTAATAACTTACATTTGCAAGCTTTGGAAACATACGCATTTTCATGCTTTTATTGTTGTTATGACATGACGGTACACAACAATAAAACACCATTATTACTTAGGTACATTATAAGTAGAGACTGGATTTTATGCAAAATGCATATTTGTTGTTTTTTGGTATATCCCTTCTATTCTGTGTACTTATCCATTTTCCACCCTCAGAATACGTTTTTTACCATTTTTTTTTAGTGCATATAATGCATATTTGGACACTTTACCTTTAACTGCATATGCACGTACATATTTCATAGGTAACTATTTTGCATATTTATGCATATATTCCCCATTTTCATAAGAACCATAATAAAATCTGATATTTAAAGATATTTAATTTGTTTGTGTAAACGTGAGGGATTGCATTCCTTCAACTTTGCATTAATGACTCATTAAAAGTCCATCTCATTAATAATGAGATGGACTTTCCCAAAAGAAAGGAGTTGAAAAACCAAAATCTTTGGCTCTCTGTTGATGAGACTACCGACACGATGGGCCGTCAGGTTGCTAATTTGATTATTGGAACCTTAAATGGTTCAACTCAATCTAAAAGACATTTAATTAATGTAGGTAATTTAGACAAAACAAATCATGTTACCATAGCCAGGTTTATTAATGAGTCCTTAGCGAATTTCTTTTTACCCGACAAAGTACCTTTTGAAAAATTTCTGGTAATGGTAACTGACGCCGCTTCGTATACCTATGTTAAAATCAGCTCAGTCTGAAATTTTTTTTCTCCAATTTAATCCATTGCAATTATTTGGCTCATGGTTTAAATAGGGTTGCTGAAAAAGTTAGATTAGAGTTTCCAGATGTAAATAATTTAATTAGTAATATCAAAAAAGTATTTTTAAAAGTGCCCTTACGAGTGCAATTATATAACGAAATGCTTCCCGGCATTCCATTGCCACCAGAACCTATCTTAACAAGATGGGGAACATGGCTTAAATGTGCTGTGTTTCTTGCCGATAATTACCATGGCATCAAAAATGTTGTAACTCAATTTGATTCAGCAACCAGTCTTGCCATAGAAAAGTGTAACGTAATTTTCAATAATTCGACAATACAAAATCAGCTATCATATATTAAATCTAATTTTGCGATAATTGAGCAGGCAATTACTAGATTAGAAGATAGAAATTTATCTTTAAATGATGGTGTTGGCATTGTAAATGATATTGAAGAGAAAATTGGAAAAGTCAACGGATTGACTGGAAAAAGAATTAAAGAAAAATTAGCCGCAATTCTAAGCAAAAATGGAGGTTTTGTTACATTAAAATCTATAAATAATGTAATTAATGGCAATTTTAATGAAGACATTAATATAAGCCCCTCATTAATACCTAGTTTTAAGAATGCACCGATCACATCTTGCGATGTTGAAAGAACATTTTCCCAATATAAACATATACTTACAGATCGTAGACATAATTTAACTATGGAAAATTTAAAGAAATATATGGTTATTTATTGTAATAAATAAATATATAATTTGTAAATACGACAATTTATTGTAATAAATAAATATACAATTTGTAAATACGACAAATGAATTTTAATTTCCTAAAACATAATAAATAAATGCACATCATAAGTGCATATTGCATATTGTAAGTGCATATTTTCCAGTCTCTACTTATAAGCTGCCAAACAGTGAAATATAACTTTATGACAAAAGCAATGAATAACAAAATACAATTGATTAAAGTAAAACAATGAATGATGAACAGAAACATATAACCTGTACAAGCTGCCATAGGCAAATGCAAATGGCAAAAAAGGGAAAAGTAATGAGTAAAATGCAAAACAAGTTGTTAAGTATATACGCGAATTGTTTTACCGATCGACCGTATTGTCCAACGAAGAGACATCTCGCGGGCTTAGTCAAGAATTAATAAACTGTCTGAACCCAGGCGTAAGAGATAACAACCCGTGATCATATGGCATATTCCAGGAAAAATGTGTATTTCCGTTGATTGAAGGAATACATATTTCTCGATTTTCTAAACTGTCTCCATCCCAAACCTTTATTTTCTATGGTCATGGCATTTTAGCAATGACCTTGTATGCAGAGTTGTATGTATCTTGAGATTCGCAACGTTGTCAAATGCTAAATGTAATTCGGGATCGTGAACAAGCATTAAATAGGCATAACTTGTAGAGGTGGGCAAAACAGTTCTTTTCATTGACCCGGCTCACTCGGTTCAGCTCCTCATAGTGAGCCGGGTCCCGGTAGAGCAGCGGGTAAACCAACGAACTATATTAGTAAACCATAGAAAGGCTATTTGGTGCACTAAATTTGTGACAGTGGGCGTGGCTATCCGCCATGACAGTTGAGGTCAAAATTCAAATAGATGAATCCGTATTATAATTAATGAAATTATTATATTCATATTAAAAGTACACATTCTGTATTTGTGCATTGGATAGATGTTAATTAATTCCCGCTAATAACAGTGAGAGAGTTGATTGACATAAATAAGAGGTTCTTTCCTTTTAAATCTACTTATTGGGTATAAATAATTCTTGAGATTTTATAGAATTTTTCATTAAATCATTAATTGCTTATTCTTCTGTTCATTAACTTCGTTATACGAAAGGAAAAAAAGGACAAAGATTTTTTATAATGAGGTAAAATCAAAGTTAAAACAATTTTTTTCTTATATATTTAAATCTTAAATACAATACTATTACAACAGTGCCTTACTTTTAGTGGCCTTTAAAAATCATAGTTTTTGTTAATTTTTGCCGTAGGGAAGTGCCAACGGCTGCCATACTATACATTTTACACATATGATGTAAACGTATTTGGATATATTTTTGAATAACAGTTTTATTAAGTGTATATAACGGATTACATCATCATCATATAATTCAGTAAATAAATGATCATGTTCAAAAAAATATTTTTGAATAACATACTTTTTTAAATATTTCAGTTTCTAATAATAAACATATATTTCTCTTACAATTTAATATGTCAGTTTTATAACTTACAATGACTGCCTCAGCAATTTTTAGCATTTTCACAGTGTTACTAGATGGAATAATTAGTGAATGGTTTACATCTTTAATTGCAATTAGAGGATATTTGTTTTTTTCTGTTCCTAATAGTAAAATGATGCATTCAAGACATTTTAGTTTTTTTACAACTTCCCGAATAACATTCCCAGCAATATACTCTACAATTCCTTCGCAGAACAAAGACAAAGTTCTTACTGTTTTTTCAGTGTTGTGTCTTTCAAAACCTACTTCTAAAGATATATTTGTATCTTCTGAAGAAACATTCGCATTTCTTGAGGGTTCGATTTGAGCTAGCAAGCACTTTCTATATGCTGATCTAAACTGCAAAGCACTTGGATTATTATTATTTCTATGTACATTTCTAATGGTAGCAAAAAATAATTCCAAGTGATCCTGACTTAAACGTCTTGTCAACAAAAATTGCAATGGGGGATTTGCACTCCATACTAAATCATTTGCAATTTGAGTAATAGACATTAAATCAATAATCAAGCCTAAAATTGGGACTTGTCTTTGTGAGTAAATAATCAGTTGCCCATCAAGTAACGTTAATTTTTTCAGGTACTGTATTAAATATTCTACTTGCTTTATGATTAAAGCCTTGTTTTTTAAAGATACTGCTGATTTTGTTCCTCTTGCTTGTGGATGACATGAATTTAAAATATCAAATGCTAAATTAACATTTTCACAAAATTTTACAGTAGCAGCGCAATCGTCAAATTCTTGTATCCCTAAAGTTGCACAATATTTAAATGCTTTGGCAACAGAATTGCTTAATGTTTGTGCTGCTAATGACACTTTCATCTTTTGATTTTGCCATTCTATGTGTCTCTTCCTAAGCTTGTTAGCAGCATGTAAATTTCCATTACTTTGCAATTCATTTAAAGCAACAAAGTGTGACCACTTAATTCTTCCACCTTCAGCATCAATTAGTTCCCCTTTCTCTGCTAATAAATTTCTGCATAATTTTAACATATGAGCAGCATCAAGAAGAATATATATTCGTTTTCCTTCATACATATACCATGTTGCTATAGTGTCTAATTTAAAATCTATATTCGCACCCAACTTCTTAAACATGCCTCTATTTGAGGCTGCACCATCACATATTAATGCAACAAGGGAGGCACCAGTTTCAATAATTCTTTTACTAAAAACTTTTACCAAATTTGCTTTCACATCAGCACTAACACTATTAATTAGGCTATATCCGATAGGAATTTTCCATTTTTGATTTAAAGCAACAAACATGAAAACTAATACATTTCCTGCTAGTTCTTGATTGTCTGAGTCTATTTCTCCATGACCCAAATCACAGTGTCCAACAAGTTTTTTGCCATCAAAATCTAATTTTTTCCGAATAGCCATTTCATCTAACATTAAAGTTCCTAGTAGAGGCTTATTATTTGAATCAACAAGTGATTTGATTTTATTAAAAGATTCTTCTGTGAAACCTGGACTACCATCCACATTCTGTGCCCAGTTTCTAATAGTACGTGGATGTGGTAATTTAATGAACTTTCTAATATATCTATATGCTTGTGATGAATAAAAATGTAAAGTGATAGCAAATTTTTTTACTACTTCCGGATATTCATTATTTTTGTAACCATTCTTATGGTTTAAAAGCAAATCTTATAACACACCTTCGAAACAATTACTAATAACCAGATTACCATTTTCACACAGACGTTTTTCTAAACCACTTATTACCTTCTTCAAATTATTAATTTTAGCAGTTTTCCTCTGTACTTTCTGTTTCAGAGATCGCAACTGACGATCTTGAATTTTCAACTTATCTACTGCCTCATCGAGTTTTTTCTTTAATTTTCGAGGGCTTGTTGTGATACAATAATTATGGTCAGCTGTGATGACAAAATTGATATCGTTGACATTTCTATTGATTTCCTGTACTGTAAAAAAGGTAATATATAGATGGTGCTGTAAAATATAACTCAATTATAAGCCTACCTGTATTCGCACTGTTTTTATTTATTACAAATTCTTCTTCACGAATGTCAATAGTCCTCTTCTTTGGGGGAGGTCTTGATACTTTTTTACATGTTTTCAATTGCGTGAAAGTAAAAATTGTAGGCAAGCTATTGGGTTGCAAACTGCGTCTATTATTATTATTGTTATAACGAAAACATGTTTCTTCAAAATGAGTAGAACAAATGTAACTGAAAGCTGATGGTTTCCAATGATCCCTTTTCATAGCAATAGTCCATTTCTTTAATAATTATTTATTCCTCAAGGGAAATCTAAAAGTATTAAATAGATACATTAATTTATTACTGTCAAAAACCAAATAAATTTATGCTTACTTGTAAAACGAAATGTTTGTACCTACTTTCCTTCTGTTGGTACAGTTAATAGCTGAACAGGCAGCAGGCATTGTACTTATAAATTTATAACAAATTCAAAAATCGGACGAAACACACAATACAAAATTCGAAGTTGACCTCAACTGTCATGGCGGTCTTTAGTTCCTACATTCACCGTTGGAAGCGCTGATTCAACAAGCAACTGCCGTTCTATGGTTTACTAATATAGTTCGTTGGGGTAAACATACAACACGGCTCTTTCAACTGCGCAAGTCCGAGCATTTCTATTAATGGTGGGAGATTTTGAAATTCTGCACCACATTTAACCCATAATTCCTGGTAATTATGAAAACAGAAAATTCGATGAAAATGATTTTATACTTATATTCATGAATGACTCTCAGCAAAATATGTTGAAATCTTTTGGACAAAATATTATTTGTGTTGATAGTACACATGGGTTGAATGGATATGATTTTGAACTTACAAGCCTGTTAATTATTGATGATTTTGGGGAAGGATTTCCAGTTGCTTTTATGTTCAGCAACAGAAAAGACACAATTACTTTTGAAGTTTTTTTTTGAACAAGTGAAATCTAAAGTAGGCACAGTTTCCACAAAAGTTTTTATGAGTGATATTACATTGGTGTTCTATAATGCCTGGGAAAAAATTATGGGCCCAGTTACTTCCCAGTTATTTTGTTCGTGGCACATCGACCGAGCATGGAGATGAAACCTCAACAAAATCAGGGATTTAGAGAAAAGAAAGGCCGTTTATAAGGCATTAAAGGTAATTCAAACGGACACCAACGAATCAGATTTTCTTATAGAATTAAAAAAACTGCAAGATTTATTGAATGATGATGTTGACACTCAGACTTTTAGAAAATATTTTATGGACAACTATGCAAACAATTACACAAAAACACCTTCACCACACTAAAGCACAAAAATGGCTAAATACGTATTTCAACAACTAAGTTGTCATCATCAGTAGCACTGATTAAAAATCGCGCTGTCTACACACCGTAGCGTAACAGAACAACACTGATTTCCAATTTACAGGGATGGTTTATTTATACTTTTATCTAGGCTATTAACTACTTCAATAACATTACCTGATCGTTGTACCGTTAAATTCGTCATACTCACTATTCTAATCCTATCCTTTAAATCTAATATTCTATGAAAAACTAACAATGTAATTTCCAATTTACAGGGATGGTTTATATTTTTACCTAAACTATTAACTACATCATTAACAGTACCTGATCGCTGTATCGTTAAATTCGTCATGCTTAATACTATAACATGACTGTCCGGTCAAAGGAGTGCAACAAGTTCCATGGTTTATTTACTAAGGTAAGATTATTAGACGCTGATATTAAATTTCTGAAACGTTGCAAACGCGAGAGTGTTTTTCCAAAATTCATGAAAGTAAATGTTACTACGAATTGTAGGATATCGGATAAAGTAATTCAAGCTGCTAAAGACAAGTGGCTGAGTTCAGAAATTAAATATCAGTATAGTAAGCGTAGTAGACTAGAATTAGAATTATATAGTTTACATCTTAAATTAACAAATAATTTAACTAATGTTGAATTTGAACATTGGTGTCATTTTCATAGAAAGATCGTGGAAGTAACTAACTATAAACTTGAAAAGAAAGTTATGAAACTCAATAATAAATTTCAAAAGCCTTGTCCGTAGGTACGTCAATAAATGTCAGAAGGTATCTTCTATGAAGGAGACACTTATAGTTAACCATTCATCTGAGACTTTTAACGCGGAAGAGTTAAATTTATTAAATAAAGGTTTGAAATATATTATACCTAGTGGTAAGATCCCTTTTGAAGAAGTTATTGCTGGCATTGAAACTCCCATAAAGAGTCTCGATGAATCATCGAAACTTTATTAGGGAGGCCTGCAAGGTTCAAATTGAAAGGAACTTACAACTACATAAACAAAACAGAAATAGTAGGAATTAAACATTATTAAAAATCTCAGATCGAAAGATTGCTTTTATATTAAGGCCGACAAGGGTAACACGTTAGTAATTTTGGATAAATCGGACTATTTTTGCCGAGTTCAAGAACTTATTAGTACGGGTCCGTACGTGTGTTTAAACAAAAATCCATTACCAAAATTAGTCAGAGAAACTAAGAACGCGTTGAATAATTGTCCAAAATTGATAACTTCGTCACTCAAGTTTCGGTTAAATGTATCCAATCCGGTCATGCCTAGAATGTATTGTTTACCTAAAATCAGTGGCGGCTCCGGGCGTGAGCAACCACACAGACAAGACCGACTCGCCCATTATCGGCGATGTACTCCCAGATGTCGAGCATATCACCGACAACAAACGAACCAGTCCCGTCCACGCAACTGCACCGCCAAAAGGCGCTCACCAGTCGCCACTACCTAAAATACATAAGCCCGGTAAGTCGATGAGACCTATTGTGTCAGGTATAAACTCACCGACTTATTTACTGTCTAAATGGCTAGTAAATGAATTCACAAATTAACCATTGCAACAAGATAGCTTTGCAGTAAAAAACTCGCTGGAGTTCATTCAAAAAATCAAACATTATAAGTTGCAAGAAGGTGAAATTTTGATTTCGTTTGATGTCAGTTCATTGTTTCCTTCAGTACCGATTCCAGAAACCCTGAAATATTTGGAACGTTTGCTTTATAACAACAATATCAACAAAGGCTATAACAGATGAATACATGCAGTTAACATCTCTTTGTATGTCTCATAACTGTTTTCAAATAGAAGGTAAATTCTATGAACAGCGACATGGGACTGCCATGGGAAATTGCTTGTCTCCATTTATTGCCGATTTATTCATGAGTAATTTTGAAATAGATTTCAAAAAGAACGCGAAATATTTCCCTAAAGTATGGTTAAGGTACGTTGACGATATTTTCGCGATTTTTGACACTAAAATATATGATACCGAAGTGTTTCTTAATGAATTAAACTCAAAATTCCCCACGATTAAATTCACTCTTGAAAAGGAAAACAATGGACAATTAGCTTTTCTGGATACATTAGTAATTAAAGCAGGATGCAATATAGAAATAGATATTTATAGAAAGGAAACCAATGTAAATAGATTCATTACAGCAGATTCTAATCATTGTTTGCAACAAAAATTGTCGTCATTCCATTTTCTAATCCATCTCTTGTTAAACTTCCCACTTACAAGAGATAGATACGAGAAAGAATTACGCCTTATAAAAGGTATTGTAATATCTAAGAAAAATGAAACGTAAGAATGTAATTCTAAATTCCACAACTTTGCTACCTCAAAGTGATATAGATAAGAAATTTGTTGTCCTGCCTTTTCATAATAGGTATTTCGAGAAACTTTAATAATATTTTTAAAAATGTTGATTTGCAAGTCGCGTTTAAATCATGTAATTCGTTGAAAAGTCTTTTGAGCAGTACTAAAGAAAAAATTGAGGTAGAACAAAAATCTGGAATTTATGAAATTAATTGTAATAAATGCGAGAAAAAATATTTCGGCCAAACTAGACGTTCGATTGCAACTCGCTATAAAGAGCACATTGCTCATTTTCGGTTTAATAGGACAGAGAAGTCTAGTGTAGCTCGACATATTTTGGACACAGGTCATGATATGTATATTCCAGCAAGCGGCCTCAAACTTATAAAACAAGTGCATAATTATAGAGAACTAGATAGTTACGAGAGTATATACATTCAGAAAAATAAAAATAATTCAGATAACGGGCCAATTCCTCAATCTTGTTTATATAAGTTTGTGGTGTAAACAATACCCTTTTAGATACCGTTAGTTTTTCATAATAGGGGAACCGCAGGCAAAACGGACCCAGCGGGCAAAATGGTCCATTTAATAATTTTACATATTTATAACGCCATCTGTCTGTAGCATGTGGATCTAAAATGTACTGTAAATAGGCAACTTCGAACACTAAACTAGTAAGTCAGTTAACACGCCCCGGCATTTTTTAGCAAGTAAGTTCTTTTCAATATCATTTCATGTAAAATTCGGTTTTTCTAAGCATGCTATACTTTTGTATCATACATTATAGAGAGTAATCGACTGTACTGTTTGAAACAGTATTGTTTTAGTTTCTCAGAGACCATTTTGTTATTCTGTAGCTTGTTTACATAACCTCACAACTATCGCGTTTTGTTCGAGATAGTGTAAAGGCAAAACGGACCGGGCAAAACGAACCACTTGGACCGTTATGCCTTCTGGTGGTCCATTTTGCCTTCTTAAATAAAAAAGAGCCATTCAATATTCTTATTTTAGGTTTCATTATTCGCTACCATGGTCAGTAACTACAAAAGGAAGTCAGATAGACAGAACTGGTCTAAAGACTCTATGAAACACGCAATTCAAATGGTTTTCACCAAAGCCTTAGGCCTTAGGAAGGCTTCTGAGACTTATAACATACCGAAAACTACATTAAAACGCAGAGTGGAGATATACAAAAGAAATCAAAATAATGATATATCTGTAGTAACAACGAAGAAGATGGGTCGGTTTGTTATTGTATTTAATAAACAGCAGGAAGAAGAACTGGCCACTTACGTCAAAAATATGGAATCTCGCTTGTTTGGTCTCACAACCAAAGATTTGAGATCTTTGGCATGTGATCTAGCAGAAAGAAATAATATAAAACATAATTTTGATCGCAGCACAAAAATGGCTGGTAGGTATTGGTTGGAAAATTTCTTAAAGCGAAATCCAGATTTAAGCTTACGAAAACCAGAAGCTACTTCTGCTGCCAGGGCAAGTGGTTTTAATTAAGTTGCGGTAAAGAAATTTTTTTCACTGCTATTAGAGGTAACTGATAAATACAAATTGACACCTGATAAAATTTTTAACGTGGATGAGACTGGGATGACAACAGTACCAAAGTCTTTGCCAAAAATAATTAGTACCAAAGGGAAAAAACAAGTGGGTATGTTAACTTCTGCTGAGCGAGGCCAACTAGTCACTACTGTTTGCTGCTTTAGTGCTGATGGGTCATATATGCCTCCGATGTTTGTGTTTCCGCGTAAGAGATTCAAACCAGAGCTAATGAACAATGCCCCTCGAGGGTCCTGGGCGCAGTGTCACGAAAGTGGATGGATCCAAAAAGATATATTTACAAAATGGTTTCAGAAGTTTATTACATTTTCTAGAGCTTCCAAAGACAGTCCAGTGTTGCTGCTGTTGGACGGCCATGCAACTCACACCAAAAATTTGGATGTGATTAAATTAGCTCGCGAACATGGTGTGCACATCATTTCCTTCCTCCCGCATTGCACACATAGACTACAACCTTTGGATGTAGCGTTCATGAAACCATTTTCTGCATATTATACAGATGCCGCAAAGCAGTGGTTGAGAACCAAACCAGAACGAGTGATTACTCAATTTCAAATTGCGGAACTAGTTGGCAAAGCGTTTGAAAAGTCAGCTACAATTCCTACAGCACATAACGCTTTTCGTGCAACAGGAATATGGCCACTAGACCCAGATGTATTTACAGAAGCAGATTTTATAGCAGCAGATACAACTAACATCGTTCAAAACCGCCAGGAACAAGAGAACATTATAGAAGAACCTGAGCCGGGTTGTTCGAGATCGTTACCTCCAGAGAAAATTGTTGTAGAACAACATGAAAAAAATGAATCTGACGACGAATCACTTGCCCAATCTCGTCTTGTCTGTGATATGAATTCTTCAAATGCATCTAGGAGTTTTGTTGTGTCCCCTGCACAAATCATGCCAACACCCAAAGCTAAACAAACGAAAAGAGTCACACGAAAGAGGGGCAAAACTGCAATTATTACTTCATCACCTTATTACAAAGAACTAGAAGGCTCACAAATCGATGCAAGTAAAGTTAAGAGGAAAGTTGCTTTTGATAATACCGTGAAGAGTAAAGAGATGAAGAAAAAGTGAATTAAAAAGACTGAGAAACATGATTCTTCCGATGAAGATAGTGACGTAGACTGTTTGTACTGCCATTATTTCTATTCTGAATCTGCAGAAGGGTGGATCCAGTGTTCCCAGTGCCTAAGTTGGGCACATTGTTCATGCGCTGGAGTTCAAGATGAGGATGACGAAGCTGTTTTTACGTGTGAAAATTGCCAAAGTTAGACATTTTTACTCAAGCCCATTTTGCCTTCGTACTGGTGCCATTGTGCCTTCACGTGTGGGCAGAACGGCCCAAACGCAAATATTTTGTTTTATTTTTTTTTAAACATATACTTTCGAATATTGTTGAATTTTACATATTTATATGCAAGAAGACATGTTACGTTATGGAAAAGTGATTTTATTTTATAAATAAAGTTTATAGTTTTTTTTTTACTGAAGAATTTTCTTAAGGGTGCCATTTTGCCTTCTGTTCCCCTACATTAGAATTAAAGGATAGAATTATAGTATTAAGCATGACGAATTTAACGATACAGCGATCAGGTACTGTTAATGATGTAGTTAATAGTTTAGGTAAAAACATAAACCATCCCTGTAAATTGGAAATTACATTGTTAGTTTTTCATAGAATATTAGATTTAAAGGATAGGATTAGAATAGTGAGTATGACGAATTTAACGGTACAACGATCAGGTAATGTTAATGAAGTAGTTAATAGCCTAGGTAAAAGTATAAATAAACCATCCCTATACATTGGAAATCAGTGTTGTTCTGTCACGCTACGGTGTGTAGACAGTGCGATTTTTAATCAGTGCTACTGATGATGACAACTTAGTTGTTGAAATACGTATTTAGCCATTTTTGTGCTTTAGTGTGGTGAAGGTGTTTTAGTGTTTTTGTGTAGTTTCAAGCCACAGACTCCAAGTTTAGTTTCTTATGCAAACAATTATTCACAATGGGGTTACTGTTACAGGAAAAATACTGGCATTAACACAAATATGCGACTGGAATCTTTGCATAAGACAATTTAATATTTTTATGTGGGAGGTATCTACGCTGTTCTAATGTATATTAGGGATAAAATAGTTGAAAGAATAATTAAAAACATTAAAGGGAAAAACAATTATCATATTATAAACATTGATAAAAGACACGTACAAGCAACCAAAAGTGAATTTAACATTGAAGATAATCATGATGAAAGTTGGACCATTTCTGGGGACACAAATTACTACATTGTATGTCAAAATATAAAAGACAATAATTTGATGTGTTGCAATTTGGAGTGTGTCGTTTGCAATATATGTATTCATACTTTTAAATGTAGTTGTGTTGACTATTTTATTAGGCATACCATATATAAACATATACATTTTTTTGGCAATGCAGCTACTCCCAAAATCATGTGCAAGTTCTGAGGTCAGGTTAATTGGAAAGAGCGCCATTGAAAACATGAATGTGGAATTGATTGATGAAGTTGTTACGCATTTAAATACATTATCTTCATCTGCTCAATCCAACACCAACTATAAAAACGTGACTTCAGCAAAACTGATTAAACAAAAATGCCAAGATATAGTTGCCTTAAATTTAGATTCGTCCGACCCAAATGCACTCAGGCATGCTTTAAAACAACTAAATAATGTCTATAATTTATTATTGCAATCTAATAATGATAAAATCGTTGATAAACCAAGCGACTTCAAAAACAGATCAGATGGTGGCGATGGTGAAGTTAATAATAATGGTTATAATGAACCCGCAAACAAAAAAATTAAAAAACAGCTTCAGTTTGTTTCAACTAAAAAGAAAAGAATCGGCAAAAACGAAGAATTTGGAAAACTTAACGGTACTGAAATATTTGAAATATGTAAAAAAAATGTTACACTCTAAACAAGTGCTTCGTATTTCAACGGATTCTGCAACGGATCACAATTATTTTAATAGCACTGTATAAAATTTAATTTTCCAATAACTATTAGTAGGTACCTATAGGCACCTAACCTACCTACATAAATTATGTTATTACTATTGTTGCCACCTTATATTGTAAGTTACCTCTAGATAAAAATTTAAATAAATACGTTATTTTCTACCTTGTTATTTTTAGCAAATTCCTTCCTACCACATTTTTTGCTAAAATACACGATTGGTTATGTCTGAAAATCATTGAACCTGAAAGTTGTTCCATTTAAATGTGGGGCAGAATTTCAAAATCTCCCACCATTAATAAAAATGCTCGGACTTGCGCAGTTGAAAGAGCTGTGTTGTATGTTTACCCGCTCCTCCCGGAACCGGCTCATTTGAACCGTGTGGATCCGCATTAGCATACCGTATGTAATACTCGGCGCCGTCGTCGGCGCAAACGAACCGGGATGATAATTTAGGCTGCGCGCACACCAATTATACAAAATGTTTGACAAACAATTGGTGCGTTTTATTGTAACATTTGTCTCAGCCGATGGAGAAAAAATGTCGTTTTATTGTGCTACCGGTGTCCACTGTTGGCAACTTTCTCTACCGCTCTCTACGCTCTTTCGAGACCGCAGAACACAGCAGAGAAAGTGGGGATATGTCAATTTACTTGAAATCCGCATTTTTTAAGAGTTTGAGGTTATAAATAGTTCTTGTTGCCAAAGTAGTTATAATTTTATTTTTTCGAAAAAACCATGGATGCTCAGCATCTAATTCAAACAGATGATGGGGAGTTGCTGTGGTATGATCCAAAAAGTAAGTTAAATGTATTTTTCAATAATTACAAATAAAAACTACAATGATTTAAAATTTTTATCATTAAGCAAAAATGTATATGACAGTGGAAACACTTTCAAATGAGATAACACCAATCCCAAACCCTGAACTACATGTTGACCAACAAGGGGACTTTCAATCATCATGTGATGATCCAAAATGTGAGTTGGATAATATTTTTTTTTGTTTTAGTTGAAAAGAATTAATTACTTCATTTTTAAGGGGAAAAAAATAATGGAGTGAAAGCAGTTACAAATGAACCAACGTCAGTCGTACATTCTGAAATACATGTTGTAGGGGATGAACAGAAAGAACAGCTACCAGCATCATGTGAAATAGCAGCATCCAGTACTAAAAGTATTTGGGATGAATCACAAACTTTATTACTCCTGGATCTATGCAAAAAATTTAAAGAAGATATAGATAATCCTCGTGTTAAGAAAATGGATGTTTATAAAAAAAATGCACTAGAAATGAGGAAATATGATCATACATTTACGTGGTTGCAATGTCAAAATCGCATGAAAACATTATTGACTAAATATAAAGAAATCAAAGATCACCTTTCAGTAACTGGGAATAATACAAGAACATGGGCTTACTATGATGTAATGCTTGATTATATAGGTGATCGACCAAATGTTGTACCCACTAGTAGTTTGTCAACATTACAACTTCAGCAACAAAATCCAGATTCTGATGCAAGCTCTTCCTCAAGTTGTACAGCCATTAGTAATTCATCAAAAAACATTATTAAAAAAAGAATTACAAACAAAACATCTCCTAGAAATAAAATGTTGTTATGGCTTGAACAACATAGAACAGAAATGAAAGAACAAGAACAGAAACGTTTGGAAGTTGTAGAAAGACATCATGCAGAAAATAAGGAACTTTTTAAGCAGTTCCTGGAAGCTGTCATCACATATCAAAAAAAGTAGACAATACATTTTACATTAAAATGCATCCCGAGGACTGCTAGCTGAGCTCAAGAATTATAATTTAGTATTTATCTTGAAAGGCTGTTAGTTTGACTGAAGAATTGTTTGTTTAAGTTTTCGTTAAATTTTATAGACTTATTTACTTTATATTTTTTGTTTTAAATAGTTCCTAATAAAATATAAAAAATAAATTTATTGTACTTATTGAAGATAACATCTACATTTCATATACCAAAATAAATAATGTTGATAACAATTCACACATGAGCTTGTTGCCAAAGATCTAGCATCACCTGATTCCTGCGTTCAACACCTGCAACATCATTTTGATTTTGTTCTCCAACTATTCCTATGGGTTCAATTTCTCTCCCTTCATTTATGTATTGCTCAACTTCATTTTCTCCATTTATTAAGCAAATATTGTGCAAAACACAAGCAGCAATAACAGTACGACAAATTTCATGAGGATCATCTCGATGTAAATAATGTTTAAGTCGCCGAAATCTTCCTTTGAGTAAAGCAAATGCATTCTCAATTACTACTCTAGTCTTTGACAGCATCTTGTTGAAATATACTTGCTGTGGCAATAGGTGGCCATTGTTTTTAAAAGGTACAATGAGCCAATTTTTCAAAGGGTAGGCACTATCGCCTATTAAAAAATGAAAGGGTCCACACAATTCTTGAGCAATAGGATACATATCTGATGTTCTTAAAACTCTCCCATCATGCACACTCCCAGGCCATCTAATATCACAATCTATAAATAATAAATTAGGTTTACAAATTCCTTGAAGGACCATTGAATAGAATTTTTTTCTATTGAAATAATCAACTCCATTTGCTGTGGGTCTCTTAATTGGGATGTGACAACCATCAATTGCTCCTATAATGTATGGTATGCCGTTCTTTGCAAAGCTTTCAGCAATATGATCTCTTTCTGCAACTACAGGCCACTTAATAAACTTGGGTGACAACTCATACAAAATAACATCAATTACTATTTTCATGCAATTATACACTGATGATTTTGCAATTCCAAACCGTTCTCCAACTGAACGATATGAATCTGGTGTTGCAAGCACCCAAAAGGTAAGTAGCAAGGCTTCCTCTGGGCATATTTGCTCACGTCCCCCAAACTGGATTTGATCTTTTTTATGAAAATATTGACTATTACCAATAAAATCAAACACCATCTCAAATGTTGCACGACTTATACGAAAGTGTGATTTAAATGTGGACGGTGCTTGCCTTGGGATGACTTCTTCATAGTAATTTTTAATTTTTTCAATATCATCATTTGATGAACTGCAAAATGCAATCGTTGATTGTAATACACACAGCACAAGTAAACATAAGTAATAAAAACCTCAATACAAATTCGTACAAAAACCGAAGGTTTAACACTTCCTCTTCACGCATTAATTCATCTTCAACAACTCTTTGCTGTTGTAAAAATCGATCAATTGCCGGAAATGATATTAATATTCTTTCCATTTTTTAAAGAAATTATTCAAATATAAGTAGGCATATCATCGTTTCTACTGGCGTCTACTTTTACCACCAGTGGTATGCAATAAAACGCACCTAATTTATTTGAAAGTACAATTCACACAAATTTGAAAATTATCAGATTGTTGTACACAAATTAAGCAAAATATACCTATGTAAAACTAAATTATACATTCATTTGGTATTTATAATTATTAAAGAGAATGCCATTCGAACAAAAAGTAATTAGAACTAGTCTAACTAGAGCATTTCATAATTTTCATAGCATTATTAAATGGCAATTATGATTATGATGCAGATGTAATAAAAATATTTGTAAGAATTTTGTAACTCACAGACAACTAATAAATTAAATAGTTTATTTTATTATCCAAAGGAATATTTTTGAGAACTATATAAATAACAAATAAGTACTGTTATGCGTCTTTGACCGATACAGAACAGGCCATTGTTAAACTACTAATATAGGTACTTCAAGTGTTCACATATACTTAAAAAAGTCTGTGTTTGATATGAAAAGGGTGAAATTTATAATTTTTGGGAGAATTGAAAATACAAATACTTATTATAAATTATATTCAGTTTCCTCTTACCCTCTAAGAGATTCACGTCTCTGCCGTATATTCTTAAAATTCGCTTAATCGGATACAGTGCACCGCATTTTACCTACAATTTATTAATTTTCCTCAACGTACCAGACAATTATTATAGTATTGGAAATACTGAGTCTTGCTGTTTACGATGTAATCAAAATAAATGTGTTTGAAATATGTTAAAAAACTGAATGCCTATTTTAATTTTACCAGGTAACATGTCATCGTATTCACGCAAAAAAAGTGAAATTTGGCATCATTTTACTGAGTTGGCTAATAAAGACAAGGCAAAATGTTGTTACTGTTCACAGTTAATAACTGCTAAAGGCGGTTCAACAGGAAATTTAACAAGGCATATTAAGAAAAAACATGTGGGAATTTCTATAAACAGGGAAAGTACTGTAGCATCATCTCAAATTATAGATGAACCTGAGGAGTCTCTTCCTTCTACTTCATCAGTACCACCTATTCTTTATAATTCACTAAGTGCTCCCTTGGAGTGTGTCCTGGGTCCTGAGAGAGAGAGCTCATCTAGCAGGGTACCTGCAGTAAAAAGGAAAGAAGACATCACCGATTTCTTTTTAAATATGAAACCAGTGTCTTTAAATAGATCAAAACAGTTTGATAAACAACTGGTAAGGATGATAATTAAAGAATACCAGCCATTTACAATTGTTGAGGATGTAGAATTTAAAAAGTTTGTCAATTTATTGTGCCCTGGATATAAGCTTCTCAGCAGGAAAACTATTTCTTCTAGTTTAATACCGCAATATTACAATAGGACTAAAAAAACAGTAGAGGAAAAACTTAAAGAAGCGTGGACGTCAATTAACAATGACAGCTTTGTAGCTTGGACAGCTCATTGGCTGGGTAAGAACACGGAAATTAGTTCAAAATTGTTATGCTGTGTTCAGTTCACTAAACGACATACTGCTGAAAATATGGCTAAAATGTTTCAAAAAACATTCAAAGAATGGCATATCGAGAATAAAATTACAGTCATTGTGTCAGATAATGCAGCTAATATTGTGGCTGCAGTTCGGGCGAGTGGTTGGCGGCATTTGGAGTGCTTTGCACATACGATAAATTTAATTGTACAAAAGGGGGTAGTGGAAATTGAAAACACCATTTCAAAAATCAGAAAAATTGTCGCATTTTTTAAGCGAAGTGCTCAGTCTGCGGCTAAATTGAAGCAACTCCAGGAACAAATGAATATACCCATCCTAATGGTAAAGCAAGACGTACAAAGGTCTTGCTTTACCGTGTACAAACAAGATGGAATTCAACGTATATAATGTTGTCGCGAATTCTAAAAATTAAAGACGCCGTGGTATCTACATTGGCTATTATTTCGAATGAAGAAATAAATACACTGACTCCAAATGATTGGAATATTGCAACTGTGGCATCCGAAATTTTAAGTCTTTTCAATGACCTAACAATGGAAATAAGCGCTGAAAAAATGTAACATTATCAAAAGAAATTTTGTTTGTGCAATCAATGAAACGTCATGTTTTAACATTTTCGAATAATGAGACATTACCTGCAGAAATTCGGAATATGACCCACACTCTTCATCGAGAAATTACAGAAAGATTTAGAAATATTGAACATAATGAATTAATCGCGGAGGCTGCAATTTTGGACCCCCGATTTAAAAAATTTAGTTTTTCAAATAATTCAAAATATGAAGCGGCATGTGCAATATTAAAAAATAAAGTTTATTCTACAAATATTTCTAATATAAGAAGTGAAACTGATGAAAATTTCACAAATGTTCCTTCATCTTCATTATCATGTACCACTTCTCTGTTGTGGAAGGAATTTGATAAGCAAGTTGAAAAACAACTGGCAATTTCAAATTCGACATCGATAGCGGCTGGAATAATTGAATTTGATAAATACCTAAATGAACCGATAATCAATAGACATCAAGATCCACTAACATGGTGGCATCAAAGAAAAGATGTCTATCCCAGAATTTACGAAATAGTAAAAAAACGTTTAAATGTCTTGGCTACATATCTGTTCCTTGCGAGCGCATTTTTAGTAAATCTGGGAACATTATTACTGACAGGAGAAGCCGATTAACAACCGCGAATACTTCACAAATAATTTTTTTAAATTATAGTTTGTAAATTATCAATGTAGAATTTAGATTTATACGTAAGCTGTTTAGTTATTTTTACATTTTGATATTCATTTCAGTATATACATTTTATATATTTATACAATATGCTGTTATGTTGTACAAAAATAAATATTTTAGTGCGTACCCTACCTGTTATATAATATCAATTTTTATTTTTCAATCCAACCTGCGACCGTATTCCAAGTATAATTTCCAAATTATTCAGTCGCCCCAAGTGAGCCGAGATCCGGTTCATTGAAATTTAGTGAACCGGTTCGGACCCGAACTACCCTTGTTCACTATCCGTTAGTTCATAAAGCCCCTATGGTGTATAAGTAGATATATGTATATATATTTTAATTATATACATATTCATGTATTTAATGTGTCTGAGAAACCTGTACAAAATAGAACAGTATGTGACAGTATCAACAATAGAAAAATAGATTCCTCTAAAGGATATTTAACAGGAATTTTGCATTTTTTCCGAATAACTACAAGGATAACGATATTTTCAAAAGGTTTTATATAAATAGAATAATTTGCAATAATTCATAAATAGGTATATTAAATTTATGGCAATGGTTAACAATTGGGGCGCCAGCAATGACCTTGTATGCAGAGTTGTATGTATCTTGAAGTTCGCAGCGTTGTTAAATGCTAAATGTATAATTCGGAATCGTGAACAAACATTAAATAGGCATAATAGTTAAATTTGTTCATTATTCCTTAGTTTATAAAGCCCAAAGATAAAGCCCGTATGTGTATAAGTAGATATATATACATTTTAATTATATTCACGAGTATGTAACAGTATCAACAATAGAAAAATAGATTCCTCTAAAGGATATTTAACAGGATGTTTCCGAATAAAGATAAGTATTACGATATTCCCAAGAGCTTTTTGTGAAATTCGCAACTTGGGTTCCTTTACTTTTGAATTACATTACATGTATTAACCTATTAACTTATTATACCGGGTGTCCACACGAAAACTTTATATTGAATTATTTCTGGTGTTTTTGAAGACAAAAACTTGAAATTTTGGGTGGTTGTTCAGGATATAGGGGGACAATGAATAGTGTATTTCATACCGCCCCATCGGGTCACCCGCCGCCGCCGGCCACCCCCACTCCAATATTTTAAATGACACCCTGTATTTTTTTTGGTGGTTTTGAAAGAACACAATTTTCTTGATATTCCTATGTGAAAAAACTAGTAACACACATTATGACATTTATGAGATATTTAAATTTAAAAGTTTCAGATATCAGAAATTATTAACTCCGAAAAATCATAAGTTAGTCATGGAAATAGTTTGCTTTAAATTAGAATTGTCAAAATTGTGACTTTTGTGTTTCATTAATATTAATACTTGTAAAATTGTTCTTAAAGTTTCGGCTTTTTCGCTGAAATGGTTTATACTCTTGAAGAGAGAACTGAAATAGTGATTTTGTATGGGATTGCAAACAAAAATTATTCCCAAGCGGCGACGTTATTCAATGAAAACCATCCAAACAGAAACGTATCTGTTGCTTATGTCAGAACGCTAATAGAAAAATTTTTGCAAACTGGATCTGTAAATAATAAAAAACGGAATATGAATAATTGTGGTGTACTAAATGAAGCTATGCAACTAGCAGTTCTTGGGCATATTAATTTAGACCCAGAGCTTTCGTTGAGAAAATTATCCGAAGTTTCGGGAGTGCCAAAATCAACCTGCCATAAGATATTAAAATTCAACTTCACCAAGAGTTGGGTGACGGTGATTTCGACAGAAGAGTCGAATTTTGTGAAATAATGACAGATATGATTCGGCAAAATGGAAATGTTTTGCGAAGTATTTGCTTTAGTGATGAAAGTTACTTTTACTTAAATGGTCTTGTGAATAGACACAACTGTCGATATTGGAGCGACGTAAAACCCCATTTTTTCCGAGAAGGCAACACACAATATCCCCAAAAAATTAATGTATGGGCTGGAATTCTTAATAACCAAGTAATTGGCCCGATATTCTTCCACGAAAATTTAAATGGACCTAAGTACTTACAATTTTTGGAAGAGCTAATACATCCTCTTATCATACAGTGTCTAGAAGAAAACTTGAATGAAATAGAGGAGGAGCAATTATATTTTCAACAAGATGGAGCTGGGCCACATTACTGTTTAGACGTTAGGAATTATTTGGATAATATTTTCCCAGGACATTGGATTGGACGTAGGGGCTCTATTGAATGGCCAGCTCGCTCCCCCGATTTAACTCCCCTAGATTTCTTTTTGTGGGGACATTTGAAGTCTGTTGTTTATAAGACACCGCCACAATCAATAGCTGATTTACGTAATAGAATAACAGAGGAATGTCGAAATTTAACGCCACAAGTGTTCGAAAATGTTAGAAATGCTTTTGAAAATAGACTTTATTTATGTTTAAATGTAAACGGTGAACAATTTGAGCATTTAATTTAACTAAAATGTTGTGAATAAATCTTGTTTTAAGTATTTCCATGATTAACTTATGATTTTTCGGAGTCAATAATTTCTGATATCTGAAACTTTTAAATTTAAATATCTCATAAATGTCATAATGTGTGTTACTAGTTTTTTCACATAGGAATATCAAGAAAATTGTGTTCTTTCAAAACCACCAAAAAAAATACAGGGTGTCATTTAAAATATTGGAGTGGGGGTGGCCGGCGGCGGCGGGTGACCCGATGGGGCGGTATGAAATACACTATTCATTGTCCCCCTATATCCTGAACAACCACCCAAAATTTCAAGTTTTTGTCTTCAAAAACACCAGAAATAATTCAATATAAAGTTTTCGTGTGGACACCCGGTATAGTTAGAGAAACTGTTATAAACTTATAGAAACTGTTATAAAATATTTTAATGCATACTACCTATATAAATAGTATAATTTGCAATACATATATTAAATTATATAGATAAAAGTGATAATTATTCAACTATAATAATCTAATAATAAGTATAGTTGATCTCGACATACGTTGATACGACATAACCTCAAGATACATACAACTGTGCATCAAGATCATTGCTGGCGCCCCAATTCTTAACCATTGCCAAATTTATATAGATAAAAGTGATAATTGTTCAACTATAATTTAATAATAAGTGCAGTTGATCTCGAAATATACGCGTGATGTATGTAACATACGATTTTAAACAATACTGTCCGTGTAGTTTACTTTAAGAAAAACAAATCGGTATATTAACTCTAAAATAAAACAAACATTAAACATATATTTTTATTTCAAAATACAACAACTACATATATTTTATTAAAAAGAAAACATATAAAAACTAACGAATAATGAGCAAGTTTAACTGTTATGGCTATATATTTAATCTTTGTTCACAATCCCTAATTATATTTAGCATTTGACAACGCTGCGAACCTCAAGATACATACAACTGTGCATAAGGTCAACCTGGCGCCCTATTGTTAACCATTGCCGTCAAAATTTATTCAAATTATCAAAATGCGGCATTTTAACCTATACAGTGATATGTATTAATTTTCAAATTTATATAATGTTTGGATTACGCACAAAAACTATAAGCTTGATAAACTCAGCAATACAGACCGCCCGAATATTTAACCAGAAAACTACGACTACCTTCATAAAATTTGATGAAAAGATTCAAGGCACTATTGTGGAAAAGTGGGTAAACTATTGGAAAACTGTTGCCAAAGACTATAAAGATGTTGCTGTGGAACTCCAAAGTGATATAAGGAAACGGCCTCTAAAATCTGCATTAATATTTTCTAGCTTAGGATTTGTAGCCTTCTGTGCTAAACACAATCCTGATGGACAGCATTTTAAGAATGCTTTTATTAAAGCTAATAATGATGTAATCCTTATCCATCCTAGCATGCAACGTAAGGAAACTATTGACCATTTAACACTTATTGAAAAAGCATACAACAATAATGTAATACGGTGTATGAATTTAGGACTTTTTTCTTTTATATGGATCGATACATTTAGTAGTAATTGTCATTTATTTGAAGCTCATTGTCCGTATTTGCAATTAGAATACACAAAATTTCCTGACAGGATAATTGATTTTGGGTTTTTAGATACTTGGTGGATACTGGCAAAAAAAATGACTGATTATGATGTAAATTATTAATATATTTAGACCAATAAAATCAATTTATATTTATTTATATAGTTTTATTTACATTTGAACTTATTACATAAGCAAATATTTTAAAAATGACTAGACCTATATAGTAACATAAATTAATTCTTGCTATATACTATTCTTGATTCTTGTTCATCACTAAACAATATGTTACACTTTAGTATAAGTAAGAAATTAACAAAAACAAATGGTATTCATTCAATACACCACATAATTATTTTCAATACTTATATATGTATTACAAAAAATATGTCTTAATTTTAATATTATATGTAATTGTATATAATTATAAATTATTTTCTAAAGTCTACAATATACACAAAAATTATTGTTAGCACAAATAGGGAATGATAAAAATTGATTATTGGGGATCTCAATTATGGATACAATATAGTACAAATACTGTAATTTCAAATTGTCTTCAAATTAAGTCCAGTCAAAATATTTGTTATTTTGGAGTAGAGGATCAAATTTGAAAAAAATAGAAACAATAATAGGTATATTTTGGAATAGTATCAAGAGATGACAAAAATGTTTTGAAATTATTTTGCTACAGTATGACGAACTTCTTCTAAAAAGCTGTGAGAATTATGGATTGTTGTTCCACCAAGAATAACATTTGTACCAGGATACTTTTTATTAATTGTATGAACTGTTAAAGACTCTTCGTAAGTCGCCCCACCAACAATAAATACAATAATATCTTGATATCTGCCATTACTACTGTGCATAGAAACGTACTTATACAAATTCTCCTTTAGCTTGCCCTTAATTATGTCTTCTAAAATGTCATGTAAAACTGGTTTGTGTTGTGTATAAACGTTATCTACTCCATTTAATCCTTTGAAGAATCTTTTTGTAATTTTGACAGCACTTTCATCATTGAATAAATTACTTTGACGGATATTTGATCCTCCATAATCTAATATATTTTTCACATTTCTTAAGTAAAATTGAGAAACACCACTCTTTTCTAACATGCTTATTAGACTAGAAATGCTATTATTGGCCTGATTTTGGTATCTTAATGCATATAACATAACTAGTTTTGCAGCATCCGATTCTCTAATTTTATGTTTGTCTGACCTTACATTATTTGGTTTCACATTATTGTTAATAAGTTTCTTAATATTCTGTAAATGTAAGGAAGTATCATTGTTCTGAGATGAAATCTCTTGCTCTAATTCAGATACATCTAACAAATTATGATCATTGACTAATGATGATAATTCACCAACTACAGTAACATGTTTTGAGACATTTCCTGACAACTTTTTAAATTGTGGATATGTTTCAACAAAACTTTTCATATCTGAAATAGTTTCAATTTTTTTATGACTTTTTGCTCTAACTTGAAAATGGTCCATTAAATTCTTAATATTTTGTCCAATTTCACCATAATTCATAAACATATTCTCCACATAGAAAGTATCTTGTTCAGCAGATAAAACTACTTCTGACAATTCTTTGGATATACCTGGAATACCACTTAAATTCACTCTGTTATTATTTATTGTCAAGAGTTCATGAACCATTGCTTGATATGTCCACTGATTTAACAAAGGCGTTACAGGATCATCTCTTCTATCCAATAATAATAATAGAGGTGATGTTTGACTAAACGAGAATAAAGCAGATTCCTTATTAATAATGTCTTCTAAACGTGTTGCTAAATCTTTGCAAACAGCTGAATTTGTTTGGTATCGAATAATTGGACACTTTTTTAAAGATAACAATACAGCTACCAAACCTTGAATAGTTCTTTGCAGAGCTATGTAATTCCAAGAATTACCAATAGTACAATTTTGTATGCCAAAAGAAAATAAATGTGGATTTACAGCTAAATAATCCATATACATTTCCTGTACTTCTTTGACCAATTCCTGTTCATCACTCTCTGCTAGTAATTTCACATCTGCTTTTGCTATTATATTACTAAAATACAAATAATATGCACCATATTTTGGATTTCTTAATTCCTGACATAGTAACTCAATATTTTGTTGTGTAGGTCTTAAAAATACAAGGCATTTGAGAAACCGATATCCTGTCGTATTGTTATTTTGACTTTTTGAATCAATTCGTTCAAGTAGAAATACTTCTTTTTGTTGTATTTCTGACTGGCCATATACCATACTTATGATACTAGTTGTTTCCTTATCCATCAACAATATCTTCATTCCAGGTTCACTTTCTTCTGTCATCTTATTAACATAAGCTTTAACGGCTCCAATTACGTTCATTTTCACGTTTATATCCTTAACGATTATTTTTATTTCAAGTTTATAAAAAAATTATTCAAATAGTAACTTAACCAAACTTAGTCATACTTGACAACTGTAAAAATATTTTATTAACTGCTGGTCAGTTTTAAGTCATACAGAGTGATTATAATTTTTGAGATACACTATAAATTTCGAACACTTTCTGCTTTCAAAATTGAAATACATTACATTTGATTACGTCAAATCGAAACATATGTTCCAGGCATTACGCATTACTTATTTTCAAAACTTTAAATTGGATGATAATTATTAATTTTGAAATGTTGAATTTAATGATTTTTTCACTCATCTTCACCAACACAAACTTTGATTCAAAACATTCAAAAGTAATTAGTATTTCGATGCTTATTAAAGATTTAAAATATTTATGAGTTACTAACGATAAATAGTTATTTACTTATTATACAAGGGAAAAAAGTATTAGATTTTAGCTCGAGGTAAGGTTTATATCACGACGCGAAGCGGAGTGAGATAAATTACCGAGAGTAATGAGTATTTTGATTCAAGTTATTAATACCAATGGTGGCTTATAAGTCTTATAACCAATAAAACAAACATGTCAAAGGAAAGGTTGAATAACTTTTACCACGAGGAATTTTTGCTGATAGCAGTATACTAAAACCTGAATGACTGGGGCTTGCAAAAAATCAACCTTTCATTTACCTGTATATGGTGTTAATGAAATAGTATGAAAAAAAAGCTTGTTCTGCTTTACGTTTACCTGCATATCACTATAATCAGTGTTGCCACCTAGACAACTTAAATAGTCCCACAAAATCCCCTAAAATTTCCCTTTTTAGGCAAAAAATTCCCACGAATTAAAATAAAAATCAAACTGCTTGCATAAAAAAAGTACATTTTATTGATTCAACTTACAAGATATCAATTCTTAAAAGAGTATATAGTATTATTTAATAATTTTACGTTTTTCCTCAATTGGAAAAGTACTGCACTGCAAGTTTCTGCTTTGTAAGGCACTCCTAAACACAGCCATGGCATTTAATGTAGTGCTCCCCAAACGGTTCCGTTTTTTTGGTTTGCAGTCTGTAACAATGCTAAAGATTCTTTCAGCTTCAGCATTGCTATGAGGCAAAACAAGCAATATATTTATTAATTTCATGGTTTCAACAAATTTTGGTAAACTATTTTCATCCAGTATACTACTAATCTCACACCAAAATTCCTCAACTTCTAGCAACTTTAATTGATCAAGTTTACTTTCTGTAAAAGAAAAAGGTAACAGCCTCCATTCATATTCAAATTTTTCAATATCTATAAAGGTTTTATAGTGACCAACTACAGAAGAAAAACTTTCAAGCAAATTTCTGTTTACAATATCCAAGGCAACTGTGGGAGTCAATATATTTAGTTCTTTAAAAAAATTATCATTCAAGGGTAATCTTTTTTGCATTTCCTCTGCGGAGGTAATATAAAAATTTAAACATTTAAGTCGAAATTCTTTTAACAAATTTGTAGGAAGTGTTTTAATAAAATCACCACATTTAAAGCCTACGCCGATTTTTTCCAATTCTATATAGTTTTGAGGGTGCCGGATGGCTGATTTATGACATTTATATACAAGCTCTGGCTTTACAAAATTTTGGGCCAATTGCCAAAAAATTGTTAAACATTTGCTGTGCAATTCATTAATTAAAACACTCCTACTCTGAAACAGTGCATTAAAAGTGTTGAAATAATTTAAAGTGTACAATAGAAACAGTAAGTATCCTTTGTTTAGAGGATTTTGCATCATTTCTAAAATTATTGAGGCCATTCTCAAGTGATCTTCAACTACTGCTAAAGAAAAGAAATGCAACAGTACATCCCAGTTATCTAAAATCCTTTTAACACAATTATACATTCTAAGCCACCTTGTTGATGCTAATTTTAAAAGTTTTTTCTTTTCGCAGTTAAAAAACTCTTGAAACTCCGACAAAATTGCACATCTTTTTGAACTGCCAGATACATAGGTTGCTATGTTTCTGATAAGATCTTCAGGAGACCGGGGTAGTTCCTCACATGCTTTTCCAGCAATCAGCGCACTTGAATGGCAAATGCATTTTAAAAGTATTGCATGAGGTACAGCCTCTTTAATTCTTGAAAAAAAAAGAATTGTTATTTCCTACCATTACAGCTGCACCATCTGAGGCGACCCCTATCACATTTTGTATTGGAATAGATTTGCTACCAAAGCAGTTTTTTACGGCAGTGAATATGCTTTCAGCACAGCAGTCTCTCGCATCAAGTTCAATGAGCTCCAATAATGATGTCCTCACTTTTCCATTATACCTGTAACGCACCTACAACAAAACACCAACATAATGAAGGTGGGAACTACCCAACAACTATGGAAATACATACCAAAAGGCACAAATACTTTTTATCAGCAACATCCGTGCTTTCATCCAGAAGTATGCTGAAGAAACTGTTTTTCAAGATCTGAACTAAATCTTCCTCTTCTTTTTTTGCCAACACAGACTTCACAATTTCTGTGCACTTTGTCCTTCCCATTCGTATTCCGTTTATAATTTGTGAGTCTGGGGCAATAACTTTCAACAATGGAACCAGATGATCCACTGTTAAAAATGCAACATTATGTTCTGCAAAGAATGCTGATAAACCTATTTCGGCTCTTTTAATACTTTTTGTAAGACTAGTCTCTTTAACGACAAAAGTTGAAATGTCTATATTCGAATCTATCACATTAATCAATTTCTGGTGTTTCGCGGTTTTCGAATGTTTTGTAATTTCGGACTTTCCACACTGCAATTCTACATCACAAATAATGCACCTAAAAAAGTAAAAAACACAAATGTATAGGCATTTAATATTAATTCAAATAAGCATACATACTTGCACTTATTCTTGTTTTTTGTGGGCCTTAGCCATTTCTTTAGGCGAGGATCTTCTAACCACCCATTTTGAAAAACTTTCTGTTTGTTTGTGTCTTTTTTACATTTTTTCTTTGACGGCCCTGGTTCTGATCGTTCTAAATCTGAATCAGAGCTGCTGGACGACATGGCAAACGTTTAAATGCTAACTTGTTGAACAACAAACAGAGTATAAACAATATTAACCAAACTCATAATGTGCTCACAACTAAACTCAACAACACAACTTGGCAGTGTTGTGACCTGTTACCTGTTGGGGGGTCCCCAGGGGGGATGTGCTGTTGGGTAAGGTCATGTAAACCAACTTGACCAATTAATGCCAATGAATAACATGAAATATTACTAAGTTAGCGTATAGTAGGCAACCAAACAAACAAAGAATTAGAATTGGCGTGAAATAAAAAATGTATTACGGGATTAAAAATTACCACGAAATTACTCAGGATTCCCTTTTTCCCTCGTACAGACAAAAATACCACGAATCGGGAAAAATCCCACGAGGTGGCAACACTGACTATAATTTAAACTTCATCGAACTTGTATGGGTTCAAGTTAAACATCATATCACTGCCAATAAGAATTCATTCAAATTAGACACAGAGTCCAGAATTTGTTAGGATTAAACATGGTTGATGCTGATTTTATCATGTAATGATAGAAGAAGAAAAAGTGTATGGTACTGAAGTATTGTTGACAATATCCAATCTTGAAAACATGTAATTTTAATGATCAACATTCATGTTTTGACATTAAGTTGGTGCAAGTAACAGTAATGCAAAATTGCAGGAGTTAATTTTAGTGTTTTTTTAACTTATTGTAATAACAATTAGAAATGTAGTTTTTATTCTCTTCATGCTTTCTGTTATTCAGCGTAATGTTTTGTGAAATAAAAATACTTGTTCATGTTTACAAGTTTTTATTAATAAAAATATGAAATGATGCTTATTGCTTTAATTATAGATATTATATTTATTAAAGATATTTCTTTTAAGGTATTAAACACTTTATCTTTACACTGCAATTAAATACTTCCTGCATTATCCATATACAATAGCTACAATAATCTACAACAATAAAATAAGAAACTACAAAATATTAATTGCAGCACAGGTAAGAGTTTAGATTTTTCATAGTTTGTGTTCTGCCATAAAGCTTCTTTCTTGATTTTGATTGACTTCTTTTCCAAACTTCATATTTTCTTTTATATTTACCAGGAGATACCATAAAAATAAATTGATTTTGTTTTACATAATATTTCTTAAATACAATATAAAAACTTATGCAAAATTATGCAGCTCGTGTGAGAACAAGTCTCATAACCAGAAAACATTCTGAAAAATGTGTGCTATTATACTTAATCTGATAATCATTTTAATTAATTTATTACATTTTAGTGCTCTCAATTTCCTATCTAATCTTGGTCTAATGGGATCATCCCATCAAGCTCTCTCCTTTTCAGAACTTAATGAAGGCATTTCATGTGTTCCTGCTAACGATTCATCAGTGAGATTTTGTCCACTAACACCAGCAAAACTAATACTTGAAACTTCATCTACAGCAGATGTTTCCAGTATTATTTTCAAAGATGCTACAGCATTGTTACACAATCGAAATCGCCGGTGTTCCATTGGCACATAATCTTCATCTCTGAAATGTTCTAAACAAACATATTTATTCTCTGACCATAGCCAATCAGTTGCTATATTCAAAGCTTTCAAGCATGGTACAAATATATAAGGTATGTTCTAGCCCTAGCGCAGCTTCCTTTGACGTCATTTGAACACAGCTACGTCATTACCACTGATATTAAGAAAAGAAAGATTACTTTTGAATAACCACAGATGTAATAGTATATAGATTGTTATATAAAGAATAATAAACAAAGTACATAGCACAGTTGTTTACGAATGTGTAACTAAAATAAAATTTCTTTACAGATTACTTGTTTAAAAACTCATAAAGCAAAATAATAAGACTGTATTAATGAAAAAGCTCCCACTGGATATTATGTGACACTTTGGTTTACGAAACCTGTTTTATGTCGTTTGATAATACAATTTGTAATTACTTTACTGAACTTTACTGACAAAGTAATTTATCACAAAAATAAATTTGACTTGAAAATGTGCATTTTTTCTAGTATATTGCTTTAAGTTACTGATACCAATGAATATTGCAAAAGGTGAAAGTATAATAGTAAGAAAACTTGGTTTAATATTGGATTTTTGTTTATTAATTCTTAATTTACAGGTAATAAATAAAACAACAGATATGGTTATTTCTTTTATTGGCAAATTTTTTTTTTTTTGGAATTTTCTTTTTTGTTGATAGTTATTTTTATTCATCCCTTTTATACGTATGTAAGTTCGTACTCTAATATATGATTCTACAACTTCTTGTGGCAAGTCCGTCTTTATATTTTTTGCCAATCGCTTTAGTATTTTTATTGAATTTTTAAGAAGAAAATTAAAAAGTTGTTCAATGTCTTCTGCCATTTTTTTCATCATAGCACTAGGTTGACGTAGACACCCTCCAGAAATTAATGCAATCCAAGTGCTTTCTGGTGTTTCAATTTGTGTATTATCATCTAATGAATATTAACAGCTGTTTTATGAAGTATTCGGGAAGATTTTACTGGATACATATATTTCTCTTTCATCCGTCAATTATTTAAGTAGCAGTTCTCATATGCATCTCTTGCAAAATGAAGCGAACATATAAAATCTAAATAATAACATCATTAAAAGGTATACAAATACATCCAAATGCAAAACTTACGATTTCTTGTGTTTTGTATCCTTCTACCACAGGCCTGTATCCACTGCTGAGATAGGTTTTGATCTTTAGGAAAACGAAAATATCTAATATTCCTTCCTCGAGTGTTTTCTGACCTGCTTTTGCAGTTCAAGACACAGCAGATTACCATATTAGATGAGGTAAAGGTAGAGGCAAATGTATTGCTTTATAATACAATGTTTAATAAACTCATTACCTTCTATGTTGTAACCTTTTCTAAGTTCTAAATAAATCAAATTAAAAGTCTTTGGCTTAACAAAAATATTTACAAATCTTAATAACTACACTAAACACATGAAATAATAACTATAATTACACAAAATACGATATAATCGGATATAACTTCTTGGAAATATAAATATAAACAAAACACAAACTACAAGCATATGATGGATGACGCAACATTGATGACGTAGATGTGTGCAGCGCAGAAATAGACGAATTTTAGTCATATAAATACTACTAGATATAATGCGACTTTCCGCCAGTTCTTCTGGCTACCATCATGAGATAGAAAACATATTGCTACGCTACTCTTTGAGATATCGGTTGAGTGCGCATGCGACAGCCGACAGTGGGTAGAACCAATGAACGTCAAACGAACGCATACAAACAACGAAGACATACATAACCGTAAAAATTTAGAGAAAAGAGAAAACGTGTTTAGGTGTTTACGTTTAGCTGAAAGTTATTAAGCGTTTTGTGTTAGGTATGTCGAAGTCAAGTTACTCGAGATCCTGCTACATGTGCGATAATAAACAACTGCGTAATGCAAAAGTTGAATATAGTTTTCATAAGTATGTATAATGTTTCTCAGCTATTATAAAGTTATGTACAATATCTATTGTAGGTTTCCAAATGATGAGTTAACGCGTATAAAATGGTTGCGTTTCTGTAATTTAGCAGACACCGATGATGTATCGAGAATTGTTCTGTGTTCAAATCATTTTACTTCGGCGGATTTCACCAATTATGTTCCGAAGCAACTCGGTGGATATTTGAAATTAAAACCTGGTGCTGTTCCGGTAATTCGTCACCCCAAAATAAAGAAAATGAAAACGTAACTTTTACTGGCATCACACATTCAGCATCAGCATTCGTCATATATTATTAGTTAAAATATTGTTGTAAATAGCTTCGAAATTTGTAAAAGAATTTGCTCTATTGTAATAAATATAATATAGTATATTAGGTAAATAATGTGAGTAAATAAAGAAATTGATTTTTTTCAGTTAATTTCTTAATTTCTTATGTTACATATCAACTTGTTTTTCCCCCAGTTATGAAAAATCTTTTATTAACCACACATATAATTTTCTATCTATTGGAGTGGTTGATCTTTTAAGGTGAGTATTAATTTTGATTCAGGTGACATATTTACATAATTAAATTAACGTTTTATTACTACACCATTGAATTTGAATGGTAATAATGGATACAAAATAAATCTCTGTATCAACTTCAACCTAAAAAATCTTGCTTTCATATTTATATTGGATCAGAATCCTTTTTACAAATGTTCCTTTGATAAAAATTTCGTAATATATGTCATACATAAAACAGCTTACGGTAGAATCACATTATATAAAATAAAATAGAATTCTTGAGACTATTCAAACGATAAAACGATAAATAATTTTCATTTGTATAAAATTTTACAAAGTGAGGCAATTGCGTATGTCGTAGGTGACAGGCAAACATAATATCTATCAAAATGTTAAACACCCCAAAAACCAAAATCTTAGCGCCTTTCGCCTCGTTCTGGGTTTGGCTACGAAGTTCATGCGCACAAATGGATAGTCTCAGAATGTGAGATGCAGATATATATTTTGTTTCACTTTGATTGCCAGACTCTTTGTACATGTAAAGAATAGCTAAGGAGCATTATATCTCTTTAATAGTTATACTTATATGATTTTAGTCAAAGTTGTAGCATACCTTAACCTTATATATTTGTACCATGCTTTCAAGCATATCGGTAATAAGGCACCTTCTGAAAATCTGAAATAATTTTGATATTTCAACAAATTTAAAATGATCTTGCCATCAAACATGTGAAATCTTTATCGTTCAGGTTTAAACCTCTTAATATTGGGACAGCTTTTAGCACTGCACGACATGTTTATATGGATATTTATGTATTTAATATCTAAAAGATTTATACAATAATGAAACCACACATTTGAGCACATGAAACAAATATTATTTCCACAGCTACTTTTTCCACATAATTCACCAGAAACACGTATGTCTGAGAACTACATTTAAAAGTCAAAAACAAAAACACAATAATTTAGTAATACACCACAAACATAACCTAGATGAACATAAACAAAACCACTCATACATACCTGGGTCAAAATGGCGGCGATCATTGCGTCCCTTAAAAATTAGATGCGCAATGGTTCAAGAGCATTCTCCCTCGATTCTCCCCTCTCTATATCACTGATTCGAACAAAATAATGCCAACCAATGTGCAAAGAACTTCACCCCAAATTCTTTTCTTAGAAAATGTCATCTTATATTAAAAAATACGTGTTATTTTTCCATAATTTTTGTAGTTCTATAATCCTCGCATTATCTAAAATGTTCTTCATATTTCTCCTTCTTAATTCCAGCTTTACCATTCTATTCCTTCTGAAATCATTATGGCGTATCGCTCATAGAGGTGGGCAAAACGGTTCTTTTCATTGACCCGGCTCACTCGGTTCAGCTCCTCATAGTGAGCCGGGTCCCGGAACCGGCTCATTTGAACCGTGTGGATCCGTAATAGCATACCGTATGTAATACTCGGCGCCGTCGTCGGCGCAAACGAACCGGGATGATAATTTAGGCTGCGCGCACACCAATTATACAAAACGTTTAACAAACAATTTATTTGAAGGTACAATTCACACAAATTTGACAAATTATCAGATTGTTGTACACAAATTAAGCAAAATATACCTATGTAAAACTAAATTATACATTCATTTGGTATTTATAATTATTAAAGAGAATGCCATTCGAACAAAAAGTAATTAGAACTAGAGCATTTCATAATTTTCATAGCATTATTAAATGGCAATTATGATTATGATGCAGGTGTAATAAAAATATTTGTAAGAATTTTGTAACTCACAGACAACTAATAAATTAAATAGTTTATTTTATTATCCAAAGGAATATTTTTGAGAACTATATAAATAACAAATAAGTACTGTTATGGGTCTTTGACCGACATAGAACAAGTAAAAGAATTGAATTTGATAAATACTTAAATGAACCGATAATCAATAGACAACAAGATCCACTAAAATGGTGGCATCAAAGAAAAGATGTCTATCCCAGAATTTACGAAATAGTAAAAAAACGTTTATGTGTCTTGGCTACATCTGTTCTTTGCGAGCGCATTTTTAGTAAACCTGGGAACATTATTACTGACAGGAGAAGTCGATTAACAACCGCGAATACTTCACAAATTATTTTTTTAAATTATAATTTGTAAATTATCAATGTAGAATTTAGATTTATACGTAGCTGTTTAGTTATTTTTACATTTTGATATTCAGTTCAGTATATACATTTTATATATTTAAACAATATGCTGTTATGTTGTACAAAAATAAATATTTTAGTGCGTACCCTACCTGTTATATAATATCAATTTTTATTTTTCAATCCAACCTGCGACCGTATTCCAAGTATAATTTCCAAATTATTCAGTCGACCCAAGTGAGCCGAGATCCGGTTCATTGAAATTTAGTGAACCGGCTCCCTCGGTTCCCTACTGGGATTCGGTTCAGTGAACCGGTTCGGACCCGAACTGCCCACCTCTAATCGCTCATGTTCTGTTCGCAATTGTATGGATAAGAAATCTCCCCGACACTCATATCCTGATCCCTGTAAATATCCAGATTTATTTGTTAAATGCATCATATTTGTCGTATATATTGCAGACATTTTAATTTAATGTCTAGATACGGCCACCAACATTTCAGCCAAAGCTTTTTGTAGTTTATGTTCTTCCATATAGTTCTTATACCGTATGTGTCAATTTTCATTAGGTATATGGATTCAATGTTTACATGCGATTTATACGTATACAAATAATATGTGGCAACGTGTGTCACCCCTACTATCCGTCACCAATCCCGACAACAATCGACATCACAACGACTTTCTCCGATCTTCCCACTTGTACATTAAATGTTTAGCTGCGAACACGTTGCGATCTAGTCTGCAATAAAAGCCGTCATCATCAAATGGCCGCCGCGATCTAGTAGTTTATTATTATTTTCAGAATCCTTTTTTATTTACCTTATTTTTAATTTTATTAGAATTACGCTTTTGTTT
This sequence comes from Amphimallon solstitiale, assembly GCA_963170755.1. Taxonomy (NCBI): domain Eukaryota; kingdom Metazoa; phylum Arthropoda; class Insecta; order Coleoptera; family Scarabaeidae; genus Amphimallon; species Amphimallon solstitiale. The sequence goes on from OY720675.1 coordinate 71,771,417, forward strand.
GTGACATGCAGCGTGAACGCAGCTTAATAATTCTCTGCATTTACTGAAAGGAAAAAGAAAAATCCTTGCAATGCGTAAATATTATTTCTGAGCGCAGTACAAACACCCTAGTCAATAGTCCAACAGCTACTGCTAACTTGAGCTTGTATCGGCCGCGCTCGCATTGAAGAGGAATGGTGGGGGCCATGTTGTCACGTATTGCATGAATTAATCGTCTATGGCTAATGAAAATTGACACGTGCTGTATAATAACGGTTGAGAGTACATGAATGAAACACTTTAGAAATGATATTGCGACAAAGAAATCATAAGCAGAATACAAGAAGTCCAACGAATGAAGAACTAGAATGGGGTGGAGAAATTAGGAATACAAAAAACAAAATGGTAACAGAAAAGTGCTTTAATTGTGTATTTTATCTAAATTTTTTTTGTTTGAATAAAGACTATTAAACTTTTGAAACTAATGTAGCTTTTTGTTACTTTTCGATTATCTTTAACACACATTGTTTGTTTATTGAGTATCCTTTAATTATACTTCAGAATATGTATGTGCATAATTGTCAAAAAAAATATAATCTCCAAGCTCAAATAGATATTTGTATAAGACATATACCGCATGTGTAAAATCATATTGGGGATAGGATATATGTATACTAGGCACACCGGCAACAACGGCCAATCGTGGCCGTAGTCATGGTACAAGGAAACAAGGTATGCTTTTGCGCATCTCTGAATGACGCGCGTTTATCAAAAAAAAAGTCACTTGACAACTCTGACAGAAGTCACTGACTGAACTCACTGACAGAAGAATTTTCCAAGACTCCCTTCAACAACTAAAATTGTATCTGGAGATCGTGTCGAACAGCGTCGTTCTGTGTTTGTGAGAGGAGGGGTCAATGATAACAATGCCTCGCTACACACCAGAAAAAAAACTGCAAATTATTAAATGCTACTGTAGTGGTCATTCTGCAAAGGATTGCATAAATTTATTTCCGCAAATATTTGCAGACGGACCCGTACCCTGTGACTCCTGTGAGCAAAGCATATTACATATTTTGAATAGCTTTGAAAAATGTCTTTGTTTAAATAATTGCACAAAGTGTAATCCTAGAGAGGTAAATCCACTAAGAGCTGAGGAACGAGAAGAGCGGGATATAATGATTTGTAGCACTTTCGAAGTAGAGGATACGTTATCTACCGGAAGTGTTGCTGAGGAATTGGGTGTGAGTAATAAAACCGTCGCGAACATATGGAAGCGAAATAAATTAAAATGTTTCAAATACTCGAAAACGCAAGAAATATTTCTCGTTGACAATTTTAGAAGAATGGTGTTTTGTGAAACCGTAATGGAAAAGACAAATGAAAATGAGAATTTCATCGCAAATATTGTATTCACAGATGAATCGTCATTTCCATTAAATGGAAAGCACAATCCTTCTGTTGTTCGATATTGGGCTCGGGAAAATCAGCACAGATATTTTGTTAAACACACCCAATATCCCCAGAGAGTGAATGTCTGGGCAGGTATTTTGAGTGACCAATTGGTTGGTCCATTTTTTATTGATGGTACGTTAAATGCCAACAAATACCTCGATATGCTACAGAATCAGATACTTCCCGCTATTGATAATACCAGAATAGATCGGGATATTATTTGGTTCCAACAGGACGGTTGTCCTGCACATAATGCGGTCAGAGTAAAGCATTTTTTAAGGAATACTTTTCCTGATCGTCTCATTAGTGGAACAGGAAACATTCGTTGGCCTCTGCGATCTCCTGATCTATCGCCAAATGAGAGGGGATACATCAAAAATAAAATATACAGTGCACAAGTTGGCAGGATAGAAAACTTAGATATTTTGAGAAGGCTAATCATAGAGACTTTTGAATCCGTAACAGTCGATGTGATTCGTAATGTGCGAGAAAATTTTTGTGATAGGCTCGGACAATGCCCTGCTGCTGAAGAAGGCATTTTTGAACCTATGCAATAACATTTTATTTTTTAGTATTGTTTAGAGTATATTTTTTATTTTCATTAGTATTCCGTTCTTAATAAATTTATATAATAATTTACTAAGAATTAATGTTTAATTAGAATTGTGCTTTTATTTTCTTACTGTGTTGTATTGTATTTCTGTTAAAAAGGACTTTAATGAAATAGTTTCCTGTGAATTCACAACTTTATTGAACTGGTAGTACTAGAGGTCGAATGCGCGTCATCCAGAGATGAGTAAAAGCATACCTTGTTTCCTTGTACCTTGCTACGGCCACGATTGGGCGTTGTTGCCGGTGTGCCTAGTATACATAATATATCCTATCCCCAATATGATTTTACACATGCGGTATGTATAAAACTCTAATATTTTAGTAAGAAACCTTTTCTTAATTATATTTAAGTAATTTTAGATAAAAGAAGTTAATTACAAAAATATTAGGATTTTGTTCACAAACTATAAAAATAAAACCATTAATTTTGGATAAGTATGTACTATGCTAGATTTTAAAATTTGCCGCCATTTAATTTAGTACCTGAAAATTTCAAGAGATGAGTCTGATACAGTGGCGGATCGGGAACCGATCCCGCTCCAACCGTTCACTTCACAAAAGTTGAGTATTCGCTGGACAGGACCGCTCACCTTTATGTCATCGTCTGTCATCTGGTACTTTTCATTGCTGCCATATGTTAAAATTATAGAGATTAAACCGAATAAACAATAATAATAAATTGTTTTTCTGCATTAAGGATTGACGTAGCTTTTAGTGGAAGGGCTGGTTTTTCCAACCCCGAATAAAATACTGAGTGAACTCCAATATTATAATACATTTATTTCTGCACAATACCTTTAATATGTTGTATCTTACTTTTCTAGTAACTTTCTTCAAAATTATGTATTAGGTTGGTCTTGGAATGCATCAATGGCGCATGCGTACAGAATACGCTCACTAAGTGAGCATAGAATTTTTCCGCTCACAAAAATGGCGAGCGCTCCTGAACATGTTTAGGAGCGGCCGCCATTTTTGTGAGCGGAAAAATTCTACCCTCACTTATGCCCGTTTGCACCGTTTGTCATGTTAAGTCTGGATTAGTTAAGCCCGACTTATTATTTAAGCTCGTCTTAAGTGTCGGTGGTTTGCATCGTAAGAGTTAAGCACGGATTAATATAAAACTAGAATCGATATGGCAACTATGTCCAAATTTAGTAAAATTTTATTTTTACATGCTTTCTATCTGTAGGAAGTTACATTTATGTGCTAGTTGTGTGGCTAGTTGCCGCTTGCATAAAACCAAAGGCATGTTAGAAGTTGTGCACAAAGTTGTGTTATTGGAGAGACGCATTGATTTCTAAAACAGAATTAAAGTTGTTTTCTCTAAATAAACAATTGCCTATTATTCTACTTATACAGTGAGGACGCACGGGTTGGAATAAATTCATTTAAAATTTTCGGTTTTGTTTTATGGAAAAACGCTCGGATACGTCGATTTTTATAATAATCAATAACTGCAGTTATTAATCAATAACTGCAGTTATTGATATGTTCAATTGTAAATTTCTCGATAACTGTTGAGTTTGGGTATAGGACATGGTGCATGAAACATACTTAGAATTCGATGCAAAATTAACAAATTAAATAAAAAAATTTTCCATTTGAAAAAAAAATTGATGGTCGTAACTTATTTTTGTTTTTTAGAATTCGATGCAGAATTAACAAATTAAATAAAATATACATGTTTCCATTTGAAAAAAAAAAATTGATGGTCGTAACTTATTTTTGGACCAGCATTTGTACATCAATTAGCAGCTAAAAATAAAAATCGACCTATCCGAGCGTTTTTCCATAAAACAAAACCAAAAATTTTAAATGAATTTATTCCAACCCGCGCGTCCTCATTGTATATCGTTTGTAAACTCTAAATCATTTTCTAATTGTGCCAATAAATTCAATACCGTTGGCTTAGTCAGTCTTTATCGGTGAAAAAACGAAAGATCATCTAAATTATTAAAATCATGCGTTCTATCATAGATGATACGTCTTGAAAAGCCAAAATCTATAATTTCCAAAATATCAAAGTCATCATCGAATAAATCGTCCCATTCAATATTCATTTTAACACGATCGGGTTTTAAAACGAGTTGCAATCGATGTCAATCACTTTTCAGAAACAAATATAGGTTAATCTTGCTTTAAGTCCGGAAATATCTAGACTTAAATTAATCCTCACTTAAAGTAATTTAAGTCAGACTTAGTAAGCGGTGCAAGACTTTAAGTCCGAGTTAAGAATTAATCTCGTCTTAACAAAGCGGTGCAAACGGGCATTAGTGAGCGTATTCTGTACGAATGCGTCATTGATGCATTCCAAGACCAACTCAATGCATAATTTTGAAAAAATTACTAGAAAAGTAAGATACAGCAAATTAAAGGTATTGTGCGGAAATAAATGTATTAAATATAAATGTATACCCAGTATTTTATTCGGGATTGGAAAAACCAGCCCTTCCACTAAAAACTACGCCAAAACTTAATGCAGAAAAGCAATTTATTATTATTGTTTATTCGGTTTAATCTCTATTATTTTAACATATGGCAGCAATGAAAAGTATCAAAATGATAGACGATGACATAAAGGTGAGCGGTCTTGTCCAGCGAACACTCAACTGTTGCGAAGTGAACGGTTGCAGCGGGATCGGTTCCCGATCTGTCTGCTGAATGCAAGCTTTATCATTTTTTTAGGTTATTCCAATAATCAGGAAGTACATCACATTATTTATTCTCTTTTATAACGCAAAATGATTACTTATGAATTGTGTTTGCTTCTTCGAGTTATGCCAAAGGTATACTAAATATATATATCTCGCTAATGTAGGTATAAGAAATTTTAAAATTCCAGCCAGAATTGATATCAACATTAAAAAGGACAGCGAACACAATTTTTGAGAAAGGTGGTATTATTAGGAAATTAGAAAATTTAGGAATCCAACAGATGCCCAATAAAACTAGTGTCCATGGCAGTGTTCACAATAAAGCAAGGTATTTGGTAAAATTGTTATTTCATAAAATAATATTAATCATTATAGTTATTTTCTAATTGAATTTAATGCACCTCCAAAGCACATAGAAGATATTTATGAGGAATATGGAAGAGATGTTGATGTAATAAGAAGACGTATTTACAAGGCACATGAATATGAATATGAAGAGTGTACATTAGATGCAGAGATGCAACCACCCCCGTATCGTAAAAGTGTCCAAGATTTAGTTGCAAAAGCTAGGAAATTAGATAAACCTAAATTTAAATATAACACTGGTTTAGACTATTATCCTTTCCAGAAGTAATATATTATCAATATATATTATAGATTTAGAATAAATAAAAAAGAAAATGATTATTTGTTTCACTCATAAGTGTGACGACCAGTATTTGAATATAACATTCTCAGATAAGAGTAACTTAAAATTTAACACAAATATATAGTAGTGTCTCTAAGGGCCGGTTAGTGGAATCATTAATAAAACACCGGTTAGTACAAATACAAATTTGCGGTTTTCCAACACCGGTTAGCGCTCATCATTGATTAAGATTACTTACACATGCGCATAACCTTAGAAATTTGAATTTTTCATTTATGCGTTTGTTTGCTATATGAAGTATTTTTTGCAATTAGTTAATTGTTTTCATCAGTGGTTTAGTATTGTATTGCTTCTTCTATAAATGAAATCAACTGTATAATTAAATATAAAATAATATAATATTGACTATTCAACTCGTGTCATTTGTAAAAATATGACCAATAAGAATCAAAGAATCACATTTTTGTATCCTAGCAACAAAAATACTGCTGCGTATTTACACTAGTGGGTATTTCATTGAAATCACCACTAGTGGTATCGGTGGATATTTTTGACAGATATATGTCGCAATTTTTTTATTTTTTGAAACAATAACGTACAAATACCTTATATAATAAAAATTACATGATCGATTATAATTTTATAAATGAAAATTGCAATTAGAAAAATTAATATGACTACAGTTGTGTAAAAAGGCTTCTCTGAAAGTGCCTTTCATCTCACTTTCTTCGAACAGTGCAACGGAACTGGTGATATTAGAAGTAGAGGCTACAGCAGTGGATCCAGTATTTGTTATATTTTTTCTCAAATGACCAATAATACTCTCATGGTGTTCATCATCTAACTGCAGGTAAGTTTTAATAGAATTTATATTGCCGTGGCCAGTAATTTTCATCAATTGATGCTCCCCGACTCCAGCTTTTGCTAAAGTTGTCACTGTAGACGATCTTATTGAGTGATTGGATATTTTTCTTTTTTTAACATCCAATCCGGCTTTTTCAGCAGAATTTTTCACCCATTTATTCATCTCATTAATCCCAACCGGAGAGTTTTTGAACCAACTAGACGATTTCAAATTGTTCCAAAAAGGATTGGGAGTCAGAAACAAACGGTTCGTCTTAATGTTTTCTCCTCTTTTGGATATAAGCTTGTGATACAACCTAAATAAAAATAAACATAAACATAACTATAGGAATTTATCAAAAACTGACACCTACCTCACAGGACATAAATCAGAATTGTCTTTATTTTTAATTAGCCATTTGCTGGTGGAAAGTGGCTTAGATCCTCCCTGCGCAGTCTTTGAAAATATGCTATTATACTCTATCCTGCCAGTAGGGGAGCCATCATTGTTAATTTCTTCTTTAAAGAAGTGCGTGAGACAGTTATTTCCCTCTCCACCTCGCCAAGCAAGTTCCAAAGAAGCTATAAAAAAGAATTTTTTTTGGAGGCCTTTCGGGGTATCTTCATCAAAACTGCCGACAATATTTGCAAACTCTTCTTGGGTAATAGCTGCTGCACTTGTACTTCTTTTTTCGGAACACGACTGTAATTTTCGTCGCATGGCGTCTCTGGCATTCCTACTTGACTTAAAGACAATATCGTTGAACGGGTTTATTACTATTCACTTCTCAAAATATAATTCCTGCACCAACTTCGCGGTAACATTCCACATGTGCTTTACCACTCCTTCCTTATAGTCATCGCCATTTTGCTTCTTCATGTTACATGCCCAAGATTTTAATACGAAATTAATTTCAATAGGGGGTGTGGATTCGTCCAATTTGTACCTCTTCTCGGACAAGAAATCTGAGAATTGCCTCCAGATATAATCTCTTGTTTTCTTTGTGTTTTCCGGAATAGTTTTATGAATTTCAGCATCAATTTCACTTTCACCTTTTTCACCAAACCTTTTTGAATTGCTTTCCATATCAGAAATCTATTTATTCTTGCAATAACTTATTAAATTCGAATCGTAGAAAATTTTCTACATTGACAGTAGTTTGTTGAAAACATACTACTATGGAAACCAACGCAATAGCTACTTAATTTTAGAAAATTAAAAAACTCAGTTCGTCATTTATGAATGAATCATTCGATGAATAGTCCTTCGAATACAATTCGTAATCAAAGTATGGTAGATCATTTTTGCGGTGTTATCACTCTTGTTTCCTTGCGCTTGTAAATAGGACTCGTGCTGACGCACTCGTCCTATTAATATTCAAGCGCAAGGAAACATTCGTGAACCACCACAAAAATAATCGAGCATACTTTGACTACTCGTTGTATTCAATGATCTAATAATATAGAACTACTACTGTAGATGGACTGTAGAGAGAGAGGAATTGACCTCTACATACAAAGGAGACATATACAAAACCGTTAGTTGTGGGCAAAACATGGCGTTATCGTATTGTTTTGTATATAAACTTTCTCAATTTTGTTGATTTATACATATTTATTTGTCTTTTTGGTAATTTGGATTATGTATTTTATTAATAGATTTCTTCTAGAATTGATTTTATTTCATACACCACTGACTTTATTTTTATTTAAAGAAATACGAGTATAAAGACAACTGGATTCATGATGATTCAATCAACTATTTTTATTTATAAAATTATGATTGTAATTAGACACATTTTAAGAATTTCATTTTTATTTGATATAGGTAATGTATATAAATTGAGAATCATCAAGAATATTGGCAAATGTTAACTTCAGCTTATAATTTAACAGTGTTGTTCTCATGGATTTAGTGTAATATATATTTGGTTAAAAGTGCTATTATCAGTAACAAAATTAGAAATAAATATTTTAAATTGTTGAATATTATATATACCAGCTTCGCAGTGCTTGGAGTCACATATTTAAGACACAATGGTAATGTCATGTGCAGCGTATGGTTGTACTAATAGGGCAGAAAAGGGAATGAACGTATCATTTCACAGGTTAACTATTCTTAATAAAATACATGATTTGTAGATTTGATATAAAAATTTTTAGTTTTCAATCTAATCAAGTACTATGCAAGCAGTGGATAATTTGTACTAAACGAAAGGATTTTAAGCCATCAAAATATTCAAGATTGTGTTCAGACCATTTTGTTCCTGAAGATTTTGTTATAAGTTATGGAAGAAAATATTTGCCCCAAAATGCAATCTCAACGATTAAAAATTACTGATGCACCAAGCAAAGAACTGTTAAAGTAAGATTTCTATTTGTAGTTATTATTCTACCTAGATATTTTTAATGTTCTATTTACCTTATAGCTCAGAATCGCCAAATGTAACTAATGTTGATGTATTTGAATTAGTCACAGAAAAAACATCTCACGAAATAATACAAGTTGTTATTCTAGCTTTATGTATTTTTAATATTTCTTTCTCCATTTTTCTTCGATCACATATTTACCATTTACGTATTTGTTAATCCATATTAATTATATGTACATATATTTTAATAAAAAATTAAGCATTAATTGTCTTTTATTTTGAATATATCAGAAGTTGTAAGGAACACCTAAGGAAAGCTGTCAGTTTCTATATTTATTTTTTCAGAACGTAATATTTTGAAAAATTCTAGTGGTCAATTCAAAATTTCCAACTGATATCTGTAGTGATTTTTAAAATATTTTTCTAGTATTACTGTTTTAAATAAAAACTGAATGATCATCAAACATGCTAAAATAAGTATTATTAGAAGAACAAAATCATATAGTTATCTCATAGTCATTAAAAGTCATATTTATTTAATAGCAACTAGCATAGATACCTTTAAAATGTTATTAAACAGAATATATTTAATACCATATTAATAATATATATTTAATTATTTATCTTTTTGATTATTAAAGTTGCAATACCTTTACTTTCCTCTTAATATAGCATATTTTTAACAAAATAATACTTTTAAACTTTATAAGCCATTACAAGCTATAGCAACATATTTGAATTTTGCCCACATAAAACGGTCGATTTTGTTCATCCTTGTCAAACTTTCGACGCTCATATATTTTCCTTCTTTCTCCTATGGTGTGGGTCACTTCCTAATCAGCAAGACATAGCGTACACTCCATCTAGTAGTATAATAGTATTAGATCATTGGTTGTATTATATATGATTATTTCCTTCACCTGTCAAATTTAAATTTTGTCCAATCACAATCAAAACTGAAGTTGAAATTAACCAATGAAAGGTACCGGTTCTTGATATCAGCGACTATTACAAATCGACTATTTTAAATGTAGGTAACAAATCAAGTATGTATTTTTTCATTAAGTGGCATACGTGTCAAATAGATGAAAATGTCCGACAAAAAGAGATTTAGCGATGTTTCGGATGAAATTATTGATAATCACATCGATTTGACAACTCATTTTTTATTATGAAACTTGGTTTAGGAAATAATCTTAACAAATATAGCTCGAGCTTGATAAGTAGTCGACTATTACATTGTTTCAATTTTTCTCGTGTGCCTCCCAATTTGACTTAACCAAAATTGGCATTAATAATTAAAGACTAAAGCCCTCGAGCTAAAGCTCTCGTGCTCTAGTCAAATTATTAATGCCAATTTTGGTCTCGTCAAATTGACAGTAGCGCACACTCGAAAAATTGATGACAATGAAATAGTCGACTATTTGTCAAGCTCTCGTTATATTACCTTTGATTATTTCCTTCACCTGTCAAATTTAAATTTTGTCCAATCACAATCAAAACTGAAGTTGAAATTAACCAATGAAAGGTACCGGTTCTTGATATCAGCGACTATTACAAATCGACTATTTTAAATGTAGGTAACAAATCAAGTATGTATTTTTTCATTAAGTGGCATACGTGTCAAATAGATGAAAATGTCCGACAAAAAGAGATTTAGCGATGTTTCGGATGAAATTATTGATAATCACATCGATTTGACAACTCATTTTTTATTATGAAACTTGGTTTAGGAAATAATCTTAACAAATATAGCTCGAGCTTGATAAGTAGTCGACTATTACATTGTTTCAATTTTTCTCGTGTGCCTCCTAATTTGACTTAACCAAAATTGGCATTAATAATTAAAGACTAAAGCCCTCGAGCTAAAGCTCTCGTGCTCTAGTCAAATTATTAATGCCAATTTTGGTCTCGTCAAATTGACCGTAGCGCACACTCGAAAAATTGATCACAATGAAATAGTCGACTATTTGTCAAGCTCTCGTTATATTACCTTTGACTATAGAATAGTTAAAATTGGATATGCAACGATTGTGGTGACGAATCATCACGCGTAACCTCCGTGATATAGAGGCCTGGAACAAAGCTTGTGTCACGTGATCTGACGTCACGAATGCCGGCTGACTAGCATTACAGTTTAGATTTGCCGTGATCGCACATCCCAGTCGCGTGAACTAGATTTCGCAAGTTTTTCTTTCAAAAACCCTCATAAAGAACTTCAAATAAGTTAAAGTGATAAGTTAAAGGTGTAGAATTTCAGATTTACCTGATTTATGTGCAGATAATTTGTAAAATCAGTGAAAAGAGAGTGTTTCTCAATTGTGGAGTGCCGAGTTTGTGGGTTAGCAAATATGGCCGCTGGTAAATTTTGTATGTGAACGTTGTTTTATTACTTATAAATAACTTTCGGGTGGTGTCGTTTATAATATGGTTGTGTCGTTTATATAAAATAATTAGTTAATCAAGAACGCCAACAGTTTGACTAGATACCTGAGTGAATCTTGTTCATTTAATTAAAAATGCCTGATAAATGCTGCGTGCCTAATTGCACAAGCAATTACGATAGTACCCATACGTATGTGTCCGTCTTTTCTTTTCCAAAAGATGAAGAGTTGAAAAAAACGTGGATTAAATGCATTCATAGAGAGTCATTTAATCCAACAAAACATTCAGTAGTATGTATTAAACATTTCTCAGAGTCATCGGTTATAACAATTGATAAAATAACCAGAAACGATGGATCTGTATTAGAGGTGCCAAGAAAAAAGCCAGCACTAATTAAAAACGCTGTCCCTTCAATATTTCCAAATCAACCCTCATACATGACAAAAAAATCCCCAAAAAAACGAAAACATCCAGACGAAAGACGACAGGAGATACTAGATCGAGACGAAACAGTTTTTCAGGCGTGGAGTCGCGATGATGATATATTAGATTTTGACAACTTTTTATTGAAATTTAAAGAGAAACATTTGTTTGATTTTGTTTATAAAATTACTGCAAATGTTATACATTTTTTTAAAGTTGATTGTGATTCAAATGCGTGTCCAACAATCACGTTAGGTTTCAAAATATTTAGAGATCTGAAAGTTGCTTTTTTTTGTAACAGTAAAATTATCCCTTCAAAGTTTTCGTGGATATTGGGAGATGATTTAATTTGTTCAAAATGGTCACAGTTTGATTGTTTATTGAGTCATATAAATTCAAATGACATCCATAAAATGGTAGACAAAATTACGAACATAAAATTGGCATGTAAGGAATTGGAAAAATCAATAGAAGACCTTTTATTAGATGACACCAGTGATGTTGAAAACATTCCTGTGAAAAAATTAAATTTCATAATAGAACAATTAAGTCTAGCTTTGACACGTCGTCCGCAATATTCAACACAAATGTTTTTTTGGGCCTCTTCTTTCTTTTTTCAGTTTCCCGGTGGATATAACACTTTAAGAAATTCAAAAGTTTTAACGATTCCGCATCCAGATTATTTAAAAAGAATAACGGCCGACCTCAAATCTGATGTTGGAATAAAAAGACAACAAATCGACTATTTATCAAAGAAAATTCAGCATTTAGATGAGCACGAAAAAATAGTAAATATTTTATTTGATGAAATTCATGTCACTCCCAAAATTGAATACAAAGGTGGAAGTTTAATTGGATATACTGAGCAGAACGAAGTTGCCACTAGAATTCAGGCGTTTATGTTAAGTTCTGTTCTTTCTAAGTATGAAGATATTGTGGCTCTATTTCCTGTAAAAAAAACTTCTGCCGTTGATTTAAAAGAAATGATTTTAGAAGTCATTAAAATTCTAACCAAAATTGGTTTTCGAGTACTATCTTTAATTTGTGATAATTACAGAATGAATCGAACTTGTTATCGACTTTTAAGTAGCACAAGCACTAAGGAAGAGTTACCTTGCTTTATCCAAAATGTTTCTGATACGCAACAACAAATTTATCTACTTTTTGATACTGTTCATTTATTAAAATCTATTCGAAATAATTGGTTAAATCAAACAAATAAAGAACGATCACTTGTTTTTTGCCATTTCGATAATTATAATTTAATTTTATTTGCAAATTTGTCTGACCTGGAAAAAATACATTCTATGGAATGCAATTCATTAAATCGGCGCCGGCTTTGTCAAAAAAAGTTTTAAATCCGTCTTCACTAGAACGACAAAATGTTCAACTAGCTGTCAGATTATTTGATGAAAAAAATATTGAGGCACTGAATCAATCTTATAATGAAGTTAACACTGTTGGTACAGCAGAGTTTTTAAGAACTATACTTCACTGGTGGAGAATAGTAAATGTACGTTCACACAAATCAGGATATCATCAACGTGATCCTTTCAGATACCCAATAAGAGAACCAAATGACAGAAATATTCAGTTCTTGTTAAAATTTTATGATTTCCTTTGCGCCTGGGAATCTTTAAACGCTGGAATTTTAAAAAATGGACACACTGGCAAACTAACATCTGATACATTTTTTGCTCTGAAACATACGACAAAAGCGTCAATTAATTTAGTCCAGTATTTGTTTGAATGCTTTCAAATTAAATACGTTTTGTTAGGAAAGTTCCAAACCGACAAATTAGAGGGACGTTTTGGCAAATATAGGCAAATGAGCGGGTCACACTTTCATGTTTCAGTAACACAAATTCTAGAGTCAGAAAAAAAACTGAAAGTTTTAAGTCTTCTTAAGTTAAAGTCCGCCAAGTTTGGAACATTTTCATTGAAAGATTTTTCACTAGATGACACAGATGAAAATGATGATGGTTTCTTGCTATTATCTGAAAACGTCTCTTCTTTTTCAGATATATTAAATAATTCATTTGACATTGCACTGAATGCTTCTGTATTATCATCTTTGTTCTATATTGCCGGATACTGTGCACATTCACTAATTAAGTTTGTTAATGGTTGTGACAATTGTTTAACATCCATTACTACCAATTCAGATTTTGTTATAAATTTTACCAATTGTGGTGAAAATGACTCTGCAGATATTAGCAAATATTTGAAAAATTTAACAAGAGGAGCTCTAAAACAACCATCTGAATTATTCTTTGAAGTCTCTATTCAGGCGTATCAGATATTTAGTGAGCTTATTTCAGATAAATATGAAACTGAATTTCTAAAAACAGGTAAACAAAGGATTATTTTACGGGAATTGACAATGTTAAAATTGGAAAAATATGTAGAAGAAATCAATGAGAAATGTATTTTATGCAGCAAAACGTTGAAGTCGATATTGTTAAAAAATAGTCATGTTCTTGCCAATATATTTCTTAATAACTATTCAAAAATAATCAACGACAAAATTAACACCCAAAACATGGATCTATCCAAGAGAAAACTGATTAAATTTAATAGTTAAGTAGTTATAAAACACATTAACGCATGGAGATAGGGCTATTGGCGAGGCCTCCATAAGAGCCAACGCGTGTATTATGGGTACCTCAACGGTGACGTGAAAACCCTGTTCATTGTTTTTTATCATAATAAGTTCCTTTGTTGAAATAATATTCAGTTTTACTCACAAATATAGAATTGTCTCTATGTTGGGTATTTTACTTTTCGCAATTGTCAGCCGGCTTTCGTGACGTCACGATTGCTTGTTCGCGGCCTGTACTTTCTCGTAGGTTACGCATCACGCAATACACAATCACCCAGGTCTACCACTATTACCTGTCATATGTCATATCCACACGTCACATCAAAACACGAAAAATAACCTAATTGTTGCGTTGTGTGTTATCTATCTTCACTACTTTTAGCAATGTTAAGGAAAACATATTTTTATGATTTAAGGTGTATGAAATTCTGTACAAAAGTTAATGCAGAAAAGCCTCGTTATTCAAATACAGTATTATTACCAAAAACAAAATTACCTCTGCGATTAGATGGTCAGAAACTTATTGAACGAGATAAATTACTTAGTAAAGTGTGTAATACTGTGTTTTATTGGAAAAGTTATCGTTTAAGTTTGTTAATTTTAGAGTGATCAATTCATGGAACTATATAAGTGGCAACGCGTTCACTTAAAAAATGAATTTATATTACATGATGGCCCTCCTTATGCGAATGGTTTACTTCACATGGGTCACGCAATAAATAAGGTAAAAATGAAAGCTTTTATATTTTAACATTAGTGGACATTAGTTGTAGATTTTAAAAGACGTTGTAGTACGGAATAATATCTTACAAGGAAATAAGGTCCATTACGTACCTGGATGGGATTGTCATGGTTTGCCCATTGAATTAAAAGCTGCATCAAATATTAATGAATTAGATTACTTACATATTAGGAAAAAAGGTTAAATCAAATTTATAATGGAAATGCATCAAATTTAATATTTTGCACTTTAGCCAGGAATTTTGCATCAGAAACTTTAATGAAACAAAGAGAGGGATTTATATCATGGGGTGTAACAGGTGACTGGAATAGTGCATACAGTACATACCACCCTGATTACATAAAGAATCAATTGAAACAATTTTATAAATTATACTTAAAAGAACTGGTATTTAGAGATGTGAAACCTGTTTATTGGTCGCCTTCTACTAAGTAACTTAAAATAATATCTAATAATATTTTGTTAATATTCTTTATAATTTTAGAACAGCTTTAGCTGAAGCTGAGTTAGAATATAATCCAAACCATAGAAGCATGGCAGTTATGCTAAAATTACAAATACAACCAAACAATTTTGGAATTGACAAGTAAGTTTAAAACTTAGAAGTGTTTCGTTGCCGATTATAAGCGACGTAATACGACTATGAGCGTTGACTATTTAATTTATGGATTTGTCTCGTTAATTGCATTTAAGTGTCTTATTTATAGTACAATCATTTTGAGAGCCGATAATGTACAAATAAACAAAAATGGCATTAAATTTGAGATGTTGCAAAATTTTCCCTGTCATATAATATGACTTACAAATGATACCTTTTGACATTTGTTATAATCGTTTTGAACAAACATCAAAAGTCATCCGAACGATATAAAGAGAAGCTATCAGTTTAATTTCTTTGTACCAAAATTGCTCCTGTTGGTGACATAGGTGGCATAGGTATGTTTTTTTAACGAGAGAGCCTTTATAATGAGAGTGGTGACACGAGATAGGGAATCAGTGTAAAATAATTCGGCCATTATGTGGGTATCTGTCAAATGCTAAAATAACAAATAATTCAATATTATTAAATATTGATTGATATAGTTAACTTATAATCTGCGTATTAAATGAATAAGTATTTAAAAAAAAATTAATAAATGAAGGTAAGAATGTAACTGTAAAATACATTTTTGCACAATATGCCATTTATGTGGGTACAAATTGCGTGAACCTATTATACCTTGTCTCAGAATAAGAAGGAGTGATTCAAATATCGCGCCAAAATGGCGTATAATTTCAAAGTATTTTATTGGTTCTTGCGTAGGCAAGTTTAACATGGGAAAATAAGTTTGACAAAACGTCATTTTATGTTTATAGCCAAGCCATAACCTAGTCTTACATTTTTACTTTGGTTTATTATACTTTATTGTGTTATTAAATAAAATCCGTACTTTTATGTACAACATGAGCATGCGTTGATCAGACAGCTTAAGACGTAAGGAACAAGTGATCCTGCATTTGAAACTTTGAATTTGATGAATCTGTCAAAAATACTGTACGTCAGTGCAAAAATCAAACATTCAACAATTAATATCATTGCAAAAATAACTATAGGTGAGTTCATACCATAAATGAACTGGACAACTCACACATATTCTAGAATTGACTCATTAATTTCAAGTAAGTGTTAATTAAATATTAATTATATTACCACATGCTCATATACATGTTATATTTCAGATATGTCAAACGTAAAGAAACCTGTACTAATAGAAAAAGGTGAAAATATCTGGTGGAGAATATGGGAAAAAGTTTGGATTGCCGCAAATATAATAAGTGCACGACAAGCTTTGTTGAAAATAGCCATACTAATAAAGATAGGCAATTAAGAAATCTTCATATACGATCTAAATTGATACATAAGATGAAGTTGCTTCAAAAAAATCCCTTTTCAGAATATCACTTATACGAGAACTTTTGCCAGAAGCAATTACAAATGTTAAAATAAGTATTTGGAAAAATTGTGCCGACCATGCAAATTTTTAATCTTTTTAACATGATGTGAACACTAAATTATTGTGAATTTCCATTATATAGTAGAAATAAATATTTGTTATACTTTATATATTTTCATAATAAATAAAATTTAATAGGGGATAATAATTAGTAATGTATAGGTATATGTAATTATCTTTGCAGTTCGTGTAAACAACTTCAGCCGATGTAAATTTTTCTATTTATTACTGTTGTATGTAAGATACACATTTCCAAGACTACACCTTTTCCAACAGTATTTGCGAAATTATCATTTTAATTTTTGAAAGCGTCAATTGTATTTTAGTCTTAGCAAATGAATTGTAGAAGATATCATTTGTATTTTCGAACAGTGAATTAGATTTGCGATCCAGTCAAATGTATTTTAGCCTAATCAAATGGATTGTGGAAAGCATCAGATGTATTTTATCCTTATCATATGGATTTTGGATATCGTCAAATGTATTTTCGAACTATCAATTGAATTTTATAAAGCATCAAATGAATTTTCGAAAGCATCATTTGTATTTTCGATGGCATTATGTTATTTCGATATTCTATGTACTTATATTCTCTTGAATGTCTTTTTTTTGCTCACGAATTAATTGCCGGATAAACGTCGAGCGTGCACCAGGTATACAATATGTATGTCTGGTAGGACGCCCGACGTTCATCTTAGGCAATGTAATATATATTATAATTTTCTGTACAGGGTTATTGTGCTAATACCAGTTAGTATAGTGTTTTCTGACAAATAAATAAATAAA
This sequence comes from Amphimallon solstitiale, assembly GCA_963170755.1. NCBI lineage: Eukaryota > Metazoa > Arthropoda > Insecta > Coleoptera > Scarabaeidae > Amphimallon > Amphimallon solstitiale. Next base: position 71,788,913 of record OY720675.1, read on the forward strand.
ATACATATCACCTTTTCGAAACTACATATGATTAAGCTGAAATACATATGATTATTTCTAAAATTAAATTTACTAACCGAAACTACTTTTGACGAAGTCTCATAATCATTTGACTATTCTCATTTACAATTGACGATATCGATAATTAAATTAATAGCTCTAAACTACATATGATATTATCTAAAATACTTTTTTTATTTCTAAAATTCAATTGATGCATTCCCAAATACTAATAACATTTCGAAACTACATTTGACGCTTTCGAATATACTGTTGGAAAAGGTGTAGTTGCTTGAATTTACTTCCTCAAGGTTTGTAGCAGTAATACGAATGATTTATCTGAATAAGTTCTTTATTGATTTTTAAAATAGAAACTTATAAGCAAAACCTTTTCTGCAAGTTCTTAAGGACATTTTGATAAAAGATAAAAGGTTTGATTCATTCTTGCTCTCTGATACAAATATTTAATAATAAATAGACTTGATTCACAATGTTCATGTTGATATAGCACATTCCCTAAAATGTGCAGTAATTATATATTTATACCGGCAATCCTCCTCAAAACGCTCAGAACAAAGTCTATGCTTTCATTTGTAAATTGGGCCTATATCTTTATCCATAGATTCTTCTATTTTTTTTTGTAAAACTAGAATTGAATGTTAAGAGATTTGTATTCATCAAATTATAGATGTATGCACCTACTTGCATTTTTAACTTTACTCTCCTGTTTCCAATTGCCGTGCACTCGTATTGCTGCTTCGACTGGTAGAATGAAAAGCGGCACATCCATCTATTTTAACAAAGTAGTAAATGAAACACAAAACAGCTAAATCCTTAGTTAGAATTAATACAGTTCTTCTAACTTCTAACCTCAATTGTCATGATGTCATGTCAAATTGTCTACTAAATTTTAAGCTATGTGTTCCATGTTTTGGCGGGATATTTGAATCACTCCTTCTTATTCTGAGACAGGGTATAGTATGAATCACAGCCGTGTCACCACTCTGATTGTATAGAATCTCTAGGTTTAACTAATGCCTTGTTTACACATTCAAATAAATTGAGGAATATACGAGGTAGGCTCCATAAATTCTCGGCCTGACAGGCTTATACAGGTTCAAACGTGTTCAAACTCCGTCACGTCATGCATGCACATACGCAAGGTGTACACTGTAAATATGACGGTTTAAAGCCTAGTAGTTTTTAGTAACCAGCCAACCAACGTGACTAGCACCCCTATTCTGTAACTTGATCGTTACGCATTATCGAACGCATTTCACCCACAAATCGATACGGTCGAAAATTCATATTCTCTACTTGTTGGATCGTTATGGAATCGTTGGAAAGTCGTTATGAAGTTGTATTTTATTAAGACCAATAAACAGCTGTCGTTATGCAGTGCTAAAAAATGTTGTGTGTATTGAATATTGTATTAAAATATATTTTGCTTTGATTTTAATTTTAATTAGACGAAATAAGTATGGACTAACATATTTTATTATTGGTATTGACTAATATCGATGAATTTGAAAATAGGTAAATTTAAAGGGGCTTTTTTTTTGTAAAAGTAATATGTATTTAGGGACATAGAAAATAGGTATTTTAGGAGATACAAGTAATCTCTTCCAATTACCTGAAAATAATTTTATTAATTTGGTTAGATTAAATAAATAATTGGCGGACAATTTAGTTATATACTATCACCTCACCGGAATATTACACAAAGAATATCTGCTGTACCAAATGTTTTAAAAATATTAACGATATGAGTGAAACCATATCACCACCAGGAACTCTGTGGAGAGATGCATCGGATTATTCAAAATAGGGTTTCGGTGTCACCGAACGCTTCACAATAATCCTGTAACCTCTGGCAGAATTATTTATTCATGTGCTGTTCTACACAATGGCAGTCGAGGGTAATATACCCGAGCCTGACCATGCAAATGAAAATATTGACATAGATAACATTCCATATTATGGAGACATTAATCATGAAGGGAGAAGAGTTAAGGATCAGTATATTCAAAATAACTTTAGACAAATTAAGGGAAAATTACATAGTTACCTCGTTCAATTTGTTCCAATTTCATTTAATTAATGAATTCATTAAATTTTGCATTAAAATTTAAGTAATGTGATATACGGATATAAAATTAGAAAGGAAACTGCAGTAAAAATATTTTCATTTATATAATTATATAGTAGAAACAATAATAAAAGTAAAATATGATCAGCATTCATTTTAATCTGTATCACTTTTTGAATCAGACATATTTGCTGCATATTTTCATTTTTGACATTTTGTATTTTAAAATTTGTTATTTATATAATTTTCTTCAATTTTAGCCATTGTAAAATTCTGAAGTACTTTTGTCGAGTTCTTTAAATTGTCAACCAGTTTATTTAAAACATCCAACTGTTTTTCTTGTGATGCCTGATATTCATCAAGTGCACTATTTAATGATGTCTTCAACATACTCTTCCTGTAACAAATATGACAATATCAGTAGAAGTTACAATTACAGTTGGATTACGTAAACTTAATTTTATTAGAATAAATTTAAATACACTTTGAAGAAATTTGTGAACTATTTTTGATGAATATTAATTTATAAATTTTAAATACCTTGGAGATTTTATGTCTTCTGGTGTTTCTTCCAAAAAGTGGATGTTGATAGAATAGGCGTACCGGTTTGTTGTTGCTATATATGATCCAGCCTTACCTTTTTTTAGTACTGTAAATGTCTACAAAAAAAGATATATAAAGCATACCTATATAGCCAATTATTTGTTTAGCATTTTAATAAAATATCTTACGTAACTCTAATGTAAAAAATATCACGTTTATTAATCAATTTCATTTAATAACATTACTTATTTTTAGAAAGAAGTTCGTCATTTTAATAACATTTATTAATTTCAAATGGCAGTATTAAAATTAATAATAATTTATAAATATAATGAATACAAACCCTCTTCCACTAGTCTTTTGTTTATTGTGGGCCATCTCCACATGCATTTAAAATACCTGTTAATTCATCCCAAGCATTTTGATCACCTGGTATATTTTTATTCGTTCTTCATGAACGTTAACTTCTCATAAAATCTAAATAAATGGTCTGCTGTTGGGCAGTAACTTTACCACTTCTTTTCCAATTAGCCATTTTAATTGCAGTTGAAGAAACACTTGCTTAACGCTCAAAACTTCTTGAACAAGTAAATTTGAAACTAACGTACTGTCAAGGAATCTAACCATAATCATAAACTCATCCTTAAACTTTAAATATCAAAATTTATTTTACAATGTACAATATACTATACAAAGATATACGCTTTATGCAGAATTTACAAGAGGTATATTTTTACAATCCCGGCAAAGAACATTTTACCATAAAACATCTGTTAAAAATAGTACGTGACTATGAATATGAATAGTTTTACGTATAAAACCTACAATCCCGGCATTTTTTTACTCATATCGCTTAAACAGCTGATACATTGGCAATATGAAGATGGTAATATGTGTACAGTCCCTAGTGAAAACACTGAACCTTCGTTACAGAATGGGGGTGTAGCGCACGAAAGTGTCTGAAGTAACGAAAATTGAGTACCTCGCGGTCATTAAATTTTTAACAAAAGAAGGGCATACACCTTATCATATTAAACAACGTTTAGACGGCGTTTACGGTGATTCATCTCCTTCGTATTCAACTGTAAAAAATTGGGCAAAATGTTTCCGTTTCGGACAGGAATCCCTGGAAGATGCTGATCGGTCGAGTCGATCAATTGAAGTGATAACGCCTCAACAAATTTTAATTATTGAACATTAGTGCTTGAAGATCGCCGTTTGAAAGTGAAGGAATTAGCAGTGATAGCAAACATTTCTGAAACTATAGTAGAATTACCGAACAGATGCAGTAGCAACAGCGCATTTGCCCGTTTAAGCTATTACAAAAATGCAATGTTGCTACTGCATCTGTTCGGTAATTGTACTATAGTGTTCGCCGAATTCTCCATGACCATTTGGGTATGAATAAAATTAGTGCTAGATGGGTACCGCGACTTCTTTCTGCTCTCCAACGTGAACGTCGAGTCGAATGTGCGCAGTCGTTTTTAAAGATGTTTGGAGACGACCCAAAACCGATTTTGGAGTCCATTTTCACAGGGGATGAAACAATGGTTCTGTTTCACGATCCTTTATCGAAAAGGGAGTCCATGGAATGGCGGCGACCTGATGCGATTATTGCACGACAATTCTCCCATCCATACTGCCGCCATTTCACAAGCTGCCACGAATGCGGCTTTAAAGAATTGGAACATCCACTGTAAAGTCCAGATATGGCTTCTTCTGATTTTTGTTTGTTTTCTAATTTAAAAAAAGACCTTAGGGGACATAGTTTTAAGAACGACAGTGAGTTGCAAGCGGCTTTTATAGAACATTTTGACGGAAAAACTATTAATTATTTTTACAAGGGTATCGAATTATTAATTGATCGTTGTAATAAATGTATAGAAGTTAGGGGAGATCGCATTGAAAAATAAAAATTCTTATATTGTTCCAAGTTTCTTTTTTTGTATATCAGGCCGAGAATTTATGCCGCCTACCTCGTATTCATGAATTTATTCATCAATTTATTGGATTGTATAAACGCAAACGTTCATCCAATATTTTATTGACGATATTCACTAGTACCAACCATCAAATAGTGACATTTCTTTTCTTACAACCTTCAAATATTTTTGTTTTCATTTATCATTTGGAGGTTGCGCGGAACTTGTTAATCTATTTGTAGAGGTTGATAATAAGCGATTATATATGTAAAATATGGATTTGCTGATGGATACAAAAGCATATCCGAATATTTTTATATGTACTTGATTAATCACAAACTAGTAATAAAATGGAACATTCTCCAAAGTGTATTGTAGTTGTTTTCATGAAAAATACTATCTTTTTATAAGACTTGATCATGAAAATAATTATTTGTTACAAATACTTAGTGAAATTATTCGATTTTTTGTCAGTCCTCTCCAACGTTTGTGTAGAATAGCAATAGTTGCGTTTTTATTTATTGGGACATTCATATTTCTTTACAAATACGATTGATTTTACTAACTTTATCAATAACAGCGCGAAAGTTGGCAATAAAATATTACTATATTTCTCTTGAAAATTGACGAAAAATAGAGCGGGTTCTAAATCGACAATTTATTCGTGAATTTATTTGACCGTGTAAACACGGCGTAAGATGTAGTACATAGGTATTTGAAAAGGAAGATATATGCTATCCTTATTTAAAGCTTGATTCATGCATTTATCATAAAGATTAAAATTTAGAAATAAACTATTTTGTAATATAACATTTATTTTTTCTAAGAAATTATTTCCTAGGACATTTTAAGATAATTCTTCTTTAGGTGGTTTTTGGAAAAACAGTTCTTTCGAAGATATAGAGTAACGAAAGCTTTTCAAAAACAATATTTTCTTATTTACTTACGACACGATTACTTTTGAATACGTTAAGTTGAGGAGGTTAAGAGTAATATAATAAGGTACGCCAATGACCCCTACCCCTGTTGCAAATCAATTTTTTTCTTTTAATCTTCAACAGCCGCCTGGTAACTATTATGACTTAATTTCAAATGGAATATCTATAGGGATATATGCAGGACAAAAATGGGTTGTTTTCACAACTCTGAAAATGCTTATTTTTTATACAAAATATAATGAATACTAGAAGTTACTTATACAGCACTGAATAATTTATAGAATTTATGGACTAATATGGACTACAACTCCATGGACACTGCCCAGTAATCAAGCTGTGTGCTACAATCCAAAATTATATTATTCTATTGTGAGAAATTCGTCAAACGATGAATTTTATATTGTGGCTACTAATTTAATATCAGAAATTTCAGGCAAATTAAAATCCAATTTAGAAGAAATTAAGACATTTGAAGGTAAAGCATAAACTTTGTTTTGACAGAAGTCAGAAACTAGTAAAAATACCACTTAGCACAATTTTCGACAAACTAGTTTGTGATTTTGTTTAAAAGCTATAGAGTCGTTAATTCTGTATTTATTTGTATTTATTTCTAGGGGGTGCTTTAAGAAATATTACATATATTCATCCCATTTATAAAGATAAAATATTGAATTTTTTACCTGCTGATCATGCTTTAGAGACTAAAGGAACTGGTTTAGTTCATACAGCCCCTGCACATGGCCCTGAAGATTATTTAGTCGCTTTAGAAAATAATATTCGCGTGGTAAGTTGTATTACAGGCCTTTAAATTATACATTTTCCCAAGCGTGCCCACCTTGAACTGCCGCTAGTAAGGCTTATTGTGCTAAACCTATGTGGTTTATGAAACTATACATTACTATTAATCGATTTTTAGAAATGTATGGTTGATGAAAGTGGCAGATTTACGTCAGATGCGGGATTGGGATTAGACGGTCTTTTTGTATTATCTGACGGTACAACGTCAGTATTAAATTTAGTAGCAAAAGAAGTTATACATACTGAAGATTATATTCACAGTTACCCATATGACTGGCGAACAAAGGAACCAGTTATTTTAAGAGCAAGTAAACAGTGGTTTATAGACACGAATTCTATAAAAAAAAAATGTATAGTAAGATTATGTGAAGTAATGGCAAATATGATATGCACTAATACTGGTTTTTAAGGACTTACTAGATAATATAATTTTTTTTCCTGATGTTTATGCAGATGTATACAAACATCACTTTAAAACACAACTACAAAAAAGACCATACTGGTGTATTTCGCGGCAAAGGTCGTGGGGTGTTCCGATACCAGTATTTTATTCGAAAGATGACGATAGTGCCATAATAAATGAGTAAGTTGTGTGTATATGAACAATATGATGGGTTAAGATTAATTTGAACAAATTTGTTCTAGGTACACTATAAATACTATTTGTGAATTGGTAGATAAAAGTGGTTGTGATTTTTGGTGGAAATTAGAAGTGAAAGATATACTACGAGAAACTGAATTAGAAAAGTATAATATACGTTTGGATAGTCTAAAGAAAGGAGAGGTAACAAAAATAAGATATTTTACACAGTCCACTCATAAGCTTTACTCTATTCAATAAATATATAGAATTATTCTTACTGTCTAACGAACATGCATTGGCGCAGCAGTATGCTATAAAGATAAAAATTATTATGATCAATAATTAATAAATATCGGCCACCTTTTCGCTAGGATTACATAGGTGTTAGTCGATTTCAGACTACATAAGCGCCTCAAACATGGCCTGATGACGACCGAAATAGCCGGGTCCGACAGATTTATGTGCCCACCGAAGTCCAGTAGTATCTTATATATTTTGTTATAAATAAATAATTACGTTTTAGGGCCGGTTTTCCAATTCCGATTAAAACGCCGGTTAGCGTAACCATTGATTAAAACACCGGTTAGTACAAATTTGCGTTTTTCCAACACCGGTTCTCGCCAATCATTGATTAAGAATGTCTTTAGTCGACAAACTTTAACTGGTGTTTGGAGAATTTAATAAAATATTAAACAGTGCTTAGGATTACTTACACATGCGCATAACCTAAGAAATTTGAATTTTTGATATTATTGACAGCGGAACTAATTAATAATAATTTACATCAATGATTTAGTAATTGCATTACTTCTTCTATAAATGAAATGAACAGCCTAATTAAAAATAAAAGTAACATAATATTGATATGTGTAATTTTTAGCTTACTACAGAAATATAATTCATTGATTGCCACGAATACATTACTTTTTCTGCAGATCATAAGATCCTGTGGCAATTTATGCTTGCATTTTTTCTTTACATCTTTGTAATTGCATTTAACAGGACCTTATTAAGACATCATTTTAGTCGAACATATTTTGGACTCATTCCAAATATGTCATTAACATTTTTGCAGAAATTACAATTGAAATTGAAAACATGAAAGAAATTGTACAAAAGCTGGCAAGGTGCACGTTGAGAAGTTATGCCGAGACTTTAAGTACTTTTGGCTGAACTGGGATTAGTGCATGGTTCTACACTAATAATTATTACTAGCATTGTCTAGCTCACTCTGATTCCTCCATATCATAACATTTTTTAAGTTGAAATCGTGTAAATCAATTTGGAACCAACGTTTTCTCAATCAACCTGTTTTGATTAAAGAACATAAAATTAGTTAGAATGTATTGTTCTTAATAAACAGCTCATATATGACCTTTCAGTAAAAGTACCTGGCTTTATTCATCCTACATAAATTTGGTGCTAGTTAAATCATCTGAGATATGGCAATAAAATGTGCAATATTTTATACTATTATTATGTGGTTGATAATCTAGCTTTATACCCTAGGCCAGGGGCTTCCTTTTCAGCACACTATTCCTACTTTTATGATTTTGTTTTTCACCTGTAATTTATTTCATATAGAAATTTTAAATATGTGGCAATGTACTCATAAATTATCATATGTAGTATTCACAAAATAAAAGGCTACATCGATCCACACCATAATATAATTTTTAAAAACAAATTCGAATTTAGAAGATGGGGCCAATATTATTAGAACAAAATAAACTAATTTAAATTAAATGCACTAGCAAATATGTTGTCAACTTTGTACAATAAATCCTTAGATATTGTTTAGATAATCGGCATATTCTTCGCATTGAGAAACGCCGGTTAGAGATAATCAATGATTAATTAACCGAGTATTTTAATCGGTGTTAGAAGAACCGCCCTTTAGTATGGTAAAATTTCATACGGAATATAATCTGAATTATCTGTTTGTGTGCATATGATCTGTACTTGTAATTTTCACTACTTGTGTGTTCGATGTATGTTTACATGTAAAATTTCCTTCTACGGCATTTGCCAAAATAAAGAGAACCGTGATATAGAGGAATTAATAACATTCAAACCAATGGATTTACTTCATTTTAAAATATGAGGCCCGAGTCTAGCTTAATAAGATGACAAAGCTCATGTTTTATTATCTCATTGGTTAATGGTTTAAGTTTCATAAATACACTCACCGGCAAAATCCACTCAAAAAATTGATGAAGTTTGTTCGTTAATAAGTTTGTTATTTTAAATTAGATTTGATTAATTTCTTTTGCATATTGTAGGTAAATTTAAATGTAATCTATCACATCTTTGGAATTTTAAGAAAATTTGGCGTACATCATTTTATACAGGGTGACACAAACCACATATGGATTGTCAAAGTTGCTCCACCTTGTATTTTCTTATTTTGTTAACAAGACACATCATTTCTTTACAATTTCTTTTTTTATTTATTACAATAGCTTAATTTTTGTAAAAGATACAAGGGTTTAAGAAAAATCTTACATGTTTACATTATTCCTATGGTACTAACAATAAGTTTACGAATTTATCGTTTTTGTATAGAGGGCTATTGAAATACTGTCCGTTGTGAAATCTAAAACTTGTCAATTACGTTTTTGAACGTGTTTTTTGTCGAATAGTAATTTAAAATATGGATCTTTCTGTAACCGACGCAGCGAGAGCTGTTGCTTGATTCAGGATGATAGGTCACAGTATTATGTGGCAAGAGTGTTGGGAGTTTCAAGATGTAAAGTTCAAAGAGCTGTTAAACGGTTTAATGAATTTGGTGTATACACAAGAAGAAATCATTGTGGTCGAAATAAATCTACTAGTGAGCGAGATAATCGCTTTATAACGTTAAATGTTTTGAGGGACAGAAATTACTTCTGTGCAAATGAAAAACAGATTAGAGGACGTAAAGCAAGTTCAAGTAAGTGATAGAACAATAAGAAGGCGGCTGTTTGATATTGGACTGCGTTCTAGGAGACCTGCAACTGGTCTAGAGTTATTGAGACACCATCGAGTTGAACGCCTTAGATTTGCTAGGGAACATGTAAATTGGGGTAACGAAGAATGGAGCAACATCCTATTCACGGATGAGTCAAGATTTTGTCTTAGAACACCAGATGGACGTGAAAGAATTTACCGGAGAACTGGTGAACGTTTCTTTCAAAACCATTTTTTCCTAGAGTAAGTTATGGAGGCGGTTCGGTAATGGTGTGGGGTGGCATAAATTTTGAAGCTCGGACGGACTTGGTTATAATGAACGGGGGAGTCATGACAGCCGATAGATACATAAGAGAAGTTTTAGAGCCACATATTGTTCCTTTTGCACCGTTCATCGGAGATGATTTCATGCTGATGCATGATAATGCCCGACCGCATGTTGCCAGAATTGTACGCGAGTATTTAGCCGAAGTTGAAATCCCAGTAGTAAATCGGCCTGCTCTAAGCCCAGACCTAAACCCAATTGAGCATGTTTGGGATGCACTTGGGAGGAAAATACGATCTCGTGTACCAACGCCTGCAAATTTACAGCAGCTTAGTGACGTTCTAACTGAAGAATGGAATCAAATCAACCAGGCTTACATTCAAAACTTAATTGAGAGCATGCCAAGACGAATTGCAGCTGTTATCCGTGCACGTGGAGGAAACACTTCGTATTAAGTCTTTTATGTTTTTCATTTTCTTTTCATTTCCTTTTCATTATATTCTGTGTTAAGTTAAATTCGTAAACTTATTGTTAGTACCATAGGAAAAATGTAAAAATGTAAGATTTTTCTTAAACCCTTGTATCTTTTACAAAAATTAAGCTATTGTAATAAACAAAAAAAGAAATTGTAAAGAAATGATGTGTCTTGTTAACAAAATAAGAAAATACAAGGTGGAGCAACTTTGACAATCCGTATGTGGTTTTAAAGTTGATTTAAAAAAACAGACTTCGTGTCACCCTGTATAAAATGATGTACGCCAAATTTTTTAAAATTCCAAAGATGTGATAGATTACATTTAAATTTACCTACAATATGCAAAAAATGAATCAAATCGAATTTAAAATAACAAACGTATTAACGAACAAACTTCATCAATTTTTTGAGTGGATCGATTATTTTGCCGGTGAGTGTAGTTTATGTGTGTTGAACTAAAAGTTTTCAAAAATAGGTGGTCTGGTAAGTTTATGGTATTTACATGTTAGGTACGTTGTTACAAAGAGAAAGCGTCTTTTCGCGGTTATTATTAAAAAAAACATTAAATGATTTGAAAAATAAGTCTTTTTTCGAAGATTTGTTTGATGACGCCATAGACAAAAGGTGCAAGTACTATTTTGAAACACTTTCAACATGTAATAGTCTTTCCTGACGTTTAAACGTTTTGCTCAAATTGCAAAATCATCCAAAATGTTACTTCCTATTTTGAAAGCATCGTGAAATAAAACACAAATTTCAGTTCAAATACACGTTTATTTAAGTTCGGGGTGTCGCTCTGCATCAAACATACGATAACATATAGCATATATACATATGAACCATTGACGGAGCTATCGACCACCTATACAGATTATAAACCACTCCTAAAGTCACTGCATCGTATGTCGGAATGATTCGGAAAAATAGTAGCGGGGCGACGTGACGTAAGCGCTAGCATCAGTTGCATTCTGTTGATGAAATAGAGCAGTTGATGTTTTCGTAAAAGTTTGAGTTATTTCTTACGTACATTAAATTTATTTTCTTAAATTTCATAATAAAGTACGCAAGCAAATGATTTCGATAATCACGTGAAAGGAACTACATTTTTATCAGATTTTGTTAGAACATTTTCCTGTTTTGATAAATTTAAACAGGTAATGAAAATTGTAATTTCAGTGTAGTATTTAAAACAAGTTTTTAATAAAAAAAAGCATACACATCTAAGTAGTCTTCAGAAGTTGGTTCACTCTAATAAAATGAAAAAAAAACATTACATCCGTACCTAAAGAAGCCAGTAAATACTGGTAATAAAGAAATAACGTAAAAGCAGTTCAAATAATCGGAAATATGCCAAAGCGAATATAGAAAGTACCAGCGTGTTATATTTACGAAAACATCAACTACCCTACTTCATCAAGAGAATGCAACTGATGCTATTCTAACGGTAGCGCTTACGTCACGTCGCCCCGCAACTATTTTTCCGAATCCTTCCGACATACGATGCAGTGACTTTAGGAGAGGTTTATAATCTGTATACATAGGAGGTGTAGCATCGCCTTCGATGCACAGTCGTGTAGCAAAGCCGGCAGACAATAAACTCGGCCGCTGAGACAGTATATGGTTCGAAGCGAGCTCCGCATAAGTATTCTCACAATATCTTTAAATTTGCGAGTAAGAAATACACTAAATATGATAATATAAATAAAAGCGAAAAAACAAAACATACATTACAAAAATATAATAATACATAGAAATAAAGAAAAACATTCATATATAAAAGCAAGAAACTGAAATAAAATAAAAGATGTTAAGTTCTTAACAAAGTTGGCTCAAACCATTTGGAATTATTTACCTCCTCCTATGTTATTGATCATAATTTTGCAATGAGGCATAGATTTATAGGAAATGGCTGATTCGTTTTAAGATTGTAGCGCTTCTTTGGCAGTGCTCGAACTAATTGAGATAAGTTACTGTAATTTAAGTTGTTATGTTAAATTTATGTACTCTAAATAGTTACTTATTTTCATCAGTATATCTCTGTTTGAATTAACACTTATCAGCAACGACTCAACACTTGAGTGTTTTTTGCAGGTATTGCTATACCAGGTGTCCCACCAAAGCGATGAAGTTCATTATTGGTATCTATGTAGAATTACCAAACAGATGCAGTAGCAACATGGCATTTTTGTAATAGCTTAAACGGGCAAATGCGCTGTTGCTACTGCATCTGTTCGGTGAGTCTACAATGTATATAGCGAAAAAATTTAATACAACAGTTGTAGGTAATAATGAGCTCTACAATTTAAGTATATTTTTTCTTATACAGAGTATTTGACAACAATTGGCTCTTATAGAGCTATCATAAAATATTAAAACAATGCATAGCGTTCCTTTAAAAAAAAAACGTACATTAAATTAAATTGAAAATATTAAATTTTAGAGCTTATGATTATCTTAAATTTTTCGCTATTTATATTATTAAATACCAATAATGGACTTTACCGCTTTATTGACACTCTAGATTCTTAGATTTAGAGTGTGTAAATAACATTTATATGTGTAAATGACATTTGTTCATAATAACGATTACATTATAAATTTAACTCCTGCCAATGCCTAACCTGACCTATATATGTATATTGCAGGCTCAAATAGTTGACAAATTGAGTATGACCAATTTTATTGTAGTTACTGAATTTAAAAAGCTTTAGGTATTTTTATGTTAATAAGGTGCAACAATTTAATTTGATTAAATTGGGTTTCAATATCTACGTGGGAAATGGCAGTGGTGAAATGTTTTACATGTGGTGCCGTTCGAGTTCACTGCGTTCTGACATGTTTAATCTTGACTGGCGAATTAGTCAGTATTTTCATCTAATGAAACTGCACCTCCGACGTTGCTTACTATTTCGTGTATTAATATCGATATCGAGACTACAAACTACAGAAACATGCGGGACGATCAAGAATTTAATATACGATTTGTAGGTCTTGTAATAAAATATCTTTGTCTCTATACAACACGCGAGATGATTATTATAAAAACCACGTTCAATAACAAGCTTGGACAAAAAGCGGTTTTCACCAATTATTACAATTGATGTTAGTGATTTAAACATATGCAGGACCATTCTCACTCTCAGATGACGATATTGTGATTGCATAATCACAACAGTGGGATAACGTTGCTGCCACTTGGTGCGCTCCGACATTCCACTGCCACATCACATTCATTATAATTTATCCTTTGGTAATTAGTTATATGCACTAATACTTTAAAAAAAGTATAATTTTATAAATTATTATTCAAATATTTCGGTAAGAAGGCATATTTTATTACATCAACTCTTTTACGGTGTGACCGCTACCGATGGATCGGAGCATGTTCTGCTAAATGGGGCCAATGATTTTCTTTGATCCCCGAGAATCTTGCCAATTCGGGTAGGAACGTGGTTGTCTGTAAATCAGTGGCGGCCCGTGACTTTTTGGGACGGGAGGGCACCGGGGGTCTGAGTGTTTAATATCAAAAATTAAGTACAGACAAAAAATAAACTCATTATGTTCTTTAATTAACATTCTTGAAAATAAAATCTAATCGCCGTTCCTTGCGATTAGCAAAATGATTAATAACTAATTCATTGAAGTTTGGTGTTGAGTAAGTAATTGTTTTTCAATGGAACACATTGCTAAGGCGCATAGTCTGCTTTCCTGCATGGTATTTCTAGAAAATGTTTTTATTCTCTTCAAAGTAGAAAAACACCGTTCACTTTCAGCTGTTGTCATCGGTATGGTGCAAATTATTTTCAATAGCTTCACAGATTCGGCAAATGTAGTTGTTAAATTATTTTCATAGAAACATTGCAGTAATGTTAGAGCAGATGAAGCAGTTCCAAAATCTGGTCTATTATATAAAACTACCTATTCATGCTTAAAAGCAATTGATTCCAAATTAAAAGTCTTCACGGCCATCTGGAATTCAGTTTCGGGGAAAGAATTTTGATATGTTGAAAATAGGTGTGGTTGAAAAAGAACAGCTATAGATAGGTGATCACTAAACAAAAAACGGTCATCAATGTTGTTAATAATAATGTCGCACACTTCTTTAGCAACCATTTTGTGTTTGTCTTCATAACGGGGTCTTCTGTTCCGTTGTCGGGAATGTTCCTCTTCTTCTTCATCGTTATCACTATTTTCTTTGTAATAATCGTAATCAGTTGAGTTCCTCACATGCTGAATTGACGATTTAAATGATGACACACAAGACTGTATTTTAATACTGTCAATTTGACGATGTTGTAATTGGTTGTAGAGAATTTCGCAATGCGGCATGATTTTATTAAAAAAATATAACCAGTAATTGAAATCATAATCATTTAAAATGTTTTTCAAGCCTACAGCTTTCCTTATTGTCGACTGGTCACTAGATTCATCATCTATGATCCGCGTCAGACATGTGTTAAGCTCTTTTTTATATCTGAAGACACTCACAACACATCTTGATTTAAAGTTCCATCTGGTCGGTGCAGCCCGCGGAAGTCGATTTTTCACAACCTCATCCAGTATAGCAGTACGCTTTGGGGATCTTGTAAAAAAAGTAGAAAAACCATCTAGGTTGCAAAAGAAAACTTTCACTTGTTTGTTATGTGAGGCAGCCCGTTCAACTATCAGATTTAATTGGTGCGCATAGCAATGAATATAATTTGCATTTTTGTAAATTTCTTTAATTTTTGCTTGAACACCGTTGTTTTTACCACTCATTACTGAGGCGCCATCGTAGCTTTGAGATATTAATTTTGCAGGCGTTTGGTCCAATTTAATTTTCCTAAGTTCTTCCAATAAACATTTGCTAATGCCATCAGCAGTATGATTCTCTGGTTGCAGAAAAGACAGAAATCGTTCTTGTATATTTCCGTTCAACTCGTATCGAACTATAAAAGCTAACTGGGAAAATGTAACCGAATCTGTCGTCTCGTCTGCTTGTATAGCGATATAGTGGGCTTTGTTAATTTCGTTTAGAATCAAAGTGCAAGAAACTTCGTAGATACTGTCCAGCAATTCATTTTGAATGGTTTTTGACAAACCCATAAAAACTCTATTATTAGACTTGTTGATGTGGTCCTTGAGGGTGCTGTCAATTTCTGCCAATAAATTAACCAATCCACGAAAAATCCCCGGATTCGCACTGTCTTGTGTTTCGTCATGGCCCCTTAAAGCGATTTCAAACATGCCACAAAACTTAATGCAGTCTATTAATTTTCCCAAAATATGTCTGTTTTTACTGACGTTTTCATTGTGCTGAATTATATTTAATCTATATGCAGAGTTCAGCTGGCACATTATATTTAGCTTTCCCAAAACTGAATATTCTATCATGTTACTAAGATGTTTTTCACTTACTTTATGTCTTTTTACTTTTTCACCAAAGTGTTTTAAATCCCTAATACCTTTAGAAGTCCAGGCAGGGTCGCTTTGTGGAGAATTCCTAATTAAGCACACATAACAAAAAAAAAGCATTTTGCACATTACACCCACACAACCAGTCTGATAAACTGTAAGAGCTTCTGTTGAATTTTCTCGTCACGGTTTTATTAGTTTTCGAATTGTAATCTTCTAATTTAATCAATAAATCTGGTCTAGGGGACCTAGATTTTTTAATTCTATCTTAAGAGGCCACCGGACGGCTTGAATTACGGATTTCCTCTTTTCTAGTTTATTTCTCCATCAAATCGAAAACGGTTTTCACAAACATGTTTAAAAAGTAATACTGAATGTGTGTATCTATTTTTTTTTTCTAAAATGAACAAAAAACATTTTTTATTTCTTTATTGGTGACTAAAAAAAAAAATTAAATAGATAGACAAATTGAATGAATTATTGTAGAATATTTAAACCTCATATCAGCTATATTAAATGTTTTATAAATTGCTCAAACGTAATTTACGATTAGCAAATTTTCGACCGGCGAGGTGCTGCTCTCTGGCGAAGGCAAGGTGCATATCAATTTTCGTAACTTCATTGGCAACGTTGCTAACATAAATCTCGTGAGACGATTCTAAAATGCGCTGGTCTGAACTTATCCGCAAGCGCGCGAAATTACGCCCAAACGCGGTAAAATACGATTTTAAATGATGTGCATGAGTTAGTATTACTTAGGGCCGGTTTTTCCAACTCCGATTAAAACGCCGGTTAGCGTAATCATTGATTAAAACACCGGTTAGTACAAATTTGCGTTTTTCCAACGCCGGTTAACTCTAATCGTTGATTAAGAACGTCGTTAATCGACCAAATTTTAACCGGTGAAAGAAATACCTGATAAAATATTAAACAGTGATTAGGACTATATACACATGCGCATAACCTAGAAGATTTGAATTTATGTTTTGACAGCTGTTGTTTTCATATGCATTTGTTTTACTGTATAAAAGTATTTTTTGAAATTAATTAATAATTATTTACATCAGTGATTTAGTAATTGTATTGAACAGTAAATGTAATGAACAGTGTAATTAAAAATAAAAATAGCATAATATTAAATATGTGTAACTTTTAGCTTACTGCAGAAATTTAATTAATTAATAACTAGGAATAACTTTCGCTGATGAGGATGATACTTGGATATTTGGAAGTTTGTCTATTCTACTACAATTCTGGGACTTTACCTTAATTTGTGTGGATTCTAAGAGCCTGTGGCAATTTAAGCCTTCATTTGGCTCATTCTCTTTTTGTAATTGCATTTAATAGCACCTTATGAAAACATCATTTTAGTCGAACATATTTTAGACTCACTTTAGATATGTCATTAACATATTAAACTATACTGAAAAATTACAAATGAAATAGAAAATATGGAAGAAATTCTAGAGAAGCTGGCAGGTTTACGTTGAGATTATATGCAGACACTTTAAATTCTTTTAGCTGAACTGGGTCTGGATGAATAATGTACATGCCTGTAAAGTTGACGTGCAGTTAAATTCTACACTAATAGTTATTCCAGGCACTGTCAAGTTCACACTGATTCCTCCAGAATATAACATTTATTATGTTGAAATCGTGTAAACCAATTTGGAAAGAAGTCTCTCTCAATCAACCTTCTTTGGTTAAAGGACTTAAAATTAGTTAGAATGTTATTGTTCTTAATAAATCTTTCAGTAAAAATATCTGGCTTTTTTCACCCCACAGAAATTTGGTGAAAGTTAAATCATCTCAGATATGCCAACGCAAAGTACAATATTTTATACCATTATAGTGTGACTGATAATCCAGCTTAAGATTCTAGATGTAGACTTTTCTTTTTCAGTAAATTGTTCCTACTTTTATAATTTTGTTACATGTCATATATTTTACATTATTTTAGTAACTGTTAATTTCATATATGTATGTATATTGCATTAGTTTCTTCATTTTTACAAAATTTCTGTATTTTTCAGTAGCAGTAAGTAATGAATAAATTTATTTCAGTTTCAAGTTTGTTGCACTTTGTTATTATTTCGAATAGAAATTTTAAATATGTGCTATGTACATAGAAATTCTCATGCAATATTCACAAAATAAGTACTTAAACCTTATTTACTAAAATGAAATTTCTAATTACATATAAAGAATATAATCTTTAAAAAAATAAAGGCAAAAAGCACAAAGAACAAATTCAAATATAGGAAATAGCGCCAATATTATTAGAACAAATATGCAATTTAGATCAAATGTACGAGCATTTTTGTTACCAACCTTCTAAAATAAACTCTTAATCACTGATCAGATAACCGGCGTATTTCTTGGCATTGAAAAATGCCGGTTAGAGATAATCAACGATTAAGCGTAATCAATGATTAGTTAACCGGATACTTTAACCGGTGTTGGAAAAACCGGCCCTTAGTATACATTGACGTATGACGGCTGGCTTATAATAGACATATTCAGACATAGAGTACACGGAGACCCGAGGTGAACGTTGTTGAGTAGTATGTGTTTGAAATACATATAATAAATAATAATAATAATATATGTATAATACATATTTTGTATACATACATTTTGGAATTGTTTATATGCCCGGTTTCTGAAACCGGATAGATATCTATATTTTTGCAATGGTATGGCATAAAAATCATCTATAAATATCCATAAGTATATGTAATTTCAATAATCTTATACTTTTTATAAAAAAATCATTTCATTTCATTTGCCAAAAATTTAAATAACAGGACCTTTTTAACTTAAATTTGATTTTGATATTTTACTATTTGAAAAACAGTACTAGTGTTACATTTGCTAACCATTTATTTAAAAAATCTTTGAAAGACGAGGTGTTGGGACCAAGTAAAAGGAAACAATTTCTCCATCGATAAATTAATATATTTGATTTTGGAATGTGCTATTTCTGCTCACAAGGAGAATCAAGAACAGACTTATGAGAGATTACTTTTTCGATTTTTCACAAATACAGATAAAATTATTTAATAAACATTACAACAAATAACGAAGGTGGAATAAACTAGCAAAGAAATACAAAAAAAATATCAAGCCCCCCTATTAATAACACTACAGTTTAAACGAGCATTATTAAAAATAAATGCAGCTTACAGTTGTGCATTATTTAAATGTTACTAATCCATTTCTAAATATCAGATACTTTGAGAACTTGAACTTGCAGTAAAAAAAATGTTTGCAATTCATTTTATGACAGATTACTGTTTTGATTTTTCACAAATACAGATAAAATTATTTAATAAACATTACAACAAATAACGAAGGTGGAATAAACTAGCAAAGTAATACAAAAAAATATCAAAGCGCCCCTATTGATAATCTGTCTGCACATGCGCTGTTAAAGATATGTTCAGAGACAATATATAATTATTAAATTTACATGGTTTAAGTTTTTATTAAATTTAGATAATGCTTTACTAGCAAAATGTATTGCATGTAATTCAGAGTTTGTTGCTGACTATCAGCCATTAAAAATCACAGCAAAGGAGCAAAATATGGAAAGTTTGTCAAAATACTCCGTCCAAAATAGCAATATTTGACAACAAATATATACTAAGCAGAAACCTCAATAGATTTTAAATATTATGAATTCTTTCCCTAAAATTATAAAACCAAATGATTAAGATAAGAAACAAAAGGTGGATGATCAGTGGAGGCTGTATTCTAAGTTAATCAATAATTTTCATGATGACATAAAGTCTTACAGACAAATACTTATGTTATTTACTGACCTGTCAGGTCATAATTTATTTAGGGATTTGGGCGAATTCGAAAGGGTTTTTTTTTGAAAGTAAACTAAAGTTCGAAATCGGATTTGTACAAATTCGAATAATGGATTGCTCTTAGCATCAATTTCGAAGTGTCTAATTTTTTGCTACAAGCAACGGAAGCCAAAAATTTGTACAAATCCGATGACGAAGAAGGTGTAGGAGGTTTATTTTGAGACATAGCTAGGTTAATTATTTAAATATAAATATATTTTATTTAGTGCTGTGTGGCTAAACGTAAAATCTGTCGTTTATTTTTTATATATAATTTTGCTTAAAGGTTTCAAATTCAAATACATATATCATTATAATACAGTCCTCGCCAGAGAAAACGGGACGCGAAAAAAATTAAATTTGTAACAATAGAAAATGATCAATTAAGATTAAAAAGAAGCCATGATTATTACTATCAAGTGCAAGGTCAATTAGCAATAACCAAAAGAAAAATGTGCTATTTTGTTGTGTGGAGTAAGCATGCTGGTGGAAGAAGTAAGTATAAGTTTGTGTCGGTACAAAAGCAACATGTACAACTTTATTTTGTAGATATGGAGAAACTTGAAGAATTCTTTTACATGTGCTTACTACCAGAATTGGTGGATCCCCGCTATACAAGAGGCCTTCCAATTAGAAATCCCCCTAGAAAACAATCGTAGATTTTTATAAGAAACCATGTTTTTTTTGATTATTTTAAATTTTGAATACTGATACTTTATAAAAGCGTCTTATTCTATTGACATAAAAAATGGTGGAGATCTCAGAAGAATGTTCCAGAAATTAATCAAGGACTGGAGATCATTGTTCCGATTTTGTGTGCAAACGCTTCTTCTGCAGATGTCGAAAGAACTGTTTCATCAAATGGGCTTGTCCATTCAAAATTAAGAAATGCAACATTGTTAAAAATAGTATTTCTTTAACTTCCTTTAAAAAAGTTTATCTTCTGAAGGGTTTTTTTTAATTTTAGTTTTGCAAAACAGCGTGTATTTTTTTATTAATATGAAACACACAGTTTTTTTTATGTTTATTTATTTTCTCTTTGTATTTGAAAGTTTTTATGTATTGTTACTGAACAAATGTTAAACCAATTTCTTTATTTTTCTGCTTAAAATAATTATATAAATATAATAAAAACTATAAGAGACTATTACAAAAAGAAAAATCATGTTTTTTTAAATAAAAATCACATTGATTTAAATAAATCATAATTTAAACTCTGATTTTATTCAAAGGATTTAAATCATCTCAACTCTGAATATGAATATAGGATTACGTATCAATCGATAGGGAGCAAATGAACGTATTATTTAACAGTCATGAATAATTACTTTTTTTCTTATAATTTTTTATTTTATTTTGATATCGTAATAACTAAAACATTCTATCGGACCATAATCTAATAAATTATACCCTTCTTATATAAATAACTATTATTACACTGATTCTGGGATCACACATATTTACGCGGTATTTCGAAAAATGAAAAAGTCAAAACTATCAAAACAATAATGTGCAATGTGTTGAATGTAATATATTTTTGTAGAATAACCTTTCATTTGTTTCTTACTTGGTTCAGATCGAAATTTTCTGCACCTAATTTTAATTTTATGTGTGTATTGTCTATATTTTTCTGATTCACACGACCCAAGTCGTGCGCGCCCTAAGTTTATTCGTTATGCCTTTTTGTATATCAACTCGTATCTATATCGCTAACCGCACGGAAGAGACGAATTGTCTCATTCTCCTAATATTTGGTTGTCGTTACTATAAATCAACGATGAATTATGTACCGATTCCCACTCTTTACAAACCAATCCTCGCTGTTGCCAAATTGCCACATCTGTGGCTTCTTACAGCAGTCTGAAGGGGAGAGGGGTTAACGAGCGTCGAAATATTTTTACCGTCCGGAGCGCTCTTAATATCATAGCTCAGTGTTTTATTTTCTATCATTTCGATTATGTTACTAACGCAAATCATGGTTTTATTTGCACCGTTGTATATTACCACAAAATAACAGAAACAATATCGGCGGAAGCTTTGATGTTTGTGTGTCACGTTTTGAAGACCTTGAAGCAATTCACCATTTTGAAAAATGTGCCCGGCCGGCGGGAAATATGATTTATATACATAATAAAATAGGTTGTGTTATTAGATAAAATAGAACTTTCTGATGAATACTTTCTACGAGTTTAAATTAGAATAGTATTCCTTAAAACGCTTTGAATAATAGTAATTAAATTGACAAATAAATCAGTTTTAATAAAAATTACGGACAAATTACTATTGAACTAAAATTTTGCTTTTTTTATTGATTAAAATTATTAGTTACTACTACCTACTATTCGGTCATTACATTCAATTAATTGCTCACATAATTATTCTTTCTGTAGCCCTACTTTAATTGCTTTTTTTTATTCTCTTTATAAATACTTTCTCACTAACATTTTTTTTTAAATTGAAAGGAACACAATTGCCAAATAAAAAACAACACAATAAATGTATTTTTTTTAATCATAAATGCTGTAAATATTTAACTTTACATTTTTGCCTTTTTGAGAATTAAAATCTCTATTAACAAATTTCAGTGTATAAAATATTCTGAGACGAATGAACAATCAAAGCAAATAATCCTTCCCGAAAACCACTACAAGGTGGACTGTAAGCTATGCTTTTCAAAACGCCTAGTAGTTTAGCTCCAATTTGATTTGTTGTAGCAATTTCTGGAAAAATTTGTAGAAACATACACTCCAATCTGTATATATACAAAACAAAATGCTGTGTTGGTGTTTTTAAATTTCCAAATAATTCCTCATCAGTTGCTGCTTTGAAATGAGTAAATAAGGTCGATGGTGACAATAACTTAGATTTATCTTTTGCCATTTCCTCACATGCTATGCACGTATGCTTACCTAAACATTTATTAATTAAATACCCACTGACATACGTCAAAGCATTTTGCTCTGGTAAATCAAGAGTTTTATAGTCTCTGGTATATACTGAGAATTCTTGTGATTCATTGGTTTCATTATTGGAAAATAATTCTACTATATCTGTTGGATTTACAGCGTCCAATTGATTTAAAATCACTTCAAAATCCTCAGCACAATTTGCACCATTCGAATGCTGCAGATAGTTCATACAGAGCAACTTTTTAAATGCTCTCTTAAATTGTATTGGTGTTGGATTTCTGACATTACACACATTCTAAAATACATTTTGAAATTAGTATGCTTTTAAAATTTAAAATAATACTTTGTTCTTATAAAATAATATTTTATTATAAACATTTACCTGTAGATAGTTCCTTAACCGGTGAGGTTTGAATTGATTTCTTGCCAATATGGTCATGGCTGTGAGAGATAACGATGTTCTCTAAAATCCTTATTTTCGAAGGAGGTTCCTTCACTAATATAAAAAGATAAAAACCACATTAGAAGTATTTATTTTCAGGCTTTATCTTTAATAAAAACTTTAATTATAAGTGCAAACCTTATCAAAACATATTTAACAATGATAAATAAGATCATATATTTTTTGTAGATAATAAATAAGTTTACAAATTTAAATTACGAAATACACTTATTAGAGAAATTAAAGTAAAACGTTATCATGTACAGATTTTTGGAATATTACAAATTATAAAGTCATGTTATTATATTTATTCTACTTCAATGATGATATTGATGATGTATGAAGTGACATATTTTAAAATTACAATGCAACGGTATTGCAACATAATATAGACAAAAATTGTTGAATATATAAAAGATAAATGCTAACAAATAATTTTGGAAATATTTTAATTTTATGATAGTTTATATTAAAAACACTTTTATGAAAAATAACCTACCCATGTGAAATTTTGCATCAAAAGCTGTTTCTTTCTGGTGTTTCCATGCAGAGTGAGAGAAATAATGCGGGAATTGCATTGGATTATAAACACATGTGTGATTCAAAGTGTTTACCACACACAAATATTGTTTGCCATAATTTTGACAAATCTTTACTTAGGTCATTCCGGTTGCAGCTGGTGTAAGACACTACAAAAAAGATGAATTATTATATTACAAATTAACTGTTACTCAATAGCTATAATGTACCGATTTTCTTCTTTAAGAAACGAAAAGAAACTGTAGAATATATTTTGTTGCTGAACATTTTTACAAGTAAAAATACAACACCCACATACGCCAGATTTCTTCTTTCGTACAGTTTCCATTATTTATATCAACAACAATTTAACTGGCACCTTTACTTATTATTCTTTCGTAAATTATAAGTTATAAAACTTAGACAGGTTATATTTATACAACAATAACAAAACGCCATTATGAAATGTGTGCTTGTTGGATTTTGCGCACAAGTATCGGAATTATGCAAGTGAGGCTTTTGTCACTTCTGTTATTCTGTGACATTACATACTGCATTGCCAGCCGGCATCACAGTCTAGTGCCCTGTCGTGACATATACCGCTCTCGCCCCGCACCACTTTTTATACGCACGATGTCTAGTACAAACGGAGCAGTGGCGCGAGATGCCCCGGAGCCTACGTCAGACTGGGATTTTTAAACGCGCTGAAGAGATGGACTGTTACTTCCGAAAAATACCCAAGCAGCAAAATCACAATTTTAGAGAAGGATAAAAATATATATTTACTAATGTAGGACAAGTGTGCATATACTGGTTTTGCTGCTAGGGATATTATTTGTTATCAAACAAATCAGAAAAATTACATACAAATTAGGTATTTAAATTTATCTGTTAAAAGAAGTTTATCACGGGGGGCAGTGCCCCGTTGCCCTCCCTGCAGCAGCCGCCACTGCTGTAAATAGAGAAGTTCGTGAAGAAGTTTTATATTAAACTACTCAAAAATTAATAGGGAATTAGACCTCTTTTTAACAGATCTAATTAATTCGATTAAATTTAACGTATTTTCTCAAACTATAGATTATTTAGAAGGCCCACAGTCGTTTGTGGACATTTTATTTGGTAAATGACTTTTCTGTGTGATAAAATATTGAATCTTGTATTTTAACCTAAAATTAATTTAGAATACAAAATTATAAAAATCGCATTTTTTGACAAATATTATTCATTTTAAACGTCATTTCACATTTTCACGATGACAAGACGTCATTTAAAGAAACTTTTGATTTAATTGCATTATTGCATCAGCGAGGGCAATCTGGAGCAGAAATTGTCGCAATTTTTAATGTGTCTCCAAGTGTTGTTAGTAGGGCTCTAACAAGATTCCAACAGACAGGATCTGTAAGGAGAAGACCCGGTAGTGGATCTGAGAGGAAAACAAATCAGAGACAAGACCGCTACATACGAATTCAGACAAGGATGGATCCGTTTAGAAGTGCTGTATGGTTGCAAACACATTTACGTGCCGCCACTGGAGTTAGAGTTTCGGATCAAACCATCAGAAACCGCCTGAGGGAAATGGATCTTTATAGCTGCAGGTCTGTGAGACGCCCAAAATTAACTAATGCCAACAGAATGGCTAGAAGAGCTTGGGTTAACTAACGACTAGCAGAAAATTTTCAATGGAAGCTTGGTTTATACACCGATGAATCCAGATTCTGCTTATTTAGTGATAATCGTAGAGTAAGGGTCTGGAGAACTCGAGGAGACCGTTATAGACGCGAGTTTGCTGTGGTGCCTTTTGGCGGCGGTGGTATCATGGTGTGCGCGGGCATTAGTTTGAATGGACGTACAAACCTCCATCTCTTTGAAAACAATGTCAATGGACACATATACAGAGATCACATTATTCAGCAATATGTGGTCGACTTTCGTGAGGCTGTGGATCAAAACATGGTTTTTATTGATGATAATGCACGACCTCATCGTGCACAAATTGTAATGCAAGCAATAAATGACCTCCATATTAACCATCTACCTTTACCACCAACGACTTGAATCCAATTGAGCACATTTGGGACAGACTTCAAGAACAGCTCAACGAACATAATCCACCCCCATTTAACGTGCAACACTTGCGGGAAATTTTACCGCTGTGTTGGAGAAGAGTGTCACAAGAACACATTAATAATTGCATTTATATGAGTATGCCCCGAAGATGTACAGCTGTGAGAGATGTCTATTATACACGATATTAGAATAAATTGTTACAGAAAAATGCTTATTTTAGCTATTGATAAAGAAGTTGCTTATTTCATAATTGATCATTTCTTAGTAATCTAACGATTTTTCTGAATAAATATACTTGAAAATTTTAAATTGTTGTGTACAATTATGTATCTAATATAATACACTACAAATATTTACCCATATTTTCTAAAAAATACAAAAAAGTAAAAACTCCTTATTCATTTTTGAGTAGTTTATTAATATATGCTTTAAATGAGTACTTAGTTCAATTGAACCCAGTTACGCATCAACACACCTATAATTATTATAATTTACAACTTTCTTAATGGTTTTAAGTGGTTATTTACACTTGTACTTTATATAATACTTAACATATTAATATTTTTGAAATGATATACTGTATTAACTTTTTATTTTATCCAGGATATTTTAGATATTTGGTTTGATAGTGGGTTATCATGGTCATTTGTACTTCCTAACAAACAAGTAGCAGACTTGTATTTGGAAGGTGTTGATCAGTTCACGGGTTGGTTTCAATCCTCCCTCCTTACATCAGTGGCTCTAAGAGAAGAAGCTCCTTATAAATCGTTATATGTTCATGGGTTTGCCGTTGATCAAAATGGAAAGAAGATGTCAAAATCTATTGGAAATGTCGTTAATCCAAAGGACATATTAATTGGAACTAAGGATCATAAACCTTTCGGGATCGATACTTTAAGGTTTAACATTAGAAATAAAGATTGGTATTATTGTAGTACATTATAATACAGAATATAACTTTTTAGGTGGTGGGTAGCATGTCATGCAAGTCAAGATTCAACTGCAGAAGTAAGTATGGCAGTTTTACAAGCGAGTCGTGAAGAAGTTCAAAAAATAAGGAGTGTTTTAAGATTTGCTGTTGCTGCCTTATATGATTATGAAAACTGTGATATGGATTACAGTAAACTGAAGTTAATAGATAAGTATATGCTTCATTTAATTTCATGTTATCAAAAAGAGGTAATAATAATTAACATAATATTTGCAGTGTATAGTGTATATTTTATCTATATTTTAAGGCAGAAGACTATATGAATAATTATCGGTATCATAAAGTAAAAATACTGGTAATTCAGTTTTTAACCAATAAAGTGTCCGCTCTGTATTATACCAGCATTAAAGACAGATTATATTGTGATCCCAAAAATAGCCTCAATAGAAGCTCAGCCCAATATACTTTAAGTATCATACTACAAATTATTACAAGGACTATTGCTCCTATTTTACCTCACATGGCCGAGGAGATTCATTCTCATATTACATTTAAAGAAGTTGATTCCTTTTTCAAAACCTCTAAATTAGATGTACCTCAACAATGGTATTCTGAAGATGTGTTAGAGATGATGGATTATATATTAGGTTTTAAGAAAGAAATAAACAAGAAAGCTGAGAATAGCACAATAAATAAATGTGTATTCTTGTTTATGAATAGTAAACAGTTAGAAACACTTAAGGTACTCATATATTAATTTTTGTAAATAATTATTTATTCATTGAACTTACCGAGTATTTAATTTTGCACTTTTTTTTTAGCAAAGTATTTACAACGAATATCTCTCCATTGAACTAGCAGATATTTTTCAAGTTGCGCATGTTGAGATAGTTGAAGATAATTCAATACAAAAAGAGGAATTTAAAATTCATATTACAAACACTAATCACTACAATTGCCCACGATGTCGGAGATATATATCACAAAATATTGACCAGTTATGTTATCGTTGTAGTTCTGTTATAAATGATAATAAAATTTGTGCTATAAATTGATTAAAATAAACTCTTGTTTAAAAGAGTGTTTTGTGTACTTAATAGTACATTTTTCATTTTTAGACTATTATTGAAGACCCCTGTAATTGAGAATTCTCCCTCTATTACATGGGGCTTCAGCGATCAAAAGGTGGTATTAAACCAGCGCCTGTAATGAATTTAACACGCGGAGAGATAGTCGGCCGATAGGAGGCTCTGGACTACGAAGGGAGTTTGGGAGACATTGCGCCGATAATCCTGCAAGTTTATAGACATTACTTAAAATTGAAACAACATATTTATACATAATGTAGTAACTTATAAAATTTGTATCGGATTACTAAAGAAAGTAGTAGAAGTGGTTTATCAAGAAATATGCAATCTTGACAGAAATATAAAAAAATCGCGGTACGTCGATTTTGATGGGGCCCTTTTTACTTTCTTATACATAGCATAAGGAGGTACTGTGATGATGAACATTTTTGACTTAGAGATTTTAGCAGATGTCCACGTTCTGAAGTTCCCTGATACCGGAAAACTGGTTTTTAAAAAATTATCTCTGTGTGTGTGTGTCCACGATAGCGATCAAATGGAAAATCAATTCCAAATTTTATATTAGCAAGTATAATCTCCCTCTTGAGATCTGATTATATTTTCAGTACAATCGATAGACCGGTAGTGATGCTCACACCTTATTTTCTCTGTAGTTTTATTATGTTACTGATATATCTAAAGTCTAAGGTAGAGGGAAATGATGTTTTAAATGAAGTGATTAAATGCAATTACAAAGATGCAAGTTTAAATGCAACCATAAAATCCTCACGAGTCGAGAAAAATTCCCAGAATTTTAGTGGTATTACACTATTCATTTCATTTATTAAAGAATTAATACATTTACTAACTTACTGAGGAAAATAGTTATCAATTAATCTCAAAAATCTGTTTCGTACAACCTACGAGGAAAGAATAGAACAGGAGAGATAATAAACTGGTGGGGGAATAGGTATTATTTAGACGGAGTTACCACTTTAAGGCAGGTCGTTATGGCAATATTGACCAATCATAGTTTATAAAATGAGTATTTTGAATAAATTGTTATATATCTGACATGTAACATATATATTCTACGCATTGAAGCGGCCATATTGAGTTACCACATTTGGACAAATATTATTAAGGAGACTCTCCTGTTCTATTCTCTACTCGTAGCGTACAACAAAGAAGTGCATATGAAAACATGTTGCTGTCACTAATAATAAAAATTCAAATTCGTGTGCATATGTAAGAAATAGTAATCACTGTAAATGGTGTTGAGAAAATGCAAATTTGTACTATAACCGGCATTTTAATCGCAATTGGAGAAACTGTGTCACGGAATTTTTATATAAGATACTTCCAAGCGGTATTCACGGTGTTTCATTTTAAATGGAAACTACAGCTACAAAGTAAGACAAAGAGCCCAAGAGATAGGCTTTAATGCAGCGCATCAGTTTTAGTTCATTTAAGGAAAATAGAGGGCACTACGACTTAGAATTTACCTACGAGGAAAGAATAGAACAGGAGAGTCTTGTTAAAAATAATATTTGTCCAAAGTGGTAACTCAATACGGCCGCCACGTGCATAAATATTTTGTATAGAGTATATGTATACTTCGTATGTTCTCGATAATCATTCAAAATAGGTTCTTAGTCCAATAATAATTAAAGAAATATCATGAGTGCATTGTTTTTTCAATGCTATTCTTTTCAATATTGTAACGTTTTCGGGTTCGCAATAAACAACTCGTGCAATTTATTTATTTAAAACAGTCTGTATATTCATATACACGTAAAATTAATTACAATATAAAAATGTAAAACTAATGTATCACACTTAAACTACTACGATTTAAATTAACATAAATATTTATTTACCAGTACTATTTATACGTCTGTAATATTTATATCTTTATTGCACTATAATAAAAACTGCACCGTATGTATATCACTTCTATTTATATAACACTAATATTTATATCTTCGGCTACCACTCAAGGAACTATTAATTTATTTCTACTTTGGTTTGTTCCGCGCGTCGACTATTTAAGGAACTTCTTATTCCGGAATTACTCATCCATCCGTTCAACTGCCTTTTATATACGCAGATAAAAGTTCTGGAAAAGTGCGAGCGAACTCTCGATACGCTCGGAGTATACTAGAAGACTCTGCAGACTTTCCGTCGCCGACACAGTACCATGCGTGTGATTTACGACCTTGTTTACATCTCGTTTTTTTTGTCGTCGGCCGGTCCGCCTTTTTTTTGTGGAACATATTTCGTTACATTGCCCCCTTCTTAAAAACCGCGTTTCGTCCCGAAACACACTATTCCATGTTCTTGTCGCTGGCGGATGACGAAATCCACACCGGGACCCACGGGTGCACTCAGCCGTCTTGTGGAAATGGCAAACCACCGTCCCAGGCTGCACAACGGGCTGATTGGGCCGACAGCCGCACACGACCATTTCCATACCAGTATACCGAAACACTGCCTCCAGCATGTTTCTTACGGTTCTTCATTCCAAACGGTCTAATCCGCAGCCCAGTTTCGGAATTGCCAGCCTCCTTATATTTTGCTCGAGTGCTCGTCCTCGTGAATCGACAAGGGATTCCCATAAGTTGGCTCTCTAGGTTTTCCGGTAATTTGTCGCACATCCACCACTTCACCGCTGTCACGTCCATGGCATGGGCCAACCGGTTGAGACGCACCACTCCTGGCTCACTATGGGGTGTTAGTCTTACGCGATAAACCACGTCATCTATTCGCTCTAGTATTTCGCATGGTCCCTCCCAGTATTGTTGGAGCTTTGGGGATAGGCCTCGGCGACGTTGAGGATTATATAACCAAACAAGGTCTCCTTCTCGGTAACCACCTCTCTCGGCTTGCATGTCGTAACGATTCTTCGTCCTGTCGCTGGCATCCTGAGTGTGATGGCGTACTCGCTCGTGGGCATCCTCCACCTCCACAACACGCTTGAGTAGGTCATCCTCCACCTGCAGAGAGCCCCATTGAGCCCAGCAGGATTCCAGTCCCTGTGAACGAGGAGCTACTTCTTGACAAGCCGGTCCGCGACCAGTACCTTTGCAAACCACCAATGAACCAAGGTCTTCATCAGCTTCTTGACCGATGCGCAAATTATCAGGTTGCCACTGATCGACAACCACGGTAGTTCTAAATGTGTTGGCCGATTTTTCTTCTAGTCGGTTGCTATGCCTGCAGTCTTCTGAACGTGGTCTCCTTGCAAAAGCATCAGCGTTTTGGTGTTGCACAGATGCAATTCGCTCTATTGATTTTGAGGCTCTACGATACTGGGTCGACGATTGCCTCTTCTCATCGACCCGTTTCAGTTTTCGTTGCTCCGCTATTGTTTTCTTGGGCTCCTTCCCGCATTTACTATGCACATGGCCCATTTCCAATTCCAGCATCGGAGCGTTCTTCTCTTAGGTTGCACCTTATTCGCTAATAATCGTCGGACTAGCTGTTCCAGGTGTGCATGCCCATACTTCATCTCAAGACGCTTGATTAATTGAGGGTAGTCTTGACACTCTTCCGGACGTAAGGTCTGCAGAATGTTACTGGCCTCTCCTATTAATGACACAATCAGGGCGGTAGCTTTCTTCGGGGACGTTCACCCATTTGCTCCTGCAGCGGCTTCGAATTGTTTCCGGTTCGTCATCCATGACGTCTTCCCATCGAAGGTGAGAGGTTTTACCTTTGCTGTTCGGGAGATTGCCAGGCTTCCGCATGAGGTGTCATGGGGACCGCAGTCGTTCATCGCTGGCAACTGAAGCTGAACCCCAAACTCGTCCCCCATTCCGAACACGCGCTCCTCAACTTTCTGTTCTACGGCTTCGATGGCCCCAGAAAATTCCTGTCGATGAATTCTTTTGAATGTCTTCCTTAAAAGTAGTCTCGAGTTGTTTTGAATTATTTGCCATTTCATCTTTTAAAGCTTTTGAATTATTTGCAATTTCATCTGTTAAAGCTTCAAAATTATTTGCAATTCTTTTTAGAGTCTCCAAAATTAATTTGAATCAGCCTGTACTTGAAACAAATATTTCTCGGGATCCTCACCTTCATTTATTAAAAGGTCACGAAGCCGATCCTGGAGAATTGTTTTTTTTCCAGACGTATCTGCGTCCCTTTCATCCAATTCTGCCCTTAACTCGGAGACCTTTAGTTCTTCCACACGTTTGGTAGCCATTTATTTATTTATTTAATTATTTGCACTTATATTGTTTATCCCACTTCTGACACCAATTGTAACGTTTTCGGGTTCGCAATAAACAACTCGTGCAATTTATTTATTTAAAACAGTCTGTATATTCATACACTTAAAATTAATTACAATATAAAAATGTAAAACTAATGTATCACACTTAAACTACTACGATTTAAATTAACACAGGTATTTATTTACCAGTACTATTTATATGTCTGTAATATTTATATCTTTATTGCACTTTAGTAAAAACTGCACCGTATGTATTTATATAACACTCTAATATTTAAGTCTTTTCTTCGGCTACCACGCAAGGAACTATTTATTTATTTCTACTTTTATATACGCAGATAAAAGTGCGAGCGAAATCTCGATACGCTCGGAGTATACTAGAAGACTCTGCAGACTTTCCGTCGCCGACACAGTACCATGCGTGTGATTCACGACCTTGTTTACATCTTGTTTTTTTGTCGTCGGCCGGTCCGCCTTTTTTTGTGGGACATATTTCGTTACAATATAGTAACAGTTATTCTAACTCTATTATAGAAAACATTAAAAAAAACATACCTAGGATATGTATGTTACGCCACTGAACACATAATCAAACATGTCAGATATATGACAAGTTATTCAAAATACATACTTTTTAAATTCGTATTGCCTATGTTGAATGCCAATTTGAAATTATCTTTACCGATGAAGAGAAAGACTGAGATTCTTCTTTTTTGTCGTTTTAGAACGGCCACAAGCCACACAATTCACCATTATAAAAGCACTAAAGATGTCAATTTGACCAATAACTAACCTGCCTTAAAGTGGTAACTTCCGTCAAAATAATACCTATGCCCCCCACCACTTTATTATCTCTCCTGTTCTATTCTTTCCTCGTACATAATACCTATACCCCCACCACTTTATTATCTCTCCTGTTCTATTCTTTCCTCGTAGGAATTTAGCATTATTTTATATTTGAACCGCATATATGCCGGAGAAATGAAATTATGATTTGCTATGAATTACCTTTTAAGTTTAACTAACCGACACCAGATGACGATATTGGGGAACTTGAAGTAAGATCTATATTTTCTATTTCTAATATTTAACAAGAATAGAAACAATCTCCTTATTCATCTCATCCCAAACTCATTTAGCCTTGAGTTGACTACAAAAAACCAATCCACTTTTGTTAGTGAACGACAAAAAAGCACGTAAACACTTATCATACTTATGGATACAGAGCGGACACGAAAGGTTGATGACTCATCGCCTATGGACGCACTATTGAAATGTTGTATTTTTAAAGAGGTTTTAATTTTATTTATATAATTCGATAACAACTGCATGGTGATCTATAAATACAAAATACTTTATTATTTGTTCATTTTGTAGAGCAAGTCGAGTAAAGGAGTATTAATATTTACTAGCAATACTTTCTCAAATTTCTCTTCTGTAAGATTTGTTCTCTTTGAATGAAGTTCATCCTTGTAGATAGAGAACGTTCTTTCTATATCGCAACTGGTTACAGGTGCGTATTGGAAATATTCTTTTATTTCAGCGTATTTAGCAGTTAGATTTTGTGTCATTGTCCGCATACACAATTGCCGCAATGTTATTAAATCTGGATTTCTATTAAAAACTGCGTCTAACTTTCGCCGAAGGCCAAATCCGAAGTCACTTGGAATACTTTTGAAATTATTTATAGCCACATCTAATATGGTTAATCCATCTTTTAATTTGAGATTTCGATTTTCAAAATATGTGATTAGTTTAGGCAAATTTCCAAAGTGTTCCTGAAGGAATAACAACTGATTTTTTAAATTTGAGATTTGTGTTAGTTCTTTGCACTCAGAAATACTTCGAGCATCGTCATTTAAACATGTAATGAAATTTTGTAAACTATCGAAATTCTCTGCATAAAAACTAGTAGCTTCCAACCATGTCCGATGGTACTTTTCTGAAAACTTTTTTAAAAGCGCATACAAGTCTATCAATTTCCGGATACCTGTCTCTGATATATTCACAGGTTCTGTGGAGAGCATGTGCTACACAAGTAATATGCAACAGATAAGGATATTATGTTTCCTGGATGTAGTACATACACCAGCTACAACATTTACCACACAGCGTCCTAATATATCGATAGTTTCGTCGGCACTTATCCATAGGTACTGGTTTGAAAGATGTCTTCTAGTGTATTCTACTGTTATCGTGAAGCACTTAGAAACATAATACTTGCGTAAGGTGGATTCATCAGGGACCAGTACATTTTTGAAGAAACTTTTGAAAGTGGGATTGTCAAGTTTATTTAATGGCACATTAGCCGCCATTAAATCTTCACAGAGTTCTTCGTTAAAATTGTCAGCTTCCAACGGGTCCAGTTTCTGTGTATGTTTTAGTGATGTTAAATGACGTTGTACGTGCGCTTTTTGGGCATTCTGTAATGATATTTTACAGACTTTGCAATAAATTTCAGAATCACTGACAATGGAGGACATACAATCAGTATGACCCTTAATCCAACTCGCCATTGTTTCACGATGCCATTCGCGACGTTCTTCCATATCATAGTAACATAAATAATGTTCTAGATCTAAATAAATGATAACTAAAAATGTATGCGTATGTTATTGAAAGTTAACGAAATCCAGTGCACACAGGAACTATTACAAAAATTACGAAGTATGTAATTAACAGTCAAAAATAAGTATGAATAGGTATATACATATATAACTTTATTTATCTTACGAAATATAAGCTAAATATAATAAATTTTAAAAACCCTTCACGCTTCTAGCTTCGTCGATGATGAAACGAATTTTATGAGGAAAGACGACTTTTTTTTGCTGTCATTTTGGGGCAATAACAGATGTTGCAGTTCACCATATGAATAATGCTATTCAGTAACTGCGTGTTGTTTACACTATTTCTTTGCTCCGTCGTAATTTAAACCCGGCACGTCCGCTGTATAATAATAATATTCCTCCAAATATTAATCTTACTCAAAGAAGCAGCTCCTGGAATTTATAGTCAATAAAGAGAAAAAAGTGCGAACAAGAGTACCTTTTTGTGCCTAGTTGATGTAACAGTTTTTTGTGCAGAAATGATTCCAAGCAACTATAGACCTTAAGTGTTATGATCATATGGGTAGCAATTAAATGAAATTTTGAAACCTATATTTAGAAAAATTGTTTTGTCACTTATAGTATAAAAATAGTTATATAATTTTCAAATAATACGTAAACTAACTTATTCTGTACCGAAATAAATTACATACCTAATATAATTATTTTTTAGGAGCGTCATCTGTCGTTAACGAGAATACCAATTGTAGGTTTCAATCTCTTGAATTACAACTAAACTGCAGATTATATAAATTTATCAAATATTCAGCGCCTCTGGTGGTAGTAACCCGGCGACGGTGGCGTAGCCTGGTGTTCGTAACCATTTTAGGGCTACAAAAATTTGTTAATCATGGGCCATCTGGATATTTATCTGTGGTAATAGACAATCAACAGTTGGAATTACTGGTTGCCACCACAAAACTAAAAAGTAACTACATAGTTTAATTTGCGAGTTTAATGAAATTGCAATATTTTAAAATATGGAGTTTTCTGTTATCCTTAATTGAAATATGCCTATGCTTTTACTAATGAGATGAATTATGTAAATCAATTAAACTGGGACTGTTTACGCCGACAATTTAATTCATCTGTCAAAAACATGACATTTTAATACACGCTGTGTTAGTTTGCCATCGGATAAACTGCATGTTTGCTAGCGGATAAACTGCATGTTGATTTTCCATGGCAACGAAAATTCAATTCTGACAGTATCGTTCAAATAAATTTCATACATAAACATATGTATTATTCTCTTTCTTTTGTATATGTATTCAAAGGAATGTTAAATAAAAATATTTCGGTTTATTAATATTAATTAAATGATTCATTAAATTGTCTTACCAAATACCATTCGAGTTTGTGTTTATTTCCGGAACAAACTTTCATTTTGACAAAACTCAAACTTGTTGCTTAAGGGTAACACGACTCGAACAAATAACAAAATGTAAAACCGCTCCACCTTCGGTGTCGCGGTTTTACCATGTTATTTGTTCTCGTCAGTTACCAAGCAACAAAGCTTTCGTTCAAAATGAAAGTTTGTCCGGATAAACACAAACTCTTATGGTATTACCCCCGACAAAAGCCTAATAGCTGTTTTATATTTACGAAGTAAATATAAAACAGCTATGGTGTTCGTAACCATTTTTGGGCTACAAACTGGATATTTATCTCTGGTACACCTTAAGATAGTACACAATTAGATAAGAAACAAGTTTTATTAGCCAAACTCAATAAGAAATACCAACCAAATTGTAAATTCTATACTTATGCCTAATATAAGTATAGTATTAAAAACTAATTATTTTAAAATGATATTCATAATGTTGTCTACAAGTGAAGCAACTAATATTTAACAATACAATGAGCAACAGTATAAATTTATATTATTTTGGAGGAGCAGTTTTACTTCTTCTAATTTTCTTTTTCATTAACACACGTTGATGAAATGGGAGGTTTCCATCAAAACTGCTGTCACTTGTGTCATCTATATGTCTTTTATTTAGGAATAGAGGTTTGTTAAAAGTGGATTTCGGTTTTAATTCTTCTTTTAAAGAATTTTGAATTCCTTCTGCTGTTTTTATTTTTTTGGATAAAATATCACACTCTAATGTTCTGCTTTCCAAGTTTCTAGATGTGTGTTCCTTCTGTTCGATCATCGTTTCAATAAGTTTCTTTATGTCGTTACATTCATTTTCAACTTTGTTGGTTTCTGTATCATATTTCATTATATCATCAGATCGAGCTGCATCTTTTTCTGCATGATACTTTAATTTTTCAGCCTCCAAATCTTTATTGCTCATGTCTGTACTGGACTTTAAATCTTCGATTTCTTTGATTAATTTCCCAGTGGTGCTTTTATATGCCAGTGTGGTATTTGAACTGGCAGCATTTATTTCTTGGATGTTGAATTTTAAAGTTTGGACTTGAGCACTACTCTGTTCATAAGTTTTAGAATATGTTTCAATTAATTTAGTTTCTGCACTAATTGATTCTATTAGGGTGTTCTTTTGTATACACAATTCATTCAGATATGATTCCAAAGTATTTAGGGTTTCACTTTTCCTTTCTAATTCATTTTTATAACTCTCTTCAGTCTGCAAAACATACATAGTAAAATTTAGTTTTTGCATACTTAATATATACTTACATTTCTACAAGCAGTTTCTGTTTCCTTTTCTTTCAATAAATCATGTTCTTTATCCTGAATATTACTTTTAAGAATATTTATGGAGCTCGTTAAGTCAGTATTATTTTGAAGGAAGTCTTTATCCACCTTTATTATACACAGATTTAATTCTGATGACTTCTCCTGAATTGATTTTAAATCAAATTCCAATTTTATATTTTCCTCAAGAAAACAATTATAATTATTTTCTTGTTCTTCAGTCAATTTCTTGTATTCTTCTATATTAAAATTTACATCTTCATACCTATTAAGAAAATATTTATAAACATATATCACGAAAATATTTAGAGCAAACTTTACTTTTTCAATATGACATTCATTTTGTCATTCAATAGTTCAATTTCCTGGTCAGTTTTCATTTCAAGATCTGCTGCAGAAGCCAATATAATTTCTTTTTGTTGAATTTTCTTAGTTATAGCTTCCTTTATCTTAAGCTTGCCACTTTCCAGATTTTTAATTTCCTCTTCATAATCTGAATTATATTCTTTATGATGATTACGATTTAGCAATTGTATTTCATTTTCAGTCTCTTCTTGTAACTTTTTAATATGATTTAATTCCTGTGGTTGCTGTTTTTGGTCTGCTATTAATACTTCAATGGTATTCTTTTTCTCATTTTCAAGATTCTGTATTTCATTTATTTGTGATTTTACAATATTCTCATTAGAAATCTTTCGTTGATATAATTTATCTTTAAGTTTGTTTAACTGACATTTACATGTTTGCTGGAGTCTATTACATGTTTCTAATAATCCTTTCATTTCATCACAAGAATTACTAATGTGATCTGATAATCCACCTAATTTAACTATATCGTGTGATGAAAAATATTTATTATACATTTCTGACTTAACTTTTTCAGTTAAGTCTGATTTTGAATTATTTAAATTATCAATTTTTTTTTCCAATGTTTTAATTAATTCTTCTTCTCTTTTATAATTATTTTTGCAGTTATTAATGAGTAGCAATGCATGTTCCTACAACAGATATTGTAAGCTTTAAGTATATTTAAAGTAGTTTTAAATGCTTTGTACCTCAAATTTCTTGTATTTATTTAATTCTCCTAATAAAGAATTTTCACCTTCTTCGTTATTA